>CM076570.1:308648738-309141072 GCA_034641835.2 Pinus albicaulis | reverse complement strand
AGATTAATCCATCTTGCGGACAAGACCGATCTCTCTAGTACTAAAAGTAACTAGCAACAAACAACCAATTATACTAATCTCTCTCTAAGCATACAAGATTCATAAAAATGTTATATAGGTGTAAGGCCTACCTTATGTCCAGCGCTTGCTTGATCTCGTTGAAGTCCTTCCCGTGCACTTGAAAGAACGTTCCTCGTGAATCTGCAGTCACAAACAAGCGAAAAGATTACATAGCACCTGTATAGACATTATTATAAACCATACTCATCATAATGATCAAGGAATTTATGAAATAAACCATGAATAGACAGTTTAATGAGAGAAATGAGTATATTTGTATTAACTTAAAATAAAAGAAAACCTTTACAACCTGTGCCTTGATGTCGTGCAGGTCCTCCCGGGGTCCGGAGCAGGAATCTCTTCTAATTTGACAAGCATTGCACTCTTTGAACCAAGACGAATAGAGGTAAGTGATTTAACCTCACAGAAAGTCTTAGTTAACTGAGTTTGAATCTCAACAACATTTAACCTCAAATATCTTAAAGCTTGAACTCCCTTTGAGGCTACCCAAGGCCTCTTTTTATAGTGGAAAAGAGGAGGTTTTCTGTTCCAAATATGAAGGGATAGAATCCTTCTTCAAAGGGATTAGCTCCTTACATCAAGGGGTTAGCTCCATCAAGTGAGGGATGCATGAACCTTCTCAAAGCGTATCCATTCCCGAAAATTCCCATCTAGAATCTTCTAGAATTCATCTGAAATCAACTTTTTATCTTTATTTTCTTGCCTTTTTGAGTTTTACAGAGGTCCACACCCATAACACAAAGAACGTGCGGTATGGTTCCATAGGCAAGCTTAACATTAGGTGCGGGACCGCAGGAAATTAATAGAGAAAGTGCGATACCAATGTTTAGGGGATTTTTAGGAACTTTTCTCTGATTTTGAAAGCTTGACATGAGGAGCTGATATGTTAGACTTGCAAAAGGAGGAAGTATGAGTAATAATAAGCTCATACTCATAGTAAAATGTCAGGATGACAGTTTTTAGTGTAACAAATTTCCCCCTAAAGTGCAAAGTCTGGAATAGATGAAGCTGAAGTCTGTCATATATGAAGAGTGCAGTACTTTATCATTTCAAAGATCATCCTGTGGACACCCCAATCGGAACCTGTAAAAACATTCAATGCAAAATATATACATATATATGTCATCACTGAGGTAGGCATTCCCATACTCAGATTAAAACTAACTAGAAACTAACTCAAATCGTTCTGATACAGGAATGATTTTGAATACATCATAGTACAAATATATGTAGACATAGTATGGACGCAGCCATCTGTTTATAAATAGTCTACTGTATAGATGATAACAAAATTCCTCGCAGCCTGGATGGTGGAAACTAGATCCAGGGTCTTGATTTCCGCTTCTCGAACTAGTACGATTCTATCCATGTGAATAAATGTGTTGAAGTCGAACATGGTAGAAACCACTTGATTACCAGTCAATGATGTGAACTGTTAACAAGTGTGAGAGAAACCACCAGTAATGTCAATGGCTCTCAAAGTACTCAGTACAATCCATGAAATGTGAATGAATGAGCCGAAGTCAAACATGTCACGGAATCATTCGATCGAAGGTCAATGATGCAACCTGTCGTCGAAGGCGAGAAACCTGCCATTGAGGCATGCAGATTTCAAGGTACTGACGATTTCTGGATCAACTTCCTAGATAATGTGCTGATGTCGATAGAAAGTGATCTGTCGTAGGCAAGCCTACAACACGAAATCATAGATCAAGTTTTGAAAATATATTGGCAAGGACTGACTCAGGGATGGTCAAAATGGATGACAGATATTTTGCAGATGAATGGTTTATTTGAACTGTCCTCTTGAACACATAACGACACTGCAGATGGCTTGGTAACAATTGACCCAAAGCCAATACCCAGAAACCGGCTGAAGACTTTCAATGTGGTTTGATTAACTGTTAGGCAAAGGACTTCCCAACCCAGGTGAATGAAAGTGTCGTGTTCAAGAGTGGTTGACTGAATTTTCGAAAAATTTAAAATACAACAAACACGCCCATTTTTCTCTCTTTTTCCCCCACCATTTCTGGCAAGTACCTCTTTATTTTTTGACAAGCTTGAGGAGGATAACATTTGCTTGGTTATAAGCTCATCCTTCGGATGAGTCCAACTTAGTTTAAAATTCGAACCCTAAGAAGGAGTGGTTCGTTCCTGTTGAAAATTAAACAGGTCCTTTACTGTTAAGTTTTAACGAGTCCAGTATAAGAGAAACTCGGTGTTTTTCAATTTTAGGGAGTCAGAAGAAAAAACTTAAGAAAACTCCATGGGTGTACTTTTTCGTAAATTTAGTCTCTCGAGCCCGAAAAAGGATAAAATAATGCGGGAGAGAACTCTATTGACCGTAATTAGTCAACGTATACCTTTTTCGTAAATAGTCCATTTTAGTCCGTAAAAGGGGTAAACTTATACTGAAAGGACGATCATTCATTTACTTTAACGAGTTCGAATAATCAAGTACTCAACAATCTTTTCATATTTAGAGAGTCTGAAAAGGGCTTAAAAGAGGACTCCAGGGTTTCGCTTTTTCGTAAATTTTTTGAAAGAGTCCGAAAAAGTGATAAAAGTATGCTCTTTGTTGAAAAACAATCAGTTCACCTGAAAAATCCAGTTTCTGCACAAAAACTTGAAACATTACACATACCTGTTTAAGATAAGTAAAAATGCTTTCAAAAATACCCTTTTTTAAAGTGAAAAATAAATAAATTAAAAATTCATCCATTCGAAAAAACTTATAAAAAGGACTTTTTCAATTTCATTTTTACCGTTCAGTTTTAGAGTGAAAAGTAAAAAGCTTTTGGGTAAGAAAGTTCCTGTGAAGATTCTGGAAAATTCGTCCATTGGAATCGAGAACCGTCAGTCCCAGGTAATCCACAACCTCTCTATCTTGTTTTTCATCCATTTCAAATTTGTTTTTAGGCTTTAGTTTGAATTTTTGGGGACTCTTTCCTATAAGGAAAAATTCGTGGGTTCCGCACCCGGCACACATCCCGCGTGCGGACCTACGCTCTGTTTAAAAAGAGTGGGTGCGGTACCCGCGCGGTTGGATTTAAAACATTGATTTCTCATTTGTTTGCCAAAAAATTTCAAATAAGATTATTCTAACTTGCCTTTTTCTGTATTGTAGGATTGAAAAGATGCTGATCTGGCGAGAACGTGAGCATGAGGAAGTGGATGAAGCCGTAATACTTCATTTTCCCACACAACGGGCATTAAAATCATGTGGCTTGTACAAATTTTGGGCCATCTCAGGCATGAGGGCACAAGTAGAACTCTTGACATGGTTGGTGAACAGATGGAATGTGGAGGACCAGTGCTTCTTCATTGGTGGCCACCGGCTCAAAATTGAGCTAGAGGATATATATTTCTTGACTGGTTTGTCCAAGAGGGGCGAACAAGTTTCTTTGTTTGGGACTAGGCCAGGTGGCCAGACTGTCGCTAGTCTTCAACTAGAATTCTGCAATGATCAGGCAAATCCTTGGGACAAACGGATTGACATAAAACACATCATCCGTCCTGAATTGAAAGTTATTGCTTTTACTGTTACCAAACTGTGTGGGAGTGTTGCGCTTCATGTAGCTACTGGTTCCCAAATGCGTATTGCCATGGACTGTTTTCGCGGCACCATCTTTAACTGGTGTGAAGCTGTGTTGGCCAATGTAAAAGGCCAATTAACCAGAGCAAAAAATGGGAAACTGAATAACTTTGGATACGGATCCATTGTTGTTTCTTTTGCTCTGGAGAGGATCCCCATGTTATCTCCACAGAGTATTGTTGTTGATGCCGGTCGACCTCGAGAACCGAGAATGGTTCGTTGGTCCGCGTTGATGGCTTGTCATGCTATTGAGGGTACTGAGATTGTGCGATTTCCTCCTTCATATTTGCGTTGGCTGGATCGCCAACTTTTTGTGATAGAAGATTTTCCATATGCCGGGATAGATTTCTACGGTGACAGAGAGATGGCTCTCCCAGCAGGGGAACAGTGGGATGAGTCAGGTATAATCATTTTTCAATGTTTGCTAAATTCTAAATTTTTTTTAATTTTTTATCGTCTTTGAAAACTAATAACCAAAAGTTTTTTGAAAACAGATGTGGGTCCACAAATACCAGCTCATCTCCAACCTTACGAAAGAAGACAACCAGTTGCGCCCGCACCAGCCCCAGCAGGCCAATCAGCAGAGATTTTGACTGATTTAGAACATCATCTAGAGCGTTTGACTCTAGATATTCCAGAGACCAGCATAGATGACATTCCTCTCAGGCTGCAGAGATATGTGATTGGAGTTCCAGGACCTTTTAGGAGGTTCCTATGCAGGGTAGCCCGAGCAGTGGTTTCTTATCGTGATCACCATCAGTGATGGGATGATCGTGTAGACTCATATTTTTGACTTTTGTATTATCATTTTTGCCGATCATAAGGTGTTTCCAACCTATGATCGAAGACGATGTATATTTTTTGAAAACACTCCTATACTATGATATATCACTATTTGCCGGCTATCTGTGTACATATGTGAATGTTATTTGTTTTACTGCTTTGATTATTGCAAATGTCTATTTATCATACTAGAAGCAATTGAATCTGCTAATGTATTTAAATGTCTTGGAATATGCTGATATTCAATGTAATCAAATTCACGTTCCAAGAGACGAACTCTCAAAAACAACCGTAAAAATACTGGATTTCTAATGGTATAAACCCTGTTAAGTTGTAATACAACAAGTTCATAATCCAACCTTACAATCAAACTCCGAATTCCAAATGATATGGATTCAGACAATAACTCAATTACTGCACTATACTTGGCAATGTTATTTGTTGTTTGACCAAGGCTTACCCCATGCATGGATACTAACTCATCAGAGGGTGAATAGATAACCCAAGCTACGGAAGAAATGTTCCGTGTATTACGACAAGCACCATCAGCAAAACCAATGTAGGTTTGAAGAGACGTCGACATCTGCAATATCAAGAGTAAAACTCAGATAAGCAGGAATAGTGACAAAAACACACTTCTAAACTAGGCACACTTTTATAATCTAAAACACACCAGCAGTAAAGAAATCTAAACTAACAAAATCTCCACACCACATTAAGCATAATATCGCTTTAGATAAAGCCCATTTCTGGGTTTATCCAAAGGGAAAACGTCAAAATCTATCAACTCATAGGCCCCTTTTGCTAACTTTCGTTTAAAAATGTAAGGACCATGCCACATAGGCACAAATTTCCCAGCTCCTAGCTTGTCATTAGCTTGATCATAAAGTAAAACTACGTCTCCTTCTGAAAAATTTCGAGGGGTCACACTTCTATCATACTGAGCTTTTATCCTTTTAACATGAGCCTCGTTTGCTATTGCAGCATTTCGTCGATTCTCATCTAATTGGGCTAAATACAAGAAATGTTTCTCCTCTTCAGACGTAGCTGGAAGTAATTCTACGGCTAATTTTAGTGACGGTATTTCGCATTCAATCGGTAACACAGCTTCCAAACCGTAAACCAGTTGAAAAGGAGTGAAACCTGTTGATGTTTTGACTGAGGTTCGATATGCCCAAATTGCTGAAAATAACATGGAATGCCAATTCGTCTTGTGAATACCAATGATTCGTTTGATCATGGTGACTAAAAATTTATTAATGGCTTCTACCAGACCATTAGCTTGCGGATAATACGGAGTGGAACTATCGTGGTGCAAGCCAAGCTGGTCTGTCAGTTCAGTCATCATGATGTTCCGAAAATGACTTCCATGATCCGTAATAATAGCTTGAGGAACACCGAACCTAGTAATTATGTGATTAAATACGAATGTTGCAGCAGTCTTGCCGTCAGCTGAAAATGTAGGCATCGCCTCGACCCATTTTGTAAAATAATCTACTGCTAAGATAATATAGGCATGCCCCCCGGCCGAGTGAGGGTTACATGTAATAAAATCGATACCCCATTTCGCAAAAGGACCAACAGCAATTATAGGGTGAAGAGGAGCGGGTGGCGCGCGCATTTTCCGATCAAAAATTTGACAGTTGTGGCATTTCCGAACCGCATAAATGCAATCTTTGAATAGCATTGGCCAGAAATAACCTGCACACAATATCTTTTGGGCTGTGGCATACCCAGACATATGACCGCCACATGCTCCAGAATGGCAGTCATTTAACACCTTTTCAGCTTCTTCATGAGTTAGACAACGTCGGAAAACAGAATCCGCTCCACGTCGATAAAGTGTATCACTAATGATATTATACTGTTGGGATTGGAAGCGTATTTTCCGTCGTTGAGTTCGTGAAATGTTAGGCCAAAAAGATTGGGTTTGGAGATAAACAATAATATCTCCATACCATGGATCAAGTGTACTGATGAGAAACAAAGATTCGTCCGCAATGGACTCTTCTGCCACTGTTTTAGTATCAGTAGAGGGGAAATCACACATCAGTTCCGCAAATACCAAAGATTTCTTTGCCTTGGATTTTTCAAATTCCAAGTCAAATTCCTGCAGGATAACTATCCACTTGGAATATTTGCCCCCTAGCAATTTTTTGGTCAAAATATACATCATAGGGTTGCAATTAGAAATTACCGTGGTTTTACGTAACAAGATGTAATGTCTAAAACGTTGAACAACTTGAACAGCTGCCAAGGCCAATTTCTCCACATGTGTGTATTTGATTTCAGTCGGATGCAGATTTCGACTAAGATAATAAATCACATGTTCATTGTGAGATTCATCTTCCTGAACTAGTACCATCCCAATAGTGGAATGAGAAGCAGCAAGGTACAAAATGTAATCTTGGTTGTAGTTGGGAGGATGCAATAACGTTGCATGGGTCAACGCGTGTTTAAGTGCATCAAAAGACCGATCAGCGATCTCGTCCCAGAAGAACGGAATGTCCTGTTTCAACAACCGGGTAAAACCCTTTGTAAGCTCGGCATAGTTAGGAATAAATCTACGTAAAAAGTTTGCTTTCCCCTGCAAACTTTGGAGTTGGCGTAAAGTCGAAGGAGGAGGCAATTTAACGATGGCTTCGACCTTCGATGGATCGACGCGAATACCTGCTTTCGAGACAACAAATCCCAGTAACCGACCCGATTCTACGCAGAAAACACATTTATGTGGATTCAGCCGTATCCGATAATGCCTATATCTCATAAAAATTGCTCGTAAATGAGTGGGATGATCGGCCCTACGTAATGAATGAGCAGGTAAATCATCGAGATATGGCTGGACAATGTGCTTAATGTCATGAAATGCGTAATACATAGCCCGTTGAAAAGTTGCTCCAGCGTTCTTTAGTCCAAAAGGTAGTTTACAATAAGCAAATGTTCCCCATGGACAAATAAAAGCTGTTTTGGGTTGATCTGCAGGGAGTATGTTTATTTGATTGTAGCCGGAAAAGCCATCCATGAAGGAAAACAATTCACTGCCAGCACAATCATCGATTATTTGATCGATATAGGGAGTTGGATAATTATCTTTTGGACACGCTCGGTTAATATCCCTATAATCGATACATACTCTTATCGTTCCTTGTTTTTTAGTTACAGGAACAATATTCGATACCCAATCCGTTAAGGGAATTGGATAAATGAATCCTGCGCGAAGTAATTTTTCAACTTCTGCTTTTATAGCAGCAACTTTTCTAGGATGAATTTGACGTAATCGTTGACGAACAGGTTTAGCATCCGGGTAAGTCTTAATTTCATGAACGACGATCGATGGATCAATTCCTGGCATTTCTTCATAAGACCAGGCAAACACGTCACGGAATTCTTGAAATAGGGCTTTATAAGTCCGAATTTCTTCATCTGTACAACAAGCACCTATATGAATGTTTTCAATTGTTCCTGGTTTTACTGAAATGTCAATTGGAACCGTTCTAGATATATTTTCCAAATTTAACTCAGAATCAGGATTTTGCAATGGATTCTGAGGTTCCTTGGCATATTCAGCAGTAAAATTGAAGCGAAATCATCTTCAAAATGATCTAATTCAGGTAAAAATGAAGATCGGTGATGTAGATCTTCCCATCGTAAATCATCAACAGACAAAAACTCACGAATTTGCTCATTTGTATGAACAAGTTCAGGAAATGTCGTTGTAATTGAACTAGATATAGAAAGTGATTCCTCTTGGATCCCATTCATTGGATCAATTTCGGTTGAAGAGGGGTTGGAAATTGACTGTACAGCCTGGTATGCAATTTCAAATGGACTCAAAGGCATCATGCCATCAAATGAATCTATCTCGGATTCGGAAGGTACGATCCAAGGATCATCAATCATAATAGTGTCTGATGAAATCATGTGAATATTTGCAGTAGAAGGTGATACGTTAGGAGGAGGAAAGGAAAAAGTCCCTAGTAAACCAGAATCTTTAATCAAACCTACTCCAACATCCTTATAAGGGATAGCCGTTTTACCAACATGCTGGATTGTTTCTGTAGAGGCTGGGTCGGATGAAAAATAAGTTAACTGATCTATTGTCATGATCTTTCCTTGATATGGAAATTTTATGAGTCGAAAGACCGAAGAAACAACAGCAGTCATAGCATAGGACCAACTACGACCCAGAAGAAGGTTGTAATCTAGAGGGGCATCAACCACTTCCACATCTAGATTAACGATTTTACCTTCGACCCCTATGGGTAAATCCTGAAAAATACCAAAAGGTTGAAAACCTCGACCATCAAAAGCCTTTAGAATTGTCGGGGATTGGTTAAGTGTAGGAGATCCAAGCGATTTCCAACACTGAATCGACATAATACACGTTGAAGCCCCCTCATCAATCACAGTCCGAAAGATTGGTCTGTTTTTTACTAACACTGGAATCTGGAAAGCCATTTTGTGAGGAAGACGTGGTGTACTATTTTCTAAATCGAAGATTATAAGGTTAGAATCCTGAACATCGACAGCTCCTATGGCAGACAATAATAATTTACGCTGTGCTGGACACGATTGCAGCACTTCCAAAGCCGACATTGCTGAAGGAGAAACAACTAAATCTTCAACAATGTTGTAATTCTGAGCAGCTCTCGCATGTGGATTGAAAGCTGATTTATGAAGAACACCTTTAGCAGGCGGTTTGATTATCAAGTCTGGATTTTGTTTCTCGATCTGTAGCGGACCAGAAACAAGAGGAGTTGTAGTTGATGTATTTGCATTAGAAGACTCTGCTTCTTTGCCATCAACAGAATTCTTAGAACCGTAATCTTGCGATCGCGTCGCAACCCTTACATGAGACATCATCATAATAGGCTCTTCTAAAGTAGTCGAGGAAGAACCAATCATCTTACTATCTTGAATTGGAAAAGGATCCTTCAAGACAACAGGTTGTTGCGATCCTTTGATGAATTTGGTAACTTCGTCTCGATATGGACATTCTTTCGTGAAATGGACTTGTTCACAAATGAAGCAAGGATAGAGAGGTTTACGTTTTTCGTCATTGGATTCATCTTTATCAATTTTCTCTTTCGAATTCTTTTTGTTTTTGTTCCTCCCCTTCTTTTTACCACAGAATTTTGATTTTGTCGTAGATGTTTCAATGACACGAATATCGGCGAAAACTTCGGGAGAAGATTCTCCTTTCGGGGAATCAGGTAAAGTTATAATTGGAGAAGAATTCTTTGACGATTTCTTCTTACTTTTAGAATTAACTGTACCAATCATACCGTCAGCGGCATGAGACCCTGAAGGAGCAGCAACTATTTGACCTTGTTTTGGAAGGTCTGGGATTTTTTCATGTAGAGTACCTGACTGCGTATAAACGAGGTCAAGGTACTGAGCTTGAGAAATTACCTGCTCTTCAGTAACAACACAAGCCTTAGCTACATCTTCAATGATCTTGGGTAACAATGATTTAACAAACCATTCTGCCAAAATTTGATCCGGAATATAAACTTTCACCAAACGTCTTCTACGTCGCCATTCATGAATATGATCAGAAATATACGTGGACGTAGATTTTTTTAGCGAAGTTAATAATTCTGTGCCGTTGTCGTATCTGACAGGAAACTGAAAATGAGTCAAGAAAGAAGTTGCTAACTGACTAAAATTATGAAACGAGCCTCGTGGAAACTCAATGTACCATTTGGCTGCAAGACCTATAAGGGTTCTATGAAAAAGATGTAAACGAATCGAATCATCAATAATTGAATTAGATGCACACCAAAGGTGATAATTCATAACATGATTCGATGGATCATCTCCTGACTTACCTTCGAATTTTGGTATATCACTGGGCAACTTATGAGGCATTGGCGGCCAGTTTTGATAATAAAAAATTGGATCATTTGTAAGGCGCGTCAAATCAGGTAAGTCCAAAGTTGCGATGAACGGTAGTTGACGGTTAGGGTCGCGAAAACCTTGAGAAGCCAAAGCAGATCCGGGAGGCAGATACCCAGGATAACTAGGAATCGGATTTGCATTAGGTATTGTGTAACCTCCCGGATAACCAGGATGAACCAGACCATACTGAGGTTGTTGATAAGTATAACCAGGGTACGGTTGATACTGATAGCTTGGATTATGTACATAGGGACCGAATTGCGGCTGTCCCTGGTACGGTTGATACGTAAATTGAGGTTGACTTGTAACAACTGTACTCGTACCGGCTTGTCCTGCAGGCATCTGAACTGTAGTCTGAATGGAAGGTCCTGACTGAGGTACAGAGACTTGAGGGATTTGCACGGATACAGGGATAGAAGAATTCGGTGCTACAGATACTCCAGAAACGGGTGTGATAGGTTGAACAGACGTTGCAGCAGTTACAGCAGTTTGAGGCAGAGTCTGAGGTGTACTAGGCCCAGCCTGCTGAACTGAACTAGGTGCAGGAGTTTGGATAGCTGGCTGAATAGGTTGCTGGGTTGAACCAGAAACCAAAGGTTGGCCAGGTTGATAAGGCAACTGCACATTAGGCTGCAAAGGCTGTTGATATTGGGACGGATCCAACACCATAGTTCCGGGGTATTGTCCCATAGAAGGTTGAACGTAAGGACCAAAACCTGGTTGAATGTAGGGTTGATTAGTAAGTGGTAAATTTCTGGCTCCTTGAAAAGATGGTTGACCAGAAGGCTGTTGGTAACCTTGAATTGGGTACTAACCTTGAGGTTGATAACCCTGAGGCGCGTACTGAGGCTGGGGTTGATAAGGACCCTGAGGAGCATATTGTGCTTGGGGTTGACCTTGAGGAATGTACTGTCCTTGAGGTTGATAACCCTGAGGTATGTACTGTCCTTGGGGTTGCCCCCCAAAATAATATGATTCCACAGTTTGTCCTGGGAAAAATCTACCTTGAGGTTGTGCCCCGGGTGGTAATTGACTACCTTGAGGTTGCCCCCCAGGCGGTAACTGACTACCCTGAGGTTGCCCCCCAGGTGGTAACTGAGTTCCCTGAGGTTTCCCCCCAGAAGGAAACTGACTGCCTTGAGTTTGAGGATTGGGAATATTACCAGACATCATAAAAATTTGCTCTGCGTTCGACGTTTCAATTTTAAGTCCATCAAAACCAGATGATAACACATTTTCGATGGGTTGAGGAGTTGCTCCTGAGAAAGTACCAGACAAAGACTGATATCCCGAAGGAACAGAAGGACCACCATGTAAAAATGATTCCGGCGTTTGAGAAAACATGGATGACTCTCCAGCCATAAAAGATGATGGATAATAACCTCTGGGTGTAGGATGAAATGGAATTCGAGGTGGATAAAAAGCAAGTCTCGGATTCTCTAAAAAGTTTGCTAAAGAGAGATACCAAGATTTAGTTCGAATGGGGCTGTAGAAAATAGATTCACGCTCCCTAAGATTTAACGATTGAGGGGAGTCGGGAAGAGATATGTCTTCGTCTGGATTTGTAAGTTCTTCTATAGAAATAAGTCCAGAGGGAAGATTGTCTGTAATGATATTTCTTACCCTAGGTGAACCTGGATCGCTAGAAGTTGGTGTGATAAATCCTGAGGATGTTTCTAACGCAGAAGATTTAGTTTCAGGTTCAGATATTTCAGGTTCGTCAGATAATTCACCAGAAGGAGAAATACTTTTAGTAACTTCAGAAACTGAAATCGGTTCTTGAATGTATTCTGTTGTAGGTATTTGATGATCAGGGTGTATAACTATAGATGAACTTCCAATTTCTGTTGATCTAATTCTACTGCTACCGGATGCTACCAGAGCACGAAGCCCTTCAAGTTGACTTGGTGAATATTTAGGGGGTTTCCCTTGTATCCTCCGGGATTGTCTCGGCAATTCCGCCACGATTAAAAATTATCTAATCACACGCAAACAAAGAAAAATTTCAATGAAAACACCTAAAGTCTCTAAGAAATAAACAATTGAATCATTCGCTTAAAAATATAAGAGTTCAAACCACACACAAACAGGTAACTTTCCGTACTAAAAACACTAGTTGGTGATGAAATCCAACTTAGTAGAATTTTAACATGAAAAGGGCGGTTGGAACAGTTACCCCGACAACCTGCTTAATGAAACAGACCGGTGCAAGTTTCTCCACTATACCATCTCGAGTGAAGATAACCCTCCAGAGAGTCCAAGTGAGTCTAGCCGACGTCTATTCCAGGTACAGTGGGATCTTCCCTCCACCGTCACCTTAAGAAAGAATCCTAAAGATTATAGCCACTAAGGTTACCAACTAAAACAAATATACCTGGGGGAACAATCTACGATCCGAAACACACGCAAGGGCAGAGTAACAAAGCTAAATCCCCTTGAAGGCTCCTTGAAATAATCCAAGGTTTACCGACAAGCGACCCCAGGCTCCTCGAAAATGGTCTATCCGAGGTTTACTGTTTTTAATACGTGTATATCTTCTATCGTTCCCAATGAGGAAGGATTGATTAACCCACTGGTTCAGATATGATCTCGTGCTTAACTCCTTTAAGAGGAGATTCCCAGAGCATACATGCAACAATTGGAATTCTTCCTACCGCAAGATTTGTCTACTGTTTGTTTTAGCTATCTTGGAGAGTTAATTTCTCCCTACTCCAAGATACTAGCCTAAGCTATTTTGGTGATAAGAGCCCTAGAAATAAAAAGATTACTATATGAATTTTAATTAAGCGTTACTTTTAGGAGCTGTTTCTTAAGTCAATGGGTGCGGAAATGAAACTTTGGATGATGTGAAGACTCGACTTCCAAAAAACACTAAAATGCACCTAGAATGATAATCAATTCTTTTTCTTTCAATGAACTTCTATCTAAAGAAAGAGTTGGAGAATGCAATTCTTTTAATAAACAATTCCTTCTTTAAACATGAAGAATAATTGAAAGAAAATACTTTGTCTTTTCCATAATGAGATAAATGATCAAAGCTCATAAGAAAAATCCTTTTCCTTTCCAAACTAGAAGCTACAAAAGAATTTTCCTTCGAAAGAAAGCTACAAAATCAAAACTACTCAAAACTACAAAATCTAATCTTGAGATCTAAAATCTAAATCGAGTAAAAACTTTAAGATTTTTTGAAGAATGTTTTCCTTAGTTATTCAGCAAACTAAGAATCTATTCGTTCAGAATAACAAACAGATCAAAAACACTCAAAATATGTTTTTTTTTTATAAAAATGAAATTCAAAACTTTCAATCAAGTTTTTTCGAAGACTTGCAAAGAAACAAAAAGGCTCAATTTCTTAATAAAAGATGTTTTCACAATCAGGTCGGATTCAAAAGACAAAAAGAGATCAATGTAATCTGAGATACTGCAAATTGTCGAAAGTTCGAATCGCTACAAAGACCAAGTGGAAAAAACAATCCAAACTGCAAAATCTTCTAGAAAATCATCCAAACATCAACACTGTTGGAGTTCATTCACAAAAAATTCTTGACAGAAACAATAATCAGTCTGGGCAGACACCAAAAGGCTAAATTAAAATAAAAATAAACTAGAGAAAGAAATCTAAAGATTTTCTAAAATTTTTACAGGGTCCGCAAGCAACCGGTATTGACAGGTGCGGTCCCGCACTGTATTCTTTACAGAAAGTGCGAACCTGCCCGCACTGTCGAAGTAAGGCAGAGTGCGGTCCTAGGAAAAATTATAGAAAAACTTAAAATATTTCTAAATTTTCAAAAACAGGGAAAATCTAAATTACCCAGACAGATATGTATCAATCAAAAATCAGGAAAAAATGTTTCCTCAAATCAAAAATAAAAGAGAACCAAAAACAACAAGTTCTTCCCCAGCGGAGTCGCCATTTTGTTGTGTAGATTAATCCGTCTTGCGGACAAGACTGATCTCTCTAGTACTAAAAGTAACTAGCAACAAACAGCCAATTATACTAATCTCTCTCTAAGCATATAAGATTCATAAAAACGCTATATAGGTGTAAGGCCTACCTTATGTCCAGCGCTTGTTTGATCTCGTTGAAGTTCTTCCCGTGCACTTGAAAGAACGTTCCTCGTGAATCTGCAGTCACAAACAAGCAAAAAGATTACACAGCACCTGTATAGACATTATTATAAACCATACTCATCATAATGATCAAGGAATTTATGAAATAAACCATAAATAAACAGTTTAATGAGAGAAATGAGTATATTTGTATTAACTTCAAATAAAGAAAACCTTTACAACCTGTGCCTTGATGTTGTGCAGGTCTTCCCGGGGTCCGAAGCAGGAATCTCCTCTATTTTGACAAGAATTGCACTCTTTGAACCAAGACAGATAGAGATGAGTGATTTAACCTCACAGAAAGTCTTAGTTAACTGAGTCTGAATCTCAATAGCATTTAACTTCAAATATCTTAAGCTTCAACTCCCTTTGAGGCTACCCAAGGCCTCTTTTTATAGTGGAAAAGAGGAGGTTTTTCTGTTCCAAATATGAAGGGATAGAATCCTCCTTCAAAGGGATTAGCTCCTTACATCAAGGGGTTAGCTCCATCAAGTGAGGGATGCATGAACCTTCTCAAAGTGTATCCATTCCCGAAAATTCCCATCTAGAATCTTCTAGAATTCATCTGAAATCAAATTTTTAACTTTACTTTCTCGTCTTTTTGAGTTTTACAGAGGTCCGCACCCATAACACAAAGAACGTGCGGTAGGGTTCCGCAGGAGAGCTGAACTTTAGGTGCGGGACCGCAGGAAATGAATAGAGAAAGTGCGATACCAATGTTTAGGGGATTTTTAGGAACTTTTCTCTGATTTGAAAGCTTGACATGAGGAGCTGATATGTTAGACTTGCAAAAGGAGGAAGTATGAGTAATAATGAGCTCATACTCATAGTAAAATGTCAGGATGACAGTTTTTAGTGTAACAGTTATATGTTTATAGAACCGACTTGTAGGGCTTACTTTCCATCGTTAAGGAGGATGTATTGAGGGTTTATTTGAGCATCATTATTGAGCCATTTTCTTCAAAGTTTCATGACAGGGTCTTGAGGCATATTCTATTGAATAGACTCTTCATATATATGACTCTTAATTACCTTTATAACTAGAAGATAAATACTAGTATGCATCAAGAATGTCTATTGACCTAAAATAAAACCTTGTTCATGAAACCCATGAGGCAAGCATACCAAAAACACATTTTATCATATTTTTCTTATTCTTTACATAAATACATAATTACATAATCAATATGAAGACTGATCCTAGTTACACTTTTCAACACTCCCTCTTAACTAGGGAGGTATTCATACAGGTAAATGGTCACTTTCAAACTGAAGACTCTCGTAAGAAGAATCGAATTGGTAATCGCATCATATAGCATCATATCAACTAGCATTTTCCTAGTGCAAGGCCTTGAATAACAGCCCTATCTCTCAACGAGATAATGGGCTACAATGTTGGTGAGACACGTGACTTATAGACATTGTTATCACTCCCTTTATTTCCCAAGGTTGAGAATGGAGACTGAAGGAGGTAACCTTCAAACCAATCTTTAGGTCTGGTAGCTAGCACTACCAAACCAAAGAGGGCTCTCTCAATGTCAATTTCACAGTCAATGAGGTAATTTTATATATAATGATCTTAGTCTAGATATAAGCTCAGTGAATTATGATTGTTTGTTTTGAATTTGTTTTGGATGGGAATGGAAATCAAGGAACTAGGTCTAGGTTTTAGGTCTGAATTCAAAGGTACAACTGCAAAGATAAGGATGAGGCCAGGCAGGTATACTTAGAAAAATACTCAATTTTTCATTGTGTATAGGGTTATAAAAGAGATAGAGAGAGTCAGAATGAGCGTGTTACATGAATTCATTCATTATAAGAGGTAAAACACATTTATGAAAATCTTATAAAACAGAGCATAAAAAGAAAGATTTATGTTCATAGACTCATAAGATTTACCATATAGAAGCATACATGTGATTTCATGGAAGTATAAACATTCAAATTGATGGTGTTACTAAGAAGAAACAATGCTAATAAGAATACCACTCAAGTCCCAAAACTATAGCTGCAATATGTCTTTGATTTCACTGAAAAAATTTTGTACATAAGCTCCACACTACAAATAACAACTATCCAACCTCTAAAATGACTTGATTTGGACTAAATATAGAAAATAGAAGAGATTCCACCTCATTGGGTCGAAACCTGATCCAAAATACATCATAAATTCATCCTTTGAGTCATTTCCTATAATTTAGGGAAGTTAGAAACAGCCCCCCCAAATTTAGCTAATAACTAGGAGTGTATGTCTCCTTGATTGATTACATTATTCCTCAACAATGAGAGGCAAAAACAAACTCTCTTATCCAAAATACACCTCATAGGACAGTTGTGACCTCAAAATTTGGACCATTCTAGCTTGACACATGTCCATAAAGAATCCAAGACAGAAGTGTCGCGCTAGTTACAGAAGCGTCACGCCATTTAGCAGGAGTGTCGTGCCACTTTGAGGGTGATTTTGGCTAACTTTAAGGAATCCTCCTGCAAATCTTAAGATTGGGATAGGTATCCCTGTGTGTCCTCTATCCATCCCACCTTGAAACTGAGAAAATACCTCTTCTAAGGCCTTCAAAATCCATTTTCCCAACCTTACTCCATAAGCACCACACACATGCATGAACAATGGCAGAAGCATGAAAAATAGTTTTTTTTTTTTAGTTTTTCTCCAAAACTAGGGGGTGTCATCAAAACCTGAGACTATATCTTGAAATTACTTATCAAGAGGAATCCAACCATATAAAAAACTCCTCATTTGGAGGCTCTGAGGAAAAGCGTCGCGCTGGTGCACGACGCTTCTACAAAGGTCAATTTTCCAATTTTTCCAAAAAATAAAAAATAAAAATTTACTCAAAATGCCAAAAACTTGTTGAATTTTGTTCCATGACATCCTTCGATGATAAACTAAATAGCTAGGGATGCCTCAGCTATCATATCCAAGTTATCTTTCTCCTTTAGCTTAATTATGGTTTCTTTAAGCTTTTTCCTGAAATTCTTCACCCTGACTTTGGCGATTTGGTTCCTAGTTAAATAGTGTCTCACCATATGCCTCTGGAGGTTATTATCCCTTTCTGCCTTCTTCAAAATCTTCTCAAGATGCACATTCACCCTGTCAAGCCATAGCTTTTTTTGTTTCTCAATTTCAGTAGCAATCAACTCATCAAAGGTTAGCTAACCTAATGGAGGAGATGATTCTTTTTCTTACTCTTTTTTCCTAGTTAACCCTCTTTTTCTTGACCTCCTTGGCTTTGTTTCAGCCTCTATGTCTTCCAACTAATTAAAATATACCACTTCTTTACCCTTACCTTTTTATGCCTCAATATTTGCCTTTGGTTTGTTGTTTCACCTTCAACTGCATGTTTTCTTGCTATAGAAAGGTAATCTTGAAAATTTCCCTTGAGAGGTTATCCTTCAACTCTGCTATCTTTGCAATCATTTTCCCTTATTATCTCCTCAGCTGACTTGTCTTTCACCTGCTCTGCCATGTCAACCTCCATAGGCACTTGTTCCTCATGCATAATTGGTTGCTCCATGTTTTCTCTTTGCTTAATTGTAGTTTCAAGTGCAAGAACACCTTTAGTGATCATAGGAGAAAAAACCATCCTCTTACCCTTCTCATAGGTTTGATTAATTTCAACCCTAGATGCCTTTAGAACCTCTGCTTGTCTACTTGAATGATGGGTGGACTAGTAGTAGGCACAGATGAAACTGTCTCCATGAAATTTTCCCAAGACATATTGATTGTTGAGAGTTGATGTAAAACAATAAGGTTGACCAAACCATGGTGGAACAAATTAGTGTGATGATATTTGCCTTTAGTTTGTACCTTTTCATTCATTTTGACCAAACTCCTTAATATATAATTAGGAAAATTGAGTGGTTTAGTGGTAGTGAAGTGCATCAATAGCCTTATATGGTACTGGTACAATCTTCAAAATCTCCCTTCACATGTAAAATACTTCATAATTATCTTCATCAAAGGAGCATACTTATCAAGTAAAAGCCTGAAAGGAAATATGTGCTCAGGAGCACCTTTACAATGAGGTTTTAAGAACATTTTATAGTTATCAATGTCCAAGTCCATTCCTTTGAACCATATTTCTCCATGATTTGGGATACCTATTATTGAGGCGATAACATGTGTTGATATGGTTAATTCAATACTTGTTATGACAGCCTTATCTCTCCTGAAGCTGGTGGCAAAAAGGCTTGTCAATTGAGCATGACAACCTACCTCCAGGATTCTCTCACAAAACCTCAAACAACCATTGTTTTAAAAACATCTCTTAACATAAGGAGAAGCATTGATCTCCTACAATTTGGATGGCTAAAATCTGGAATTATGGCCTCCCTTCTGGACCCTCTTCTCACCTTCCATGATTTTTTTCAACAAGGAAAGCCCTAGCTTGATGCAGTGGATAGGGAAGGTGGAAAATTAGGAAAACTGGGAATAGTGGTAGAGTGGTTTTAGGGACATAAATTAGGTGCAAGGGAATTATGGAAAAACCCATAAAAAAATTGGGAGGTAGGGTGATGAGTTGGATACAAGATGCAAGTGAAATGTTTGGAAATGGGCATGTGAAAGGTGCCCACAAGGTCAAAACACATACTTTTCCTAGTTTCCCTGCAAAAACATAGTGAAAATTAGGGTTTGAATGAAAATGGTGGCAAGGAGGGATATGAGTGATAGCTAGTGTTTGGATAAGGTATATGGGTGATGTATAAAGGTTTTTAGACAGTTAAATTAGGGTTTTTTCAATTGAAACAAGCCAAACATGGAGGAAACCAAAAACATAGTGAAGAAAACCCTAAGGAGGATATCCACCCTCCACTGAAAAAATTGACTTGAAGGAGGTATTAAGAGCATTCACTTACTGATTAGGAGGTCTCTAAACCTCGAGACAAGTTTATTTGACCCTTGTATAGCTTTTTTGAAGCTTGGGAGCAAAATTTTAGCACCCTTTCCAAAAGCATAGCGCAGCAAGACAGAAGCGTAGCGTAGCAAGACAGAAGTGTAGTGCATCTTGCCAGAAGCGTAGCACATAGCAGTTTGACACAATTTTGTTGGTTTTTTCGACCTTTATATAGTTGTGGAGTGTGGTGAGGATAACAGAGGAGATCTTATTGAAAATAAAATGATGAAATGAACTCCAAAGCACCATTTCTTTTATAACTCACAAATTTTCTTTTTTGTCCTTTAGTGAAATCATAAACACTTTTGAAATTTTTATTTTTTGAAAAAATTTTGATCAAGTAGTGTACTTCTTTGAGAAAAGACAAATTGCCTTTACTTATTTTCCTATCTTTGCTAACTCCCAATGTAAATTATTTGTATGGTGAAAATGGCATCTTGCTTTCCTTCTTTCATGACATGATTGGACATTATGATGGTGAAACAAAGTAAACATAGAGCATAACATAAATGGATGCATGTTGACTAATCTATGACCCTATGTGATAATGGATTACATGACCTTTGAAATGATGATGATCATGAATGGAGTGAAGGGAGTAACATTCAGACATATACAACATTCAGTGAACAAAATTTTATTTCATAATTGGTTTGAAAACATAAAATATTGACCTAGGACCACTACCAAGTAAACCTAAAAGAGTATATTTTACCACTGAACATTTAGACATTAACAGACACCATAGTCATTGTCTCTCCAAGGTACATACTCCACCCAGGTGTTCCCGGAATATGACCTTATTGGACTATTCTTCTCTTAGGTTGCCAACCCTCAAAGAATATTGGTCCCCGACTACTCTTATCATGAATGCCCTATCACATTATAAAAGAGTATCGAATGCTAGATAATAACCCAATCCTCCATTCTGTCTTCCAGGTGAAGACCAGAATGATGTGTCTATCCATTCTCTCCACATGGCCTTCACTAAGACTTACGATTGTTAGTCCTGGTCTAGTGCATGACACATGTATTAGAGATCATATACGTCACTCCCTCTTAACTTAGGAAGGACATACTTCAAGTTTCTTCCAAGTAAGAAACTTATCACCAAGATCCCTCTCAACTAGGGACCTGCAACAACAAGGGTTATATACCTGGCTTCTCATGAAGAATTCCTCCCCTTGATATCATGGATTTTGATATTGAGGAATCCTCAACCTTTGGCTTCACAGGGCACAGATCATCCATCACTTTCATCTAGGAGTCATGTCAGCTATCAGAAAGTGATTCATCTGACTTCCTTATCTGGTCCACCTTTATGCCATGTTTCTTTCATTCGAACCATCTCCCAAGGATCTTACATCCTTCCACATGATTGGAAGCCCTTCATAAACTCATCCAGATAAAAATATACATATGAACTTTTAAATCAAAACCTACCTCAGTGATGATATTTCACCATGACATCTTCCTGTAGGCATCAACATCCTTTATTGAGATTGAAACATCTCCTAAAGATATGTCTTGTCAAGGGTCTTCTTGTTTACCATACTTCTATCAGAGTTTCACATATATTCCCAGCAGATCTCCTAGTCACATCTTCTTGGCTTTCAGATGATAACCACCTCTTTACATGGTTGCACTTCATGATCTCTTCAATTCTTTTTATGCACAGCTTCATACCTAGGAACTTCCAGTATCCAGTTCCTTGTTCGTATAAAACTACCTCATATTCCATATGAGGACATATTAGGTTGATTTCATCTGATAATGACAACTAGAAGAGATCCTCCTTTCTCTGATCATTACGCCGAGAGGCGCATCTATAGCCCAATATGACCCCGATGTCAGGTGGATCACGTCCTCATACAAAATTTCGGCTTAAGTTTTAAATTAAAAATAAAAATAAAAAAAAAGGCAAAAATGATAGAACATATATCAATCATGTATTATTTGTTACCTTAAGAAAATTATATACGTGAAATTGAATGGATCATAAATTTACCTTTAACAAAAAAAATTACCACATTGAATTTCCAAATTAAGTAAAATTTTAAACATCTTTACTCTTTACTAAAGTCAATACCATTTCCTAAATCAAAGGAAAAGAGTTAATTCAACAAAAACAATCAAAATCCAAAATCTTTTAATATTTCTTTTAATTAAATATTTGTAAAATGAATTTATACTTACTCCAGAGCTATGGTAAATAAATAAAATAATATATAAACTAGATGTATGGTAAATAAATAAAAATTCTTTTTATATTTATTCCATAAACCTTTTTATATTTAAAAAAACTTTAAAAAGAGCGGCGCATCGGGTTGGATCTGCTCTGTGCGGTCTAACTTCATCAGAAGGTCTTTTGGTTTCGTGAACTCGCATGGGTGCTTCGTTGTTGCCCTAAACTCGTTCGGCTGGAGCCCCTCTCCATCGCCTGATCTCCGTTATGGACCATGGAGGCGGCCCTGATGCTTCCTCTCCCCCGCCTTCTGAACTAGAAGTGTTTAGATCTCTTGTTGCTGCTGTTGGAAAACGTTCAACTTCTGGTTCTCAACAAAAGTTTGTTAAAAATTTGGAAAACATACCCACGGTGACCCTGCCGCTGGAAGAAACTTGCAGAACTGTGCTAAACCTAGCCGAAAGAGGCCTCATCGGCCAGTTCACTGGACTATGGCCATCCCCGAAAGCAGTAGAAGAATGGGTCAAACGGAACTGGATACCATTGGTCAAAGAAGGTATAAAAATTCATTTTGTAGGCAAAGGATTCTTCATTTTTGTGTTTGATAATGTGGACGACAGAAGCCTGATCTTCAGAAACGGGCCATATTTTATGGGCCCTCAAGGGCTTTACTTGAACAAATGGTCCCCAGACTTCGATCCAGCACAAGACGTGCCCACGGCCTTGCCTGTATTGGTGCGCCTCCCCCACCTTCTCCTCCATTGCTGGAGTCAGAGCTCGTTGCAATCCATTGGCAACGTTCTTGGCAGATACATAGATCAGGCGCCGAGGAAGGATCAATACTCTTGTGCCCAAATTTGTGTCGAAGTCGATCTGGAAATTAGACTACCAGAAGCCATCAAACTCTCGGTGGCAGATTGGACTCATATTCAAGAGCTTGACTATGAACGGCTGCCTTTTAAATGCCATCATTGCCACGAATACGGGCACTTTGCAAGATATTGTAAAAAAAAAATTGAGGAGACTGCAGAGAAAGACAAAGGAGATCAATGGAAACAAGCAAAGAAAACAGCAAGCAACAGACATAATAACAAAAACAAAGCAAAGGAGACAGGGAACAAACCAGGGCAAGAAATTGAAAGCACTCAAAACACTGGAAGCAAGGAAACTATCAGCATCGTGGAGGACAAAAACCCTTTTGAATCTCTCAAATCACTCTCAGATCCCCCAGAGGCAGAAAGGGACGACCTCCCTCAAATGAACAACATTGACTCTATAAATCCAGGTAACAGTCCAAACCTGACTCAATGTAATACTTCTTCACCTTCATATGCTGATATAATCAAACAAAAGAAGAAGAACACAGAAAATGCAGGCTCATCGGAAGATGAGACCTTTGAAAGGCCATCAAAAAGAGTCGGAAGGAGATCAAACAAATAAACCAGGGAAGAAGAATCAGAAAGACAAAAAACCCTTGGAATTCAAGCCATTATTGAGATGACCCTCGGGAGGAATACCAGACCAAGGGTCCCCAAGGGAGGTGGACCCACCCCAACAAGTTGTAAATGATGCAGATGGTCTCTTGGAACTGCGGGGGTTTGGGGAATCCCACTAAGGCAGAGGCCATTAAATATTTATTGAAAATGGAAACCACAGACATTCTCATGCTCCAAGAGACAAAAATAGAAGGGGAGATCCTTCTAAACACTAGCAACACAAAATGGAAATTTGATTCAAGAAAGGTTGTCAGCGCTAGAGGATCGGCTGGAGGAATAGGCACATTCTGGTCAAAAAACATCTTTTCTCTTGAAAGATCCTTTGAGACTCAACATTGGATTTACACTGAACTGCGCCATACAGCAAGCAATCTCATCTTAGCTCTGTTTAATATGTATGTCCCTGTGCATTATGATGAAAAGAAAGAGTGCTGGAAGACCCTATTGGAATATTTAGAGTTTCTGAATCCTATGAATATAGTCATAGGAGGAGACCTGAACATAATCTTAGATCTCAAAGAGAAGAGAGGAGGGACCTTCTCAAGGGATCCTTTCCTCTCCACAGTGGAAAATATTATCCTACAGTGGGACTTAATAGACTTCAAGCCAGTGAAAGGAGAATACACCTGGTCCAACAACAGAACAGGGGAAAATCACATTTCATCTAGGTTGGACAGATTTCTCATCAGCAGTTCCATAATGATGGATAAAAGAATAGTCTTCACCAAGATCCTTCCTAAACTCACCTCGGACCATAAACCAATCCTTCTTTGTCTAAAAGAAGAAGAAGATTTAGGTCCTCTCCCTTTCTGCTTCAGCCCTCTCTGGGCTGGAAGAGAAGGGTTCTTTGAAACTGTTCAAACAGCCTGGGGAATAGATGTCTCAGGCTCCCCAAGCTTTTTGTGGGAACAAAAAATGAAAAATGCAAAGAAGGCCCTAAGAGAATGGATAAAGAAGTCAATGGTTTCCCCCACCAGCCAGAGGAAAGAAGCAGTCCTTCAGCTGGAAGAACTCCAATTTGAATTTGAAGAGAAATATATCTCTCCCACGGACTTAGACAAAGAAAAATCTGCTCAAAGGAAAGCATATAACTCCTTTAGAAGTGAAGAAGACTATTTGCGCTTAAAGTCTCGCAGCTTGTGGCTCAAAGCTGGGGACAGAAATACCACATACTTCCATAGACAGTACAAAGCTCGTCTATCGCGAAATCATATAGCAGAAATTACTACATCTGGTGGACAAGTGTACAAAGGATTTGAACAAATAAAGGATGCTGCAGTGAAGCATTTCCATAACCTTCTTAGTGCAGAAAGGGATTGGAGTGAGGAGGGTATATCAAAATTCCTCATAAATATCCCGAAGTTAGTTAGCACAGAAGACAACAAAACTCTTTTGAGCCCAGCCACGGAAGAAGAAATTTCCGATATTGTTTGGTCCATGGAGCCAGACAAAGCCCCTGGACCTGATGGATTTTCAATCCACTTTTACAGAATCTGCTGGGAGATAATCAAATCTGATCTCCTTATAATGATACATGGTTTCATGAGGAAGGCAAAGGTTGGAGGCAGAATAAATTCCACCTTTCTCGCCTTAATTCCCAAGGAAGCAAACCCAGGCTCCTTCGAAAGATACAGGCCGATCTCTCTTTGCAATTCGTCATATAAGATTGTAGCTAAACTCCTAGCGAATAGAATCAAACCTCTTCTGCAAAAGCTTATTTCTCCAGCCCAAGGGGGATTTGTGAAAGGAAGATCCATTCTGGACAATGTTATCCAAGTTCAAGAAGCCCTGCATTCTAGTTATTCATGCAAAGAACAAGGTATGCTTATAAAATTGGATATGTGCAATGCTTTTGATCGAGTTAATCGCTCTTTCCTGTACAGGGTGCTTTCATCCTTCGGATTTTGCCAGGACTTCATCAATCTTATCAAAGCCTGTATAGAGAAGATTTGGATTGCCCTTATGGTAAATGGAAGACCAGCTGATTTCTTTTTGGCCACCAGGGGTTTGAGGCAGGGCTGTCCTCTTTCACCTTTTCTCTACATATTGATGCCAGACTCCTTGAGCAGGAAATTGACCATGGAAAAACAAATTGGCAGCATCCCTGGGATCAGAATCGAGAAAGGAATTGATCCCGTGAATCATGCGCTCTTTGCTGATGATTCACTTTTTCTTGGGGGCGCCTCTTCAAGAATTGCAAGCTCCTTCAGAACCATTCTGCAGAAATTTTGCACTATCTCGGGAGCATTAATAAGTGAGAGGAAAAGCGTTGTATACGGATGGAACATAGAGCAGTATATAATTGAGAAAATAGCAAATGATCTGGGCTTTACAGGATATGCAGATTGGGATAAAAGAAAATATTTGGGCCTCCCAATAACGCTGGGCTCCAACAGAAACCATCTGTGGGAGGAAGTGATCTCGAAATTTAAACAAAATATTGCTGCGTGGGGAGGCTTTTGGCTCTCCACAGGAGGAAAACTCACGCTTATCAGAGCAGTCCTTTCGGCCCTGCTAACATACCAGGCTTCCTTAATGCTGGCCCCAAAATTAATCTCAGATCAAATCTGCAGACTCATGCGTAACTTTCTGTGGAATGGAGGACGTGGTAACAACAACATATTTCACTTAATAAATTGGGAAACAGTGAAACAACCTCTTGTGGAAGGAGGCCTTCAATTCCGCAATCCGTTGCAAGCAAATCTAGCCTTGGGCTGTAAATTACTATGGCAGCTTATCGCTAAGCCTAACCATCCAATCAGCCAAATCTTAAAGCACAAATATCTCAAAAACCAGTCAATAAAATCCTTCAATATGGAGAAATCCCCTAAAGGAACGCAGGCTTGGAAACTGTGTAGTAAAGGCATTGAATTTTTCAGATCTCATCTGTATAGAATTCCTGGGAATGGCAAAAACATTATGCTTTGGAGAGACAGAATCATGGGACACCCTTCTCTAGCAAAAAATAACGAAATCGCTGAGATAAGAGAATGGCTAAACGCAAAAGGAATCAGGAAAATTGAGGATATTTCTGGCTGGGACAGCAATGGAAATTGGCAGCGCTGGAACTTTCCCATAATCCCAATTCATCTTCAATCCCATTTTGATGCTTTTAAAGAGGCAATTTCTGATTTTGCTCTGGTACACACAAATGACGAAGACTCCTGGGGATGGGGTAAGACGGGGGTGTACACAGAAAGCCAAGGGTATTTGCAGATGCAAAGTAAAAAGGCCTCGCCACATCCGGAATCTGTATGGAAGCAGATCTGGGACAGCTTCAGCATTCCTAAGATCAATTTCTTCTTTTGGACTCTATTCCACAACAAAATCCTGACAGGAGAAAATCTGTGCAAAAGGAACATAGCAGGCCCACACCGATGCGTCCTCTGCAAAAACGCCTTGGAAACTTCAGAAAACCTGTTTATATAATGCGAGTTTGTAAAGGAGGTATGGTCCATTTTCCTAACCGGACTGACAGTGCGTCCTCCAACTCAAGGTTCGATCGATGCCATGTTCTCCTCTTGGAAATCCAGCTATCCCCACAATATTGGCAACAAATCTATATGGAACAAGGTATGGACAGCTGCTCCTAAGTACGTCTGCTGGAAGCTGTGTTTAGCTCAGAATGAAGTCATCCTCAACCACAACAAAGTGCCTGCAGCAAAAGTGGTGGACCAGGCAAAGAATCTACTCTTAGAAACTTTGAACCATTCTTCAACCAAAGATGACAAATCTCTCCGAATCGAAGAAAGGGTGTGGCTAGATGGATTCTCCTGCAAGGCCAGACCCCCAGCATTCACACATCCAAACCATAAGGAAAGATGGCAGATTCGAGAATCAGAGGACAGCTTCCATCAGTGGTGGAAATCACGGGGCAAGTGCACTATTTTTTTTTTACGGAACCTCAAAAGGAAATCCAGGGAGGTCAGGAGCAGGAGGGGTGATCTTCTTTACGAATGGGAAAAAAGCTGATTTCAATTGGGGACTTGGACTGAAAACCAACAATCAGGCTGAAACTCTAAGTCTCTTAAAAGCTTGCCAAATGGCCAGAAAAGAAAACCCAAGTGAAATCCTTATCTTTGGAGATTCAGAATTGTTGATAAAAACAATAATAAGCAAGAAAGGGCTCAAGGATCCAGCGCTTAACAAACATCTATCAAGAGTGAACAGAATTCTGATGGAATTTCCCTCAGTTCAAATTTTCCACATCCTCAGAGGATTAAACAAGGAAGTGGACAGATTGGCAAATATAGGATGCACTCTCCATAATGAAATGATTAGCATAAATGCAGGTGCTCCGACTATGGCAATTATTCCCTAATCGGAAAAAGAGCCTAAGTCAAATCTGCAGATTGTAATGGTTGTTTAGGCTTTGGCCAACCTGTCTTTCATTAATAAAACATACCGTTCCAGTTAATTTTTTTTTTTTTTTAAAAATATTTTACATACAATTACAATTACAAATTTAGAATTTTATATACAATTAGAATTAGAATTACAATTTTACAATTTTTCATATATATAATTACAATTTTACAATTTGTCATATATATAATTACAATTAAAATTACAATTACAATCATTTCACAATAAATTAAATATAGCAATTACAATTAAAATTTTACAAATATTTACATACAATTACAATTATAAACACAAATTTTACAATTTTACATACAATTAAAATTAAAATTTCAATTGCAATCACAACACAATATTTAATAAATATCATGGTCATTTAATATTAAATTAATTATTAAACATCATGATCATGATAACCATCGTAAAAACATCATATTTGACTAAAAAACACATTCAAATTCGCTAACATCATCGTGATCATGATTATCTAACAAAACAAAATTAGCATTGTATAACATCATCACAACACAAACATCAAATATACAACTCATGTCAAATAACTGCTATCACAAACACATCTATCTACAAGCTGCACATTAAATGAACATATCTAACATGACCTAACAATGTACACATCATGATGATCACCAACATGTAAACTAAGTACAACTGCAACATGAACATAAAATACATGGACCACATATATATATAACTGAATAATGTCAAAAATATACAACTGTAATATAAATGTACTCATGGATCAGCTGGTGGTACATCATCAATAGTAGTACTAGTCGAGGCCTGCTCAGTCAATGGTGCAGCCTCGACAAGCTCAGATACATGCTGATCATCACGTGCCTTCTGATATGGTACTGGTGCCTCATGCTGATCATAATCAACTGTCGGCTGCTCATCGTGATGAATCGACATGGTTGATGGTCCAACTTGCTCTCCATGATGATTTCTGCTTGATGTTAGTGGAGGCTTCTCATGTGGCACGGTGCGAGGTGAATGATCATCAGGTGATGCATCGCTGCTTGTGGATTGTCGATCACGTGCTGCGTCTCGACCATACCTATAACGTGAAACGATCCTCCTCAGCTGCGTAACTAAGGTCGTAGCTCTTACGACATGCCGCATCAGGCTGTACATGTCATGCAACATGTCTCTCCACATATGTAACAACCTACCATTGACATGTATGTCTCACATAGCAGCGGCCCTGACTCCCCACCTCAAAAATCAATGCAGTGAGTTGGTCACCCAAATCCATCCTGTATCTACTATCAAGCCTACTGCGCCTAGAAAAAGGAGGTACCTGCGCACCAGCAGGAGGAGGTCTCTCTACACTGGCCTCCTGATGATCCTCAGTATTTGGCATATCCTAATCGTCATCAGGATCCACACTTGAATCATGTGGTGGTGCTGGCATGCCCTCGGCATCAAAAGACCTAATGTTTGCAAAATATATACAAGTAAACAACAATAATTAGATAATTTCATTACACAATTTAATAAAAACAAGTTAAAGAACATGTTAGAATAAATTTAAATAAAACAATAATATTACCTCTATCATCCTGTGGCTCATCATCTCTGAAGAGGATGTTGGCACATCCTCGCCAATCCAAACCAACATAAAGATAGAGGACCATAATGAAGGGATGCTCATCAACACTAGCTAGCAACTCCAGTGCATCATGCGATATCCTAGCTGGAAACACAATCTCACACCTCTTGGGCATCATCTATCCCCACATGTGCATCCGTGCCTCGAACATCGGCCTACGAGGCCGCCGAAAAAAAATAGGCCTAATCTCTGGAAACCTCTAAAAAAATAAACAAAAAAAATCTGAAGCAAAAGATAAGTTGACCCTCCCTTATGCATGAGCACGAAATCTATCTAAGGGTTGTATAGAACTGCCGTAAAAAAATGGCAGACCACCTGACAAGTCGTGGCTCCTGCACTAAAGAATCAACATAATATAGAAGCGAGAAACTAATTCGTTGCCTGTCATTGGTGTTGTGTGAAATGGTCGAAATCAGAAGTGAGAGGCACCTCACCTCCTCACTACCAAATGAACCAATACGTAACTGACCTCCAGAGACCTGAAAACCTGAACGAGATAGTATATCTACGGTAATGTATCTCTAGGAGTACACCAAATTACTCCCTGCTGCATAGCCAATTGGAACCTCTGGGAACGAGGGAAAATCCACCCCTCTCCTCGATATCCCTGTAATGAAATATATTTCCTCCTCAGTGGGCGCGTACCACTGGTTAGGACCAACCTTGAAAGCCTGTAGGTGGGCATTCCACCTATGGATAAGATGTCTCAAAAACACACCATGGCCCTTTAGGGAAGTAGCCTCCTCATAGAATTCAAGGAGGCCTACCTGCCTTAGGAGCCCCTAGGTAGCTGCTGTAATAGGGCGAGGGTACGCATCTCTTTGCCTCTCTTGTGCCTCCCACAGGCGCACCATGTTATACTGGTCCGCCTGTTATTGTTGTTCCCCCTCTTCTCTCCTTTCACGTCTCTGAATGATTGACATATTAAATACAATTTTTTTATTAAATGAGACATGTATTTAGGAATATACATATATAATTTTTTTAGGAAAAAAATAGCTGGTGCGCCACAAAAAACAGGCATGCACCGGTACCGATGCATCTTTTTTTGTTGCCCATCGGCGGTGGTGCACTAGAAAATGTTCAATGCACCGACGGCAGTGCACCTGAAAATTTTTAGCGCACCGTTGACTATGGACAGTGTCAAGAGTGCGGTGCGCTGACTAAACTCTACGCCCCGAGGCGTATAGTTCATCCAGTGCACTGGCCTCTTGAAATTATTACATAGTCAACGGTGCAGTATTTTACTAGGCCGCACTGTCGACCCTGTCGAAATGAGGAATGCGGTGTGCTGACAAAAATACCTGCCCGAGGCAGATATTTAAGTAAACACACCGCATTTCTTCTATTCCACATGGTCAACGGTGCGACTGGGTAATAGAACACACCACAATTTTTTAAGATTTTAAAATAACACGGTGCGCCTTCGGTACCGCCCTGGAATCGGTGTGGATAACGTTCGCAATGGTTACAGTGTGGCTTGTAAATTTACAGGCAAAAACACGAACCTGTACAAGCCGAATGGGTCGAGCGCACCACACGATAATTTTTTTTCTTCTTTTAAATGGTTAATTTTAAGGTAATTTAAAATTCTAATCCGCTAAAAGGCTTAATTATGGAAAAACAAGAAAAATGCCTATACATTTGGCCGTCGATGAGGCAAATTGGCTGTAGAATTTGCAAAAGAAAAATTTCCCACCGTTTTGCAAAATTAAAGCCAGAGATTTGTGGGAAATGCACAACAGTAGTGTGTGCAATGGGTGCAATGGGAGCACCGGTGTCAGGGCAACTCAGACAAGGATAAATTGCACCGATGCTTAAGAGCTCTAGAGCACTGAGAAAAGTGAAAAATGCAGTTTTTTGTCAGTAATTTGTTTTTTTAATTAACCCTGTTATGGTGTGTGGGGTTGTATAGGTACACCGATGTGGTTGCTTAAGACCGCACTGGGCGGTTTTTGTTTTGGTGCAGGGTTTTATGACACACCGGTGCGAAATATTTGTAAAGCACCAGTGCGCCACAGTAATAAGATTCACCAGGCTGGTATGTACGGAGCACATGGTGTCTAGTGTGCCAATGTTTTGTGCGCACCAGTGCTTTCTCTTGTTGAACGCACTGATGCGGTTTAGGATGATAAGCGCACCGGACGAAAAACATTCGCAAAAAACCTCCACCCGCCAACCTCCTCTAGTAACCTCCGCTAGAAACGAATGTCTGGGGTATTTTTATAAGGGGTTCCTCAAAAACATCTGCTAGAGGGTCTTTTCCTTGTAGTGATTGGGGAAATTTCCGACAAAACGTCAAAAGTGTCGAAACTAAAGTGTTAGAATTTTGACCATATGTACTAGTGCCACATTCTTCTTTGGACTCCAAGACTCCCGAAGAAGTCTTCTCTGGTAAGTGTTAGGGTCCTGTAATTTACAGAATCTCAAGGTGACTGATTATTTCTGATTGGGTCATTTATATTGAAAATAATATTCCATTGCTGTCATTTATTTCCAAGAAGAAAAAGGAAGGGAAATCCTGACTGTTAGAGCTTTGAAAAAGAATCAATCTGCCTTTTTAGTTTATTTTAAAGGAGAAAAAGTTGCTGATAAAGTGTCATGGTGAGAAAAATTCATTTTTGTCCTCATTCATTTCATTTACCCTCTTTTACCTTTCATTTTTTCGAACTCTAAATTCCAACAATTCATTTCTTTCAAGACCCCCTATTTACTATTAAAATTCAAGTTTTATAGTTAAAAAAATCAGCTCCGCCCACCCACTAACAACCATATCATATTTCCCTCTGAAGTTACCCTATATCCCTTTTAGTGCAGCTCTACCCACACCACAACGAACCTCATATTTATATCATACATTACCTATGGGATATAGTATTTATCATTCCCTACACTTAATTGCATTAAAGCCTTGCCTTTCATCGCCTTTTCGCATCGCAAGTCCACAAAATCCATTCGTAACACCATTGCCGAATCCTATAAACTCCTCGATGCGAAATTGGTGGGACCCGATTGCAAATCGCAAGTTCTGGAGGATAAGTGTGGAAGAAATAAGTTATAAACGCTGATGCACGATGTGTGACATTGGTGGGACCCATTTCCCAGCCACGTCACACTTTCCCCACCGCCCATCGCACATCGCATGTGATATGATATAACAGTTAACAACAGAGACTTAAATTTATGAAATGCTGATTTGTGATGAGTTTTGGGTTGCGATGTTGTGATGCGATATCGTCATCGCATATCATAATCATAAATTTTTATGTTTATTGTTAAGTTATCGCAAGTTAAGTATTATATTTATCCGGATTTATGCAGGAACACAACAGAATGAACATATAACCATAAATACCAAGATGCAGCGGAAATAACACTTCATTTCATTAATATCAAAGAACTGAAATTTGCTTACAGACAGAATGGAAATAAACTAGCTAGGGTGTTGGTACATGAGGCTCGAGGGTCTATTTATTATTTAGAAACAATGGAAAACCCTAAACATCCAAAACCCTAACCCTAGGAGATGAAGCGTCAAAACTATGGGCCTCGTTTGGGTAAATTGGTGTTTCAACTTCCCGGGGACGTAACTTTGGCATATGATCTCCGTTTGACGCAAACCATACCTCGTTAGAAAGATCTATTCGAGGAATACAAATTTTTAGTGAGAAACATCAGTTCATAGACCCATGTTGCTCCTGTTTTTCCCAAAAAACGTCATTTAGGGCCTCAAAACGGCTCCGAAAGTTCAGGACCCGAAAAACTGCTAAAAATAGTAAGTTGTGCTGAAACTAAAAAAATGAAAGAGAAAATGGTGGGGTCCTAAGTGGAATAGGCGGGTGACCACCAATATCCACCTGGATCATTCCTCCCCCCTTAGGAGGCAATGGTCCCCATTGTGTTAAGTTCCTTCATGAGATGAGGAAACTCTTGCTGAACTTGGTCCCTGGTGAACCATTTTCCTTGGTGCAGGAGTTGGCCAGCTTTGACAACCCAATACAGTTGGATATTTTGTTGGCGATTGTTCTTGATTTTCATGTCCATGATACAATTTTTGGTGGCCTATTCCATGTAGTCTGGGTTTAAGTCTGTTGGTGTGAGTTGTTCTACAATGTCAGAGGTGTCTAGTAGAGGTGGGAAGTAAGGACGAAGGTGGTCCACATTGAATACTGGGTGCAGACCAAGGAATGGTGGAATATTGAGCTCGAAGGCATTTTTCCCTACAGCCTTGGTGATGGTGTATGGCCCATATCGGAGCGGGCGAAGCTTGCGGTGGGGTCCAGTGAGGCGCTCCTTCTGCAAATGTAACCACACTTCGTCGCTGACTTGGAAGTTGTGTGGCACCTGATGTTGATCATGGCGTTGCTTGTACTTAGCATTGGCTTTGTCCAATATGTCATGAACCTATTGGCGGATGTGTTGAATGCACTCGGTGAAGCTATTTTCTTTGTCAACTTCAGACTGGACATGAGCCGAATCAGCCTGAGTAGCCGTAAATGGCATGGCTACGTCAATGGGACATAATGGCTGGAAACCCAAGCCCACCTGAAAGGGGATATGGCCGATTGAGCTGTGGAGAGCCCAGTTATAACTATGTTGTACATAGGGGAGGCTCTTGTCCCATGTGCGTGGATGCTTTGAATTGTACATGCGCAGAATGTGTACAATCATTCTGTTGATGACCTCTGTCTGGCCATCTGTTTGGGGAAGGAACGTTGTGGACTTGGTGAGCTTGGTGTCCAGCATTGACCAGAGGCTGGACCAAAATGTGCTGAGGAACCTGCTATCCCGATCTGATATGATAGACTGTGGGATCCCAAAGTGCACCCACACTTGTTCAAAGAAGATTTTAGCAGTGGCTTCTGCTGTGATATTCTTCTTGCAGGCCGCCATAATGGCCATCTTTGAGAATTTGTCGACAACCACGAAAACACAGTCATTTCCATGCTTAGTGGAAGGCAGGTCCGACATGTAATCCATGGAGATGGATTCCCAAGGTTGAATAGGGGTAGGTAGCAGATTATATAGGCCTTGCTTCTTGATGGTCGGTTTGGCAATGGAACAAGCAGTGCAGGATCTGATGTGATTCTCGACATCCTTTCGAAGGTTTGGCCAATAGAAATACTTTTGCAGTACTGCTACTATTTTCTCGACCACGAAATGTCCAACGACTCGACTGTAGTGTGCTTCCCATATCATCTTGGCACGCTCGCTTGAAGGAACACAAAGGTGTCCCAGGTGACATAAGAGTGCATTTTGGAGGTTAAAATTTGGAACTTGCGTACCCCCCAAGAGTGCCTTGTATGTGTGGTTGAATTCTGGGTCGCTCTCGTAGAGAAGCGGTCAGTCATAAGTCTCGTGCCCACAAGAGTTGAGAACGGTGGTGAGTGCCACGATCGGTGGTCGACTGAGGCAGTCTGCAACATTATTGGTGCTACCCTTCTTGAACTTGATGTTCAAATGAAACTGTTGCAGATATGTGGACCACTTCTGATGGCAATCATTCAGCAACTTCCCTTGTGTCTGTATGAAATGCAGGCACCGATGGTCTGTGTGGATGATTTTTTCCTTTCCCAAAATGTAATGCTTCCATTTTCGACAAGATTTCACAATGGAATACATTTCTTTGTCATAAGTGGGATACCTGCGAACTGTGTCAGATAATGTCTCACTGTGATATGCCACGGGATGTCCCTGTTGAGTAAGAACTGCCCCAATATCATAGTCCGAGGCATCTGTCTCGATCTCAAATGGTTGTTACAAGTATGGTAATGTGAGCACTGGGGTAGAACAGAGGCGATTTTTCAATTCTGTGAAGGCCTTCTGTTGAGATTCAAACCAAAATAATTTTTCTCTCGCTCCTCCCTTGGTGACTTGACTCAAGGGCCAAGTGATATGAGAGAATCCCAACATGAACCTTCGATAGAAATTAGCAAGACCTAGAAAGCTGCGAAGCTCTGTTATAGTGGTTGGGGCTGGCCAATCCCGAATGACTTGGATCTTGGTGGGATCCACATGCACCACCCTTTCATCAATAATGTATCCCAGATATTGAACCTGGGTCATGCCAAAAGTGCACTTCTCCAAATTGGCACACAACTTGTGTTGCCGCAGTGTTTGGAGGACTTGTCGGATGTGGTGAAGGTGCTCTTCCCAAGTCTGGCTGAAGATCAGAATGTCATCCAAGTAAACCACTACAAATGAGTTGGTGAATGGCCGCAAGATGTCATCCATCATCCTCATGAAGGTGGCGGGAGCATTCGTCAACCCGAAAGGCATGACCAGCCATTCGAAGAGGCCTTCCTTGGCTTTGAAGGCAGTCTTCCACACATCGGAGGGTTCAATTGGTACTTGGTGATACCTAGACTTCAGGTCGATCTTGCTGAAATATTTTGCACCTTTGAGTTGGTCCAGAAGGTCATCAATCCGTGGGATTGGGTACCTATTCCGGACAGTGATCTTGTTCAGCGCCCGATAGTCAATACAGAGTCTCCACGTCCCATCCTTCTTTTGTACCAACATGATCGGGCTCCCACAGGGCGATGAACTTGGTCTGATGTGACCTTTCTGCAACAGCTCCTGAATCTGCCTCTTGATTTCATCATTCTCTAGAACAGAGCGCCGATATATCGGTCCATTAGGTAGCGGCGCACCTGGGGTCAGATCAATCGGGTGCTTGACCTGACAGTGCAGAGGAACCCCTGTGGGTGAGGTGAATATGTCCTCGTACTCCTCCACAACCTTATCCATTTGTTGTTGTTGTGCAGAGGAGCCCTATCTGGAGGTCGTGGCCACAGTCTTCTTCTTGCCCTGGGGGCGGATCATCAGGAAAATGAATTTCCTGGTTTGGGAAATGAGCTTACATCGGGGAAACATCAATAGGAGCAGCATCACATAATACCTCATCTGTGAAGGGCTTGATGCTATAGGGAAGGCGGCACTGCTGGCTGACGCGGATATCTTGTCCTTGGTGAAGCCACCCGATGGTGTATGGATGTGGGTGAGCTATGGTCGGCAAGCCCAACCGCTTCATGGCTTCTACTGAAATGAGGTTCTTTTGGCTCCCATTGTCGATAATGAACTGTACAGGGGAGCCCTTTACCCACATTTGGGAGTGGAAGAGACATTCCTCCTCCTTTGGATCTTCCGGTTCCTCCTTCTGGATCTTTGTAGTGGCAATAGTGGTGCTGGGCTCCGCATCAATAATCTGTTTCCCTTTTTCATTCCCTTTTCATGTTCTGATTCGGAGTCGGAACATGCATCTGACTCAGAAGCCCTCACCTCGGCCACTAGCGACTGCTTGGCCCGACACTCACTTGTGTTGTGAGTGGAGCTCTTATGGAACTCACACCACTTTCCCGTGTCCTTATTTGGCTTTGCGGTGTTGTTCTTTTCTTGTGGCTTTGACGGGTTGTCTTTAGCCGCCATGCCTTGGCTCTGTCCTTTGTTCTGCGGTTTGGAAGCACCTTTCCCTTGCTTTTGATTCGCAGATCCAAAGTCTCGCTTCTTCTGTTTGAATTTCTTCTCAATCTTGGCAGCATACCGGTATGCCGTACCAAGCGAGGAGATGTCGAGGAACTCCATTTCCTCCTGAATGTATCCGTGCAGACAACTGCGATACTTTAGCACCAAATGTTTCTCTGAATCTTTGATACCCAACTTTGTGCGCAGGGTATGGAACAGATTCGTCAGCTCATGCACATCTTGATCCCTTTGTTGTCGCAGCGTGGTCCATTGTATGTACTTGTCCTCATAGATCCCCACGGGATAGTACTGTTCCTTGACGGCGTCTCGGAAAGAATTCCAAGTTGGTACGGCCGAGAACAGAGAGGGTTCTGTCTGGTCCTTGTTCTCACAGTAGGTTTCCCACCAGTCCTTAACATGGGGGGTAGCTTTGAGGAGTGCAAAAATAATCTTCTCCCGGTCTGAAAAGTCATGAACAGAGAAATATCCTTATAATAGATTCAACCATCTATCTACGGCATCTACGTCTATTTGACCCTCAAATATGGGAATGTCAAAATTTACTTGTACCTTAAAGGGAGTCGCAACTCCAGAGTGGCTACTGGATGCAGATGCGCCGCCGGTGGGCAGCCGTTGAAGGATCTGAGCAAAACTATCCATCATCGCGTTCCTTTGTTTTTCGAGGGCTTCCTCGAGCAATATTTTGATAGGATCTCCTGCTCCCTCATCTTTCTTTTCGTCCCCCATGGGCGTCCGTCGAGGTTTACGAGGCTGATCTTGCAAAGGTTCCACCGGATCAAGCCCTAGCTCCTTATACCCCGACCTCGTTGGGGACATGCAAAGAAGGATCGAGAAAAAGCAGACCGCTCTGATACCACTGATCCGGATTTATGCAGGAACGCAACAGAATAAACATATAACCATAAATACAGAGATGCAGCGGAAATAACACTTCATTTCATTAATATCAAGGAACTGAAATTTGCTTACAGACAAAATGGAAATAAAACTAGCTAGGGCGCTGGTAGCTATCTCTGAGAAGAGATGTGGCGGCTACAGGCCTCTGAACTGTGTTACAATGAGGCTCGAGGGCCTATTTATCATTTAGAAACAATGGGAAATCCTAAACATCCAAAACCCTAACCCTAGGAGATGAAGCGCCAAAACTATGGGCCATGTTTGGGTAAATTGGTGTTTCAACTTCCCAGGGGCGTAACTTTGGCATACGATCTCCGTTTGACGCGTACCATACCTCGTTAGAAAGATCTATCCGAGGACTACAAATTTGGAATGAGAAACATCAGTCCATGGACCCATGTTGCTCTCCGTTTTCCCAAAAAACGTCGTTTAGGGCCTCAAAACGGCTCCGGAAGTTTAGGACCCGAAAAACTGCTAAAAATAGTAAACTGTGCCGAAACTGAAAAACTGAAATAGACAATGGTGGGGTCCCAAGTGGAATAGGCGGGTGACCACCAATATCCACCTGGATCATGTACGTTGCGATGCGATATCGGTGGGGCCCGCTTTTACGGAATCCCGTGTCAAATCATTGCACTTAAACTCCATTCCCTTACCCGCTCATTCGCCACTCTCATCCGCCTTACCTCGTGTTATGAAACCAAATCCAAAAGAAGAAAAGAGAGTTCAACGCCTTAGAAATTAGCCACTTCGAGGGGGAAACCACCAATACATTACATAAATGAACAATTCTTGGATGATAAAAATGACCAAAACCTTCTTCTATATATGGGAGTCCATGGGGTCACGATATAATCATAGCCGACCTAACAATAATAATGTAAGGGCACAATAATAACAATATTTGGGTTACAGGGGTACAACAATAACTATAAGGGGGTTACACTAACAACAATAAGGGACTATACTAGTAATATAGGGACCTAACATTCCCCTCTCCTTCAAAAAAGTGTTGTCCTCAATGCTTGAGTAGCTCTGGGTGCTTCTGTATAAAATTCTTATCCTCCCATGTAGAATCTTCAGTGGGTAAGTTCTTCCACTTGATGAGATACTCTGAAATTGATCGATTCCGTAGCTGTCGAGTTCTTGTTTCTGTGACCGCTTCAGGTTCCAATATGACTTTTCCTTCCTCATCAAGTTCTGGAAATATTGTTTGAATTGGAAGATTTTCACCTATAACCTTCTTTAAGCATGAAACATGGAAAACTGGATGCACTCGCGAAGAAACAGGAAGCTCCAATTTGTATGCCATAGTACCAATATTTTGCAACACCTTGTAAGGACCATAGTACTTTGGCGATAATTTATTATCCTTCTTAGCTTGCTTGAGAGACATTTGTTTGTATGGTTGTAGCCGTAAAAATACCCAATCTCCTACATCAAAACTTCTCTCGCTGCGATGTTGATCTGCCTGTTGTTTCATTCGATTTTGTGCCAAATTTAGGTTATCATTTAAGAGTTGGAGAAATTCTTGCTGATGCTTGATGTGATCTTCCACTGCTTGAACCTTCGAATTTTCCCTTAAAGATGATGTGATGGATGGTGGATGATATCCATAAAGTGCCATAAATGGGGTCATTTTTGCTGCATTATGGAAGGAAGTGTTATACCACCATTCAGCAAGAGGTAACCACTTGACCCATTGTGTTTGTTTATCAGATACAAAACAACGAAGATATCCTTCCAAACGTTTATTTACTATCTCAGTTTGACCATCAGATTGAGGATGATAAGATGAGCTATGAGCTAATTGAGTACCCAAACAAGAAAATAACTCCGTCCAAAAATTTCCAGTAAAAATGGGATCTCTTTCACTCACAATAACCCTTGGGCTTCCATGTAGCTTTTGAATTCTGTCCATAAATGTAGTAGCAACTGTACTTGCTTTAAATGGATGAGATAATGCACAAAAGTGTGCATACTTGGTAAGTCTATCAACTACCACCATGATGACACTCTTTCCTTCGGACTTAGGTAAACCTGTGATGAAATCCATTGAAATCTCCTCCCAACGTTGACTTGGAATGGATAAAGGTTGTAGAAGTCCTGGGGTCTTAATTGTTTCCACTTTATTCTGCTGGCAAACCAAACATTCCGCCACAAAATTTTGAATATCAAATTTAAGGCCATCCCAAAAAAATTCTTTCTTCACCCTGTGGTAAGTTTTTAAAAATCCCGAGTGTCCTCTTAAAGGAGAAGTGTGCAATTCCAAAAGAATCTTTTGTTTTAGATGGGAATTTTTACAAAGATATAAGCGATCTTTGTACCATAAGGAATCATTTTTCCAACTAAATGTATGAGATGTACTAGGATCTTGCTGCAACTTTTGAATGAGTGTCCATACATCTTTGTCCTTCTTCCATTCATCTCTTGCTTCAGTTATCCAATCTGGTTGGATAATAGAAATGGCACAAATAAATTCTTCCACCTCTTCATTCTTTCTTGAGAGTGCATCTGCAACAACATTAAGCTTTCCTTTTTTGTAGATTATTTCAAAGTCATAACCCAACATCTTTGTGACCCATTTTTGCTGCTCTTCTAAAGATAGTCTTTGTTCCAAAAAGTGTTTAAGAATATCATGATCATTTTTAACCTTGAAGTGTCTTCCCATTAGGTAATTTCGCCATTTCTTTAGTGCATGCAGTATTGCTAACATTTCCTTCTCATAAATAGGTTTCTGTAAATACTTTCCTTTGATTGGACGACTTTCAAAAGCAATGGGTCTTCCTTCTTGGATTAAAACAACACCAATTCCATTTCCTGAGGCATCACATTCCACAATAAAGGTTTTTGTGAAGTCTGGCGTAGCTAAGACTGGTGCTAGGCACATTGCCTCTTTAAGATGTTCAAAGGCCTTAATTGCTTCAGGAGTCCATGAAAATGCATCTTTCTTCAATAATGTTGTTAGAGGTGCTGCTATTCTCCCATAATTCTTAACAAACTTGCGATAATACCCTGTTAACCCAAGAAATCCTCGCAACTGCTTTATGGTTGTGGGGACTTTACATTCCTTAATGGCTTTAATTTTGTTAGGGTCTACTTTAACACCCTCGTGAGATACAATATGACCCAGATATTCCACCTCTTGTACTCCAAAGAAACATTTGAATGTTTTTGCATATAATTGTTTCTCCTGCAATAGTTTGAGCACCCTGTCAACATGTTCAACATGATCCTTCCAAGACCTGCTATAGATTAGTATATCATCAAAAAATACCAGCACAAATTTTCTAGGGAAGGGTTTGAAAATGGAATTCATCAACCCTTGAAATGTAGAAGGTGCATTGGTAAGGCCAAAAGGCATGACCAAAAATTCATAATGACCCTCATGAGTTCGAAATGATATTTTTGGAATATCTTCAGTCTTCATTCTAATTTGATGATATCTTGAACGAAGATCCAACTTGGTAAAATAAATTGCTCCATGTAATTCATCCAATAATTCATCAATCACAGGAATGGGAAATTTATCCTTAATAGTGAGCTTGTTGAACTCCATATAATCTGAGCACATGCACCATGATCCATCCTTCTTTAACACCAATACTACTGGAGTAGAGAAAGAACTGTGACTAGGTTGAATTATACCAGCCTCTAAAATTTCTGCAATTATACGTTCAATTTCACTCTTTTGGACATAAGGATATATGTAAGGACTGATGTTTGGAGGAAAATTTCTTGGAATCACATGAATAACATGATCATGATCACGAATAGGTGGGAGTCCTTTGGGAGTTTCAAACATCTTGGAATGATTTTCCAAGACTTTGGAGATTTGGAGAAATAGATGATTTTGATGTTGGAACTTATAGTGAGCATAATTGTGCAATAACGCCTCGTTGTTCTTTATTCAAAAGCTTTGTCATGATATTAGAGATTATTATATTTTATGGATTCCCTACGATACCTCGTAATTCGATTTCCTTTCCTTACGAAAAAAATTTCAAGAAAATTTCTTGAAAATTAAAAGCTACTGTCCCAAAATATTGTAACCATTGTACTCCTAGTAAAACATTAGAACCTCCCATTGGAATGGAAATAATTGGACTATGAAACCAAATGTTGTGAAACCAGCTCCAAAAATAGAATAAAAGAGAGACCAATTCCTTAGAAATAGCCACTTTAAGGGGGCAACCTCCAATACATTACAGAAATGAACAATTCTTGGATGATAAAAATGACAAAACCCCCTTCTATATATAGGAGTCCATGGGGTCACAATATAATCCTAGCCTACCTAACAATAATAATGTAAGAGCACAATAATAACAATATTAGGGTTACAGGGGTACAAAAATAACAATAAGGGGGTTAAACTAACAATAATAAGGGACTATACTAGTAATATAGGGACCTAACACCTCGCTTCTATCTGACGATCACCACGCATTTCGCACCCCCCTCGGCCTTCAAACTTTAACCATGGGGAGGTGGGGCACATGTCTGAAATGGGCGCTATCCCTTACCGCCATTCCCGCTACGTGGCACGCCCATGCTACTTCGCAAATCCCTTCGCCGAAACCTCCTACCACTTCGCTACCACCCCGAAAACCGTTTTCCGCCGCAAGGAATCCACGCCTTCTCCACTTGCCATCTCCCACCACCGCCACTCCAGGTTGACAAACCGTTCACTAGTATGATGTTCCACGTCAACCTGCATCCATCCACCAATCCGCTGCTACCCCAACTCCTGCCAGTGCAATTGCTCCGCGTACCATCATCGCCATCCAAAGGTTATTGAAACATTTCTGTGTGTTCCAAAGGGGACAATCGGTTTCAGATTATGGTATAAGCTACCATTTATTAATGGAAGGTGAGTTTTTAAAACTCCACTGTGACAGTAACCAACGAGTAAATACAAAGGCAGTTTAATAGAAAGAGGCCATCATTATAGCCAGCGCAGATCACCAGCTCACTCTTCTCAGTAATTGTTTTTTCACCAAAGCAGAGCTGGATGTCAGTGTTGTTTTATCGCTGCCTCTTCGGCATCACAGTAGCCAGATTATGATTACTCTGAAATCAATGATAGAATTCTCAAGTAAATACAACCACCGATTGATTTGAAGTACCGACATCGCATCATCTTTAATGATCTAGCAGAGTTGGCCCAAAAGTAGAGCCAGATGTCAGAGCCACCCATCGTTGCCTCTTCGTGACCACCTCAACCACCTTCAAAGCCTACTTTTTAGATTCACGAAGATCCACCAAAGTTAATTCTACAAGCAATGTTTTGTCAGAGATTTTTTGTTCGGGCCTTCCATGGCCACACTTGTCTATTTTTAGTTTAATTGTAATTAATGAAGGTTTTCGAAGTAGATTATGGAAACTGACATAGTTTTTAGTTAAATAATTCATACATTGACAGTATCAAAGGTTGGTAGATTGGACTCCTGTATTGTAAGAAACTTCTGTATTGGAGCATTTTCGTTTTTTGAGCTGGGCATCGATAATAAGAGACTGTTCACAGGATTCCTTAGCTATGTTAATGGCGATGTTTTTCCCTTTGTGTTCATGTTTTCTCTGTCGTTCATGCTGTGCATCAATTTATCTTATTGTAAAACAAAAATTTTAGATTACTATTTGTTGAGAGAGCACCTTAATTCTGTTTGTGTTTACTATCTTAATGTTTTCTTCTGAAGTACGGTTAAAGAATTCTTAATTTCTCTTTAGCTATTATTGAGTTCACTGCTTTTTTCCATTTCATAATTCACACTGCCAGTAAGATCTAGTCTGCATGATTAGCTTACCTTATGAATGCACTCAAAAGGTTGAAGCACAATCTAGCCTTTTATGACTCGATAGCCCAATGGATTGAGTCTCACAGTGCTATCTTTCCAACCACACAATCAATCAAAACTACCACTACCACCATCACTATAACTAGCCTAATATCAGCATTCATAATATCATAGAAAAACTAAGTCATAAATAGAGAGAGCCCTGTGTGAGTCTAGGAAGGCTAGGTCCTGGATTCCAAAGTGGTTTGATGTTGTCCTCTATCGTTTATTTGTGCCAATCTTATAAATTATAGGGCTACAACATAATGGCGACCATAATGGGGACTTATTGAAAATCTTAACATTTCATCAGAACTCAGAAACCCTAGCCAAAACATTGTATGATTCAAGTTTTTCCGAGACTAGTATCTGGTTGTTGATGGTGGACAAACATCTAGACACATGAAGGTTGAAATCATCCACCTAGCGATTCCATTCCAGATCAATCCTATTCAAAGAATCCACTGGAGGAAGAACCTAAAGCATGACAAGGAAATTTGAAAAAAATCAGGTATTCAAGCCCAAATTGTATTCAAGATATTTTTGGTTTTATCTATAATTACTTTCTATCTTATCATAAGCCTGATCACGAGTATGCTGCTGAAATTTCCACTGATCATTTTCAAATCGATGAGCCTCAAGAAACTAAGCCCCAAATTGTAGATCATGTACATACTCATACATCTATGCACATCCCGGATACACCTGTAGAAAACCCAGTGAAACATGAGCTTCGTGCTTCATCTCCTGCTCATCCCCAAATGGTTATAAGCCTCTTGATTTAGCTCCTATACCTGTAAAATTCCTAGACATTTACAAGCCTCTGTTTTTTCCTCATATCCTCCATGACCTCCCCGCAAATTATAGCAATAATATACCCATATTTGATGGAGAAAATGCAAAGATCACTGCCGAAAAGCACATTCAAAATCTTGAGGATTTTCTTGACCTGTTTGAGGTGGAAGAATATGATGTGGGTATCCGAATGTTTGCCCCATCATTGCAAGGTAAAGTTAAAAATTGGTTTAAGAATCTTCCAGTTGCAAGCATTAGCGATTTTCATCAATTCACGCAAGTTTTCTTGGATAGATGGGTGGTCATGGGAAATGTTTTCTCATCATAGAAGAGTATAACCATTTAAAAAGACAACCAGGGGAGACAGTACAACATTTTCAGCTAGGTTCAATAAGGTATGTCATTTAATGCCTTCTAAGATAAAGCCACCCCCAATATTAGCTCTCTTGCACTACCCAGATGCCTTTGATCCAGAGATGGCATTCCAGTTAAGAGAAAGGGACCCTAAAACCCTTAAAGAAATGAAAAATATGGCAGTTTATGTGGCAACGCACCTGTTGAATAGAGAGGCAAAGTTAAAAGAGATGAAGAAGGACAAAAAAGAAAAAGAGCAATTGATATCTTCAGAGATAAAACTAGATATCTTGACAAATGCAGTTAATGAAATGATACATGAGATTAGCAGGAAAGAGGAACTTGCTGTTCAAATACCTCATGTTTCATTAGTTCTAGAAAGGGAAAGGATCAATGTACCCAAGTAATGTGTATCTCATCCTTGGTATCCAAAGGCAAAAAAATATTATTTCATGTACTCGATTCACAACGTAGCCAAAGACGGATCCCAAAATCAGAGGGAGGGAGGAAAATATCCTGAGATGGTGTACATGTCAGATGACCTTGCATATAGAAATGATATTCTAAAATATGATCATCAAGAGGAAGATTTTATGGTTGAGAGTGAGGCTGATAGTCCAAAGCAAACAACACCATCTTCTTGGGAAGAAGAAACCCAATTACTACAACAGAAAGAAGTTCTGCATGCTAAGAAAATTTTCAAGGAGGAAAATGCAGAAAGTTTTCAAGTAAGTACAAAATGCCTGCCCATGTGTTTTGCCTCACTCCTAAGAGAACATTACAAGCGGATTGTAGATATGAAGGATGAGGAATGTTCTAATGAATCAGTTGAGAAAAGAAGGGATAATACAAAACCTTTTTTCAGATCCAGAATTTCACTCCCTGAATCATCTTGAATATCAAGTCTTTGATGAAGTCACAAAGTCTGAAACAGATGATGAATTGATCAAAATTGATTCTCTAACTTTATGATTTAATTAATTTCAGATTATGAAAGGAAGTATTGGCCACATTTTGGCTAATAATCATAAGAGAAAACATGAGGTCTCAGTAGAACCGATACTACAACCATCTAAAGCACGTCATGATCCAATATCTAATACGTTGGATGGTTTGTGTTTCCAAAGGCAGTCTTCATGTATTCATAGTGCTCTCAAAAGATGCTATGATATGGATATGATTAGACAGTCTGCCCTATTGTCTTATTCAGTAGAAGTAGTGGCACACAACTCATAAGGTACAATGCAAGCATGTTTCGAGTTTTTTATAGACATGGAGAGCACATCCGCAGTACCAGGGTATGAAGTTGAATTGGCTGAGTCAAAATACCCAGAATAAGTCAAGTATATCTTGATTAAATGGCTGTCTATATGGAGAAATTGTTATTTACAAAGCCAACACATATTTCCATCATGTCAGTTGTTTTCAAGTGTACCCAGATCCATGTAAACAAGATCATGCTAGGAATGTATATCAAACACCATTATCAGGTTTGTCTCTGAACATCGTGAAAATAAGAAAGAACAAAGATATCAGAGGAGTTTCTTGACTGAATACACTAGAATTATTGTATCACTTAGAGCAGAAGTGATTTCAGTAGGGTAGGGTAGGTAGGTGTGCAAATAAGCTCAGTACTCTAAGAATTTTCCAGTTTTAGTTTCAGATTGCTTTCTAGCTTTCAATTCAAGGGTATTCCAGACTTCAGAGAGTGTTGATTTCAGCTTGGATATTTTCAGACATAGAATTTTTGTAGCAACTTTGAGCTTATTTTAGTGGATAAAGCCACTTGTCTACGGTGTTCTTGAAACCTCCAGAAGGAGATGCCATCCCCAACTGGAGCCACTGTTAGGGCCTTGTAATTTAGAGAATCTCAAGGTGACTGATTATTTCTGATTAGGTCATTTATATTGAAAATAATATTCCATGGCTTTCATTTATTTCCAAGAAGAAAATGGAAGGGGAATCCTGACTATCATAGCTTCAAAAAGAATCAATTTGTCTTTTCAATTCAGTTGAAAGGGGAAAATGTTGTTGATAAAGTGTCATGGTGAGTAAATTTCATTTCTTCCCTCATTCATTTCTTTTACCCTCTTTCACCTTTCATTTTTTAAAACTCTAAAGTCCAACACTTCATTTCTCTCAAGACCCAGTTTTTACTATTAAAATTCAAGTTTTATAGTTAAAAAAAGCAGCTCCACTCACCCACTAACAACCATATCATATTTCCCTCTAAACTTACCCTATATACCTTTTAGTGCAGCTTTGCGAGCACCACAATGAACCTCATATTTATATCATACATTACCTATGGGATATAATTTTTATCATTCCCCACACTTAACCACATTAAAGCCTTGCCTTTCATCGCCTTTTTGCATCACAAGTCTGCATACTCCATTAGTAAAACCATTTCCGAATCCTATAAACTTCCCGATGCGAAGTCGGTGGGACTTGACCACAAATCGTAAATCGCAAGTTCTGGAGGACAAGTGTGGAAGGAATAAGTTATAAATGCCAATGCGCGATGTGCGACATTGGTGGGACCCATTTCCCTGCCACGTCACCCTTTCCTCACCACCCTTCACACATCGCATGCGATATGATATAAAATTTAACAACTGAGACTTAAATTTGTGAAATTCCGATTTGCGATGAGTTTTGGGTTGCGATGTTGCGATGCGATATCGTCATCACATATCACAATCAAAATTTTTTATGTTTATTGTTAAGTTATCACAAGTTAAGTATTGTATGTTGCGATGTGAACTCAGTAGGGCCCACTTTTACTGTCACGTCAAATCATTGCACTTAAAATCCATTCCCTTACCCGCTCATTTGCCACTCATTTGCCTTACCTCGCTTCCATCCGATGATCTCCATGCATTTCACATCCCCCTCAGCCTTAAAAATTTAACCATGGGGCGGGGGGGGGGGGGGGGGTGGGTTCTGAAATGGGTGGTATACCTTACCACTATTCCCGCTATGTGGTGCGCCCATGATACTTGGCAACCCCCTTCACTGAAACCTCCTACCACTCTGCTACCCCCCCGAAAACCATTTTTTTGCCGCAACAAAACCACTCCTCGTCCACCTGCTAGCTCCCGTCACTGCCACTCTAGGTTGAAAAAATGTCCACTAGTCCATTGTTCCACGTCAACCCACATCCATCCACCAATCTGTTGCTACCCTGACTCCTGCTAGTGCAATTGCTTCGTGTAGCATCATCTCCATCCAAAGGTTATTGAAACATTTCTGTGTGTTCCAAAGGGGATAGTCGGTTTCAGACTATGGTATAAGCTGTCGTTTATTAATGGAAGGCGAGTTTTTTAAAATCCACTACGACAATAATAGACACATTAATGATAGAGGCAGTTTAATAGAAAGAGGCCATCATTATAGCCAGCGAAGATCACCAGATCACTCTTCTCAGATCCAGATGTTAGTGTTGGTTTATCGCTACCTCTTCGGCATCACAATAGCTAGATTCTGATTACTCTGAAATCAATGACAGACTGCTCAAGTAAATACAACCACCGATTGATTAAAATAACCGACATTGCATCATCTTTAATGATCCAGTTGAGGTGGCCCAAAAGTAGAGCCAAATGTCAGAGCCACCCATCGTGTCCTCTTCGTGACCACCTCAACCACCTTCAAAGCCTACTTTTTAGATTCAAAAAGATCCACCAAAGTTAATTCTACAGGCAGTGTTTTGTCAGAGATTTTTTGTTCAGGCCTTCCATGGCCACACTTGTCTAATTTTAGTTTAATTGTAATTAATGAAGGTTTCCGAAGTAGATTATGGAAACCGACGTAGTTGTTAGTTAAATAATTCATACATTGACAGTATCAAAGGTTGGTAGATTGGAATCCTGTATTGTAAGAAACTTCTGTATTGGAGCATTTTCGTTTTTTGAGCTGGGCATCGATAATAAGAGACTATTCACAGGATTCTTGAGCTATGTTAATGGTGATGTTTTTCCCTTTGTGTTCATGTTTTCTCTGTCTTTCATGCTGTGGATCAATTTATCTTATTGTAAAACAAAAATTTTAGATTAAGATTTGCTGAGAGAGCACCTTAATTCTGTCTGTGTTTACTATCTTAATGTTTTCTTCTGAAGAATGGTTAAAGAATTCTTAATTTCTCTTTAGCTATTACTGAGCTCACTGCTTTCTTCCATCACATAATTCACACTACTAGTAAGATCCAGTCTGCATAGTTAGCTTGCCCTGTGAATGCCCTCAAAAGGTTGATGCACAATCTAGCCTTTTATGACTCCATAGCCCAACGGATTAAGTCTCACAGTGCTATCTGTCCAACCACACAATCAATCCAAACAACCAATACCACCATCACTCTAACTAGCCTAATATCAACATTCATAATATCAAAGAAAAACTAAGTCATAAATAAAGAGAGCCCTCTCTGAGTCTATGAATGCTAGGTCCTGGATTCTAAAGCGGTTTGATGTTGTCCTCTATTGTTTATTCTTTCCAATATTATAAATTATATGGCTACAATAGTAAGAAATATGATGTTTCTCATTTTAGAGTTTTTGGTTGTCTTGTTTACTTTCATGTTCCAAAAGAAAAGAGAAGCAAGATGGATTACTCTGGAAAGAAGGGAATGTTTGTAGGTTACAATGAAACTTCAAAGGCATATAGAATCTATGTGCTTGTTCAAAGAGAAGTGGAGATATGCCACGATGTCACCTTCGATGAAGATGCTGCCCTCAAGAAATTAAGAAATATTCCTAGCTCCAAGGAACATAAAGAAGATGAAGAAGTAGGGAAGCAGGAAGAACCGAAGGTTGAATCGATGCCTGATGTTGAAGGACCTATGGATCCTATTGATCCACCTCCTTCAAATAAGAGAATACCCTCATGGCTTAGGGATACTCTTGAAGATGCCAAGAGACATATTGCCCCAATGGGGACATTCCGTGAAAGAAAGAAGCCAAATAGATACCAAGGGTATCTAGCAACCATGAGTACACTTGTACAATTTGAGCCTGGATCATTTGAAGAAGTCGTAAAGCATCAAGTTTGGAAGGATGCACTGCATGAAGAATGTGAGTCTATTATGAAAAATAATGTCTGGGAAGTGGTCCCAAGACTGGAGGACAAATCTGTTGTCACCTTGAAATGGCTCTATAAGATCAAGCATGGATCTGATGGTAGTGCTGAAAGGTACAAGGCAAGATTTGTTGCCCGAGGCTTCTCTAAAAAATAAGGCATAGATTATGATGATATATTTGCACATGTCACCTACTATACCACCATCTGATCTATCATTTCCATTGCTGCAACACAATGATGGAGTCTGCATCAGATGGATGTGAAGGCTACCTTTTTGCATGGTTCAATAAAGGAAGATGTTTATGTGGAGGAACCTCTGGGGTTCAAAGTACAATATAGATACACTTATGTATGCATGTTGAAGAAAACCCTCTATGGGTTGAAGCAAGCCCCCAGGGCTTGGTATGAGAGGATAGATAGCTACTTGATGAAGCCGAGCTTCACTGGAATAAATGTTGATCCAAACCTTTATTTTATGGTTGATATAGAAAGGCCTCTCATTCTATCTGGACGATCTCTTCCTAACAAGTGCTAACCCTGTCATTCATCAATGTAAGAGGGAGCTAGCTTCTGAGTTTGAGATGAAATACCTAGGACTGATGCATTACTTCCTAGGCTTGGAGGTCTGGCAAAGGCCAGGCGATATTTTCCTTTCTCAAGGAAAATATGTCATGAAGCTGCTGGAGAGATTTGGTATGGTGGATTGTAAGTCTGTGTCGACACCGATGGAACTCAAATTTAAGAAGTTGCATGAAAACGATACTGGGCTCGAGCAGGGAAATCCCACTGAGTATCGACAACTCGTGGGGGCCTTGATGTTCTTAGTGAACTCCCGTCCGGATGTATGTTTTTCAGTAAACACTTTCATTCAAAATATGGTTGAGACTCATCACATTCACTATATTGGTGCCAATAATATATTGAGATATCTTCGGGGAACCATGGGTTGAGATACACTGCCAGATTTTGAGACTCCATGGATATACTGATGTCGATTGGGCTGGCAGTGTGATGGATTAGAAGAGCACATCTGGATGTTGCTTCACCTTGGGTTTTTCTTTGATACCTTAGATGAGCAGGAAGCAGAAGTCGATGGCTTTGAGCACCGCTGAGGCTAAATACATTACAACGAGTATGGCCTGTTGTGAAGCTATTTGGTTGAGAAAGCTCTTTAGTGAGCTGTTCGGACATGTGATAGATACCACCGTTATCATTTGTGATAACCATAGTGGGATTCGTCTTTCTGAGAATCCCGTGTTCCATGATCGATCCAAGCATATTGATATTAAGTACCACTTTGTTCGGGACATGGTACATCGAGGCACCGTAAGGATCAATCACATAGGAATTGATGAGCAGGTCACAAATATTCTCACGAAGCCCCTGGGGAAGGTCAAGTTCCTAACCTTCCATGAGAAGCTTGGAATCGTGGAAATACCCTATTATGAGGGTCCTTCTTGAGTTGGACTATGATCTTTAGGAGTTCCAAGGGGCTTGGGGATAACTTCTTGGAGATATACGCACACATGAGGCTAGGCTTGACGAACCTTGTAGTGCTTATGCCCCACCATTATTATATTGAGTTGGTTCACCTCTCTTTGATATATGCACCACACACATCCTATCCATGGAGTTTAAGATTCATGGGAAGTACCTCTCATTTGGCCAATGAGGTGGGAAATGTGGATAGAGACCAATAACAAGACCGATGGACGCATCAGAGTGCCATACTCTCTATGTCTAGGATGGAACGTGTCCAACACCTTGATCTGGGATCAAGTCTGATGAGGTTCTTACCTCTAAACTGACTTCGGGTCAGGAAACTAAATTCAAGTTAGTATGAGACTCTTTTTGAGCCCAAGAGAGGTTTTACCCTCTAAGCTGACTTCGAGTCAGTAGAGCATGATGTATTCGTGAATCACCTTTTTTTTTCTATTTGAGAAGAAGAGCCATCAAAACAAGTTACGATAGGATGACACACGATGATATATGATAGTACACGATCATACTGATCTTTGGATGGTACAAGTGGACAGATGGAGTTCTCCCTAGTTGAGAGGAAGTGTTAATTTTCGGAAACCAGGTCCAAAATCCAGGTTGCACTACTCATATGATGGTGATTATATTTTTGTTGGATTCCTCTTTTGGAGAGGTTCAAGATTGATCTAAAGATCATCTTATTTGGATGATCAGAACATGTATTTTGATTTTATTTTCGACACATGTGCAAGGTGAGCTAGATTTGTAATGTAGGCTCACAAGCCTAATAGATGTGTCACACGCCCTCACTGACTGATATAAATTGGAGAGAGATGATGTCCATTTCATGATCATCTCATCACACACATTTCTCACGATCTGATTGGTTCTTACAGCCTAGAAGTAGCTTCTCTCTCTCCCTCGCGTGAATATGGATGACGTAAATCTGGATGCCAGAAATATGGATGATGCGGGATATGGATGCCGGAAATATGGATGATGCCGGATATGGATGCTGGAAATCTGGACGCCGGAAATATGGATGCCAAAAATATGGATGATGCCGGATATGGATGCCGAAAATGGATGCCAAAAATATGGATGATGCCGGAAATGGATGCCGTAAATCTGGATGAGGGATTCTTTTGTTGACTTGCATTGACTTTTGGAGCTGTCTTTGAGGGGTGTGTGTGACACTTGGAAGGCTGGCTGATATGATGTTGAGAAATAATTTGATGCTTGATGCATCCTGTTGGCTGCCATAATGCACATCACTCTCTATCTTTGCTGGACAAAAATAATTTCAAAATCTAATCTACATTATTTAGCTTGTCTTCTGTTGATCTATTATTATGTTCTATCATCATTTTACTTTCATGTTTATGTGTTGAATTGGGCCTATAAGAAAGATTGAAGTAAAACTACATTAAGCATAGAACATACCATGTTTATCTAAAATTAACGTCTTCAAACAAAGGGTAAATTTGCTTGTCCAGTTTGTGGTTCTAAGATGAAATATCATCGTTCATGAAGCTCAAGAAATGAGGTGTTTGATGAGTATAAGCACTTCCTTTCTAAGAACCATATGTACCGAAGTAAAAGAAAAAACATATTTTCAGTGGGAAAGAGATACTGGATTAATACGATGGAGAATGGCACCTTGTGCATGGAAGTTGCAATATAATATATCAGTATCTCAAGGTATGGGTCAAATTGTCTATGTATCAATATACATGATATGTTTGGATTATTTTATACTTTAATGGAATTTTCTTCATTGTACTAATTGACATGCTATATTGTTTTGATAATATATTTAACTATGATTCACATTGTATGCCCTCAAGGCATTAATAACAAGGGACTTCTACAAGGAATGAAAAGTTATACTGAGAAATTCAATAGAATCCCCTACTATGAGCACTTAGAAATTATTGACTCGTTTGATACAATGCACATTGGGAAGAATGTAACAAATACCTTATAGTGAATCTTCGATGGAAGGAAATATAAATATTTTTTTTTTCAAGATTTTCAATGACATTAAGGAGGCCAAACATGCATTGCAAAGTTTGATTCATTCAAATATAGATTGAGATGGCCAAATTATAATCACCCTTCCATGGTTATTGACAGATCAGAAAAGAAAGCATGTTTAGGAGGTTAATGAAAAAATTATTTTTCCAAATGAGTTTTCTTCATATATAAAGAATATCCTAACAAATAACGATGAATTAGGTGGCGTAAAAACTCATTATTGGCATACATTCATTAAGGTAATTATTCTGGTGTATATATATTTTATACATTGGTGAAACATATTGTTAAGTACTATTTTTTGTTTTCTACTAATTTGGGAGAAAGTAACGATCAATCATTATTTTTTTTACACTATGTTATACCCTTATCTCTCCCAGAAAACTTTGACAACAATGTCAAACACGTTATATATGATCTTGACAAATACATGAGGTAAGTGGAGATTTATGTGCAAAGTGTAATTTTTTCAATAAGTTGTCGTGTTGCATATTTTTGATTGCATGTGTTTTCCTTGTCATCATGTACTACATTATACTTTTTCTACTGAAACTTGTGATTTGCTTGCTTCAAATGTAGATGATTTTCATATAAAGAAATTAATAAAGAAGATATAAAGTATTGGAGAAAACAAATTCCTCGTCTAATGTGTGAAATGAAAAAGTATATACCTCTGGCATTTTTCAATGCAAAATAACACTACCTCATACACCAAGTTGAGGATATTGAAAAGTGTGATCTATACACACAAGATCAATGTGGATGGTTGAGAGGAACTTGAAATCATTGAAGGCTTTGGTCATAAAAAGAGAACGCCTTGAGGGTTCTATGGTAGAGGGATATATGGTATATGAAACCATGGTTTATATTCATCAATATAGTGATGAAATAGCAAAAAACATCGATGTATTGGATCACATTTGGGATTCCAACTCCATGGACAATTTTGGAGGGGAGAACCTCTTGGGGAAATGTAGAATGAGCAAATTTAGATGTAAGTAGATAATGGAGATTTATAACACATTTTATTTTTTTGTTTTTATGTATATCATACTTATTCAATTTTTAGTCTTCCTGCATAATCCATTATTATGAAGATATAACATGGTAACTAATTATCTATAAGTGAATTGTTTTATTTTAATACAGTCGGTCGAAAGTGGGATGCATTACATTTATACATTGTGAACAATAAATATTAGATGAAGGTATGGGTTTAACAATGAAAACAAGCTAATAATGGTAGGTTATCATGGTATAGTGTGTCTACATTGGTAAAAAAAGCTCAATGTAGTGGAGATACCAATCTTACAGAGAGGGAAATTGATTTAGAATATGGTTTAAAATATTATCATGCAAGCATGTTCATCCATACTAAGTTGTTTTACAATTATATTGATGCATATGGCATGATTTTTTCTTAATTTTGAAAATTTTCAAGTATAAATATGCATACTTATCAATTTACAATGCATTTTTTTATGTGTTTGACATATTGCAGTTGAAACAACACAATAAAATGTGGTGTAATGGCCACAAATTTCACATCAAAAAGTTGCATGAAATGATAAAAACTTTTGATAGTGGGATAACTACAATATTTCAAGTTATCAATGTTTCATTTAGAGGTGACAGACACATAGAACTCTCTCACAATAGATACTATGAGTATTTATATGATATACTTGAATGTGACTTTGAATCCTTCAAAATAATTGTGTTCGATGTCAAATGGTTTAGGCTACAAATCCATGAATGCGACCTTGATAGAATTGTTATTGAACATGATAACGATTTTACTATGGTTGATACAAGGAATCTTGAGCCAGGATCATAGCGATATGTTCTTCCAAGCCATTGTAAACATGTATTTTATGTAGATGTTCCATGTAAAGTGGGTTGGTCATATGTTGTTAGATATGATCCCAAAGGAAGGCTCGTAAAGTGTAATGTAGCAGAAGAAGATGAAATTGAAGAAGAAGACGATGTAGATTAGGGGGTTATGCAGTGTTAGAAAAAGATGTCGAACAATTTCAAGGAATATATGTTAATCAAGACAATGTTTATTTGGATGAAATATATGATATTGGCGTTTTGTTGGATGAAGAACTTGAAGAAGTTGAACCAAATATAGAAGAGGATGTTCCAGATGATGATATATACGATGATGATGGTGCTGATATGGTGAATCCTTTGTACATGAATTATGAACTGGATGATACAGATGATGAGTGGGATTAGGAAGTAGATTAATGATATCAAAATGTTGAAAAGTACGAGGTATGTATTTATATGTTTTCAGTTGGTTTGTTCTCTTTCGTTCACCTTAAATTTTTATTTTCCTAGTTTTTATGTTTGAATGTTACTGCGTTTCTTTCAAATATATTATAATAGATAGATTGGGTATTAGGGAATTGAGAGTGATGTGAGGTCGGGGGGAGGGGCCATATGAGATTCCACCTTCACGTGGTTTTCCTTGTTAATTAGAGAATATATTATTCTTGAAACAAAGAGAAGCTCATTTGTGCTTATACCATCATTTCCAATTTTGACTTTGGTTCATTAAGCAGATGTAGGAGGTGAGTTGGGTGATGGGTGAAACATGTGACACAACAGTTGGGAAGATGTGTGAAGTAGGGTTGGCCCATGAATTTTCATGAAATGAGTTCCCACCAGGGTGTCTCATAATTGTTTTAGAAAATTGACTAAATTAATATTTGGTGTTAATAGTAGGTTTATAATTGATTGATTATGCAACATGGACGTACTGATAAATGATAATATTTTGTTTTCATGGGTGAGATAACGATTTTTGTTCACTGATTTGCACAAGAGGGAAAATTCCCGCGCCCTGGGCATGCTCGCACGAAGGCGGGGCACGTGGCCGCCCATGGGGTCGTTACATCCTCGGCACACCAGGGTGCCCATGCAATAAGTTGGTGGGTCGACCCAACTTGGAAAGGGGTACCCACACAAAAGAAGTAAAGTCGGGCCATGACTTCCCATGAACAAAGTTCCCATAAGGGGGTCTCATAATGTTTTCTAGAAAATTGAGAAAATTAATGTTTGAGTTTTAAAAGTCGGTTTATCATTAAAGGAAATTTTAGCCTAAAAGTGCCCATGAAATTTTCACGTAATTTCCATGTCATAATATGTAAACCAATAAAAATCATTTGAATTTAAAAAGAGGTACATGTAAATATTTTGGATGGAAAATAAGAAAAACTACTTTTTTAAATTGTATATTTGGCTTATCTCCTTATAGGTTTACTCAAATTTCACGTGTAGGCACTCGTTGGATGCATAATTATATTTCACATCCAACAAGTACCCATCATGCATACTTTTGAGAAGACCCACATTGATAAAAATTGAAGATACATTAAAAAAGCGTGTTCAACACGTTTTTTAATGTATCTTTAATTTTTATCAATCTGCATCTTCTTAAAAGTATGCATGATGGGTACTCGTTGGATGCAAAATTTAATTCCGCATCTAATGAGTGTTTACACTTGAATTTTGAGTAAAACTATAGGGAGATAAGCCAAAAATACAATTAAAAAAATTAGTTTTTTTTCTTTTCCCTCCAAAATTCATAACTATTATTTTATTATTTTTCCTTAGGAGACCACTTTTAGGCTGAAATTCCCTCAAATGAATTGATTGATCATGTAACATGTAAATACAAAATGATAATATTTTGTTGTTATCGATGAGCTAATGATTTGTGTTCCCTAATTTTCACAACAGGGAATGTAGAAAATCCAAGTATATTGAAACTAATATTTGTAATATGTTAAAAAAAATACTTGAATCTACTCTAAAAGTTGCGGAAAATAATTACGATCACATAATCACATGAACAAGAAAAAGAAAGAATTTCAACCGCACAACACAAATATTTATCTGGGGAAAGCATAAACTAAAATCCCTGTTATCTGTATATTGGATAAGTAAAAAAGTACGAGAACAATACAATGCTTCTCTCAGGCTTGAGAGCTCTCTGCACTATCTCTCTCTCTCACTGATTCCTAGGCTAGCTTGGTTCAATACTTAACCAATTTCTTGGCCTCATGCTTCCTTGCTTTCTTGCGCAATCCCTAGGGTAATTCAGCCCCTATTTCTCTTTCAAATAGATGACATAAGAATTTGAGGGGTGCCTGTATTGTATTGACTCCATACAAAGATCTGCCATAGTGGCAATTTGTTTGTCCTTTTGTTGTAATTGTTCCATCAGTATCATGTTTTATTCTCGTGCCTGCTACAACTATCCCTTCAATATTGACTCCATGAGCGTGAAATCAACTAAGTCTCTCTCCATTTCACTGAGTTTTTCCTCCATTAGTACCACATCTTCAACATTTCTAGATCTTGCAATTTGCATCAACTTGTGGATGCACCCCCTTTCCCTTTCTAGCTCATAAAAGAGGGGAATGGAGAACTTCTCAGGGATCCGTTGGTGTCCCGTGTTTTGATAGTTTGGAAAATCAAAAGACAAGGCAACATTAGAACCAATCTTTAGAGTTACAGGATCTAGTCCTCCTGCTCTCAGAGAGGGATCTCTCAAAGTTTGTTTGCAAAGGTTTATCTTGTGTGCTTAGAGTATTGGTTTTAGACTAGTTATTAAGTGCAGGTGTTTGTTTGTTTGTTTGGTTGGATTGAATTGATACAGCAGAACATGAAAGGTCTAGGAAAGATACATAGAATGGAGAAACATCTGGTTCATTGGGCAATGGAGTCAAGAAAAGGTCATAACAAACTCATCAAAGGATATGGGATATCAAAGGGCAAATCTAACTTGGCCACAGGATCCTTTTGTTTTTGGAATGAGATGAACATTAATGATTTGGAAAGAGAGGTTTAATTCTCAACAAAGGGAATTCGAAAACATAATTTGAACAATAAAGAGCTCTTTGATAGACAGGGCTAACCATAAATTCTACAAATCACACCTTTAAGCAAATAATGATTTCAAAACAACTTTTAAAATGAAATCTAAGATTCGGGGAACACCCTATTTCCTCAAAGATTTTATTTCAAATGACTTAGAAAACATAAAAGATTCACTGATAATTGTAGTCATAGAAGAGGGAACACCTAAAAACATCTATGATCATAATTATAACGACCTTTAAGCCAACTGTTTAAGTGAGGACAAAGGGCAAGATCAAAACAGACCTCTCTGATTCACTGTAAGCAAAGAACTTCAAAGGGAGACTTCGATAACAGTTTTTAAGTGGCAGCAGACAAGCAGGGAGAACCATAAATCATGCTGAAACCAACTGTTCAAACTATTAAGGAAATAAACAAGCATGAAGACTAAAGAGAAATATTAAAGCCTCTAAAATACTTCAGCAGAAGAAAACATAAAACAATGAAGGATGAATAGGTCTAAGGTGCTTCCAGGATTCATTTCTTAGCCTAATACTTTCTATCCTACTGTAGTGAGAAATTATGGAACATAATGAAAAAAGGGAAAAACATGAAACAGTTCAGAATACTTCACCAACAGCCAAGCTCATGAATCCAATGATAGAGCCTTCTCAGGAACAAACATGCAACAACATCATCAAGACCTCCAAGACTTCAATTTGTTCTTCAACTTCAAAGGACTATGTATTGATTTCAAAGAGTTTCAATATTACAGCTTGTGATCAACAACAACCAACCACTACTCATCTTCTTTAGAAGTATTTATAGAAGAAAAGAGGAGGCGAGATCTAATAAAAGATCTTAACTACAATTAATACAGAATTAAATGGTTTCTTGGCCTTTGAGGGGCTCAATGAGAAACTTACATAGGTGTCTTCTATATTAAATGTTTTTACATGAAGATTAAGCTCAGTGGGAGATTTTGTTGACCTTTGAGGCTCTGTGTTATGTCTGGAGTTACTCTGCATATATTTTTTTACATTAAGTCTCCTTGCAGAAGTAACTCTCTGGCTGCGCTGAGGCGAACACCTGGTCTTAATCAATAAATTCGGCCTCTGATTGAAAACTTTGAGGCACAGGTGGCGTTGTGATGGCCAAAAGGATCAAATTGCCTCAAACTGTGGCGGTGGATGCCTTCTGTCGGTGAAACCCTTCAGATTTGTTTTAAACTCTATTTTAAATCAGGGATTAGGTTTGTAATGATCATCCTGGGCCATAATCCCCTTTAAACAGTCCATTAATCCTCTGCTCTGGTTCCTTTTGGTCTTCGGCACTGATACTCTTTGACTGTGCCAATTCATGGCTTTCTTGCTGGTGTGCAGGGCTGCGCAGGGTTTATAAGGCATCCATGCCTGAGGAAACACTGAGGAAACGTGCATTTCCACCCTGTGGATGATTTCCTTTGACGAATCGAAGACGAGAGGGTCGTCACCCTTCACCTCTAAATATTCTTTGAAAATTGCGAGAAAATGATAAAAAAACCCTGCAAAATACGAAAACTATTAAAAAATCCTGCTTTTATAGGTTGACTGCATTGGAAGGCGTGTGAAGAGATTGGGGCCGTTGGATGGCATCATCCAACGGTCAAGATTGATCGGGAGTGATCGTAGAACGGGCGAAAGAAAAATTAAATCCGAGTCGTCAATCGTGCAGAGGTCGACGGTCGAGATTGAACAAGGAGGCGGAGGAGTAGGATGAATCTGAACCGTCGATCGCGTAGAGATCAACAGACGAGAATGGGCAATGGAAAATCAGCAGTGGGGAACATTTGACTAGGCGATGAATTTTGGATCGTCGATCTGCAGATCAGATCGACGGCGAAGATGTCGTTGTCGTATGTACGATAGCCCGGTTATTTTGCGCGCATCTTCGTTAACCATCGAGCAGCTTCGGCAAGCGATCATCGTTGGATTAGTGGGCCCAGATCGGATGGCGCACAGCGATATCGCTGGGCGTCCTGGTCCAAACGTTAATGCGCGATGGATAGTGGTTTTTTGGAACAGTGTCCAGGACACGTGTCGCGCGATGTATGGAATCGCTGGCCATCAGGCAAAAACCGCCCTACGCTGAAGAGCGGTGCGATAAAAACTATGTGGTTTTGGGAAAACGGAGCACGGCTGGGGGGGTCCACCGGGAGACGATCTCTGCACCGTCGGATCTGTGGATTGAATCGACGGTGGAGATTGCTCTAAAATTTGCACTGGTGGATATTTTAATAAAATAATAAAAACCGACGCTTTTGATAATTAACAAAGGTTTTTTAAAGCTTTGCAGAGAAATATTATTTAAACCGGATAGGCGACCGACTGCTCAGTGCGCGGTTGCGACGCTAGGGTGTGTGGGAGGATGGTATGACCGGGGGCTAGAAGGGAAGGGGCTTATCACATATCAAAACTTCGGGCCCGGGCTTTTCAATCAACCCATTGTGTTTTCTGCGATTGCAATTTCGCGATCGAACTTTTCAATCAACCCATTTAGATATTTAACACGTGATTTTGGTTTTTAGACCAAAACTTTAGAAAAGTGGGTTTTCGGATTTTTACAAAGGAAAAAGAGGATTGGGAAAGGATTTTCAATGGTTTTTCAAAGGAATCGGGGGTTTCGAAATAGTTAAAAAATGAGTTTTTAACTATGTAAAGAGGATTTTCATAAATGGAAGAAGAGGATTTATGAAAACAAGGGAGTTTTATGGAGAAAAAGGGGAGCAAATGAAGGTTTGAGAAGGGGGGAAAATGAAGGTCTTGCAGCAGTTTCTTCTCATGATTTCAGTAGGATTTCTAAGTATAAAATGGGAACAACAATGAATATTTTGGACAGAGGCATGAGGCCTTCAAGGAGCCTTCAAGAGCCAACAATTTTTAGTGATAAACTTTGTTCCTTGGAGGCTCAAAAAGTCTTAGCCATCTTTTGGTATAACCAATATTATAGGTGGCTATCAGGATCAACCTCCCTCCTTCAATGAATTTATAATAAGATATTAAACTAGGACGTGGAGTAGGGTGTTGGAGTTTTATGATGTATTTTTGGACAATTTGTGGAGAGGCTTCTTCTACTTTTGGTTGTTGTCCTACAATTTGTGCCTCCCCTTGTACCTCTTGTTTTTAAATTTGGTCAATCTGTGCTTCTATTTATGCCTTTTTTTCCTTCAATTTGGGCATTGTTCCCTTCTATTTGAGCCTTTTTTTCTCCAACTTGGGCAATTCTTCCCTTCTATTTGAGCATTTGTTTCTTAAACTTGGAAACTTTTTCCTTCCATTTCTCGCTTTTGTTCCTCAATTTGGGCACTCTTCCCTTCCATTTCTGCATTTTGTTCCTCCCCTTGGATATTCCCCTTGGATATTCTTCTCTTCCTGTAGCAATTTCTGACTTTCCTGTAGCAGTCTTTATCTTTCCTGTAGCACACCATGTTTTTCCTGTAGCATCTATTTTTCTCCTTCTTGGAGGTCTGTGGGAAGTTTTTATTGTTTTAGGGATGCTAATCTCAAGGAGTGCATTGTTGCATATGTCATGGGTGTCTTGGATTTTTTCTTGGGGGAAGTGAATTATTGAATATTTCCTTCTTATGACCCTATTTATTCCCTCTTTCCGGGTGACTCCTCAATGGTGATGGGGCTCTTTGTTGGAGGTTGAGGCATCCCCTGTCTCACCCTTGTGCTATTACTAGTCTTGAAATACATGGGAGTCTGTCTCTTTCTTTTGGTTTTCACAGGGGTGCTTAAAGTGGCTAAAGTTACAACCAATTATTTCTCAGTGTTCCCTGGTGAAAGATTGGTTTGCTGAGGGGAGATATAAGTTGTTTTATTGGGCTTAAAAGCCTCCTCCTCTTCTACCTTTTCTTCTTCCTTCTCTTACTCCTCTTAATAGTTTCTCTCTGTTTCTACATCTTCTGTGTTTCCTTCCTCTATTTCCATTTCCTCTTCTTCTTCTATCCTATTATTCTCTTCCTCCCCTTTTTTAGTGTCCCTATCTCCAAGGCTAGAGGCAAGGGTATATCCAGAGGTGATGCATTGTGTCCATATTAGATTTTATCTATCATCGTCAATGAAATTGTAACACAACACATTAATTCTGAGCTTGTTTAAGGCATCCTCTATAATGAGTTTGATCAGAACATGATGGGCTAGGTGCTAATGTTTTCCTTCCCTAGCCTTGTGGCTCATATCTCCGATGGAATGAAGGAGGAAATATGGTATGTTCAACCTCTGATCCAAAGGTAGATCCTATTTTAAACTTAACTCATGCAACAAATTAAAAATGATATCGATAAAATACAGTCAGTTTTCCCTCATAGTAGATGTAATTAATGATGTAGTAGGCCACCTCATCCCATGGGTAAGGCACACTCTCCCTTCTTACCCCATTCTTGTCTTCTATGTGTTCCTTATTGGGAAAAAATAAGATCTTCTTGGTAGCAGCACTAGTGACCCTGTCCTCTCTATTCCATATAATCCCTAGGGGTAAGATGGTCACTTTATCGATCAACTCAGGGATAATAGTATGGTTATCCATCTTATCATCTCTTATCACTGTGGTGGCATTGTCATCTTCCTGAGAGTGCAAATCCATTGCAAAATCTCGAGCCACCTCATCATTATATCCTTTGTGGAGCTAGAAGAACCCCAACCATTGATTATTTTTGAAGATGTCTACAGTAGGAGGGTGCAATATAATTCTCTTTGTGTCTGTGGGTTCCCTTTTGTTCAAACCTCTGCCCATTTTTTTATTGTGTTTGATAGTTGTTATTCCGTGGCTTGATGTAAAATTTTATTGGTGATATGGGACCTTAAGACTCTCCAATCTTCAAAATGTGTGTTTTTATCCCCTACCTCCTCATACATTTATTCAATTTATTAATTATGGCCCTACTACATTCAAAATTCCATGAAGAATTATTTTCAATATGATGGGGGTGATGGCCACTTACCTCTATAATTTGAAGTTTCTAACCTAAAGTGTGGTTTCATTGTGATAATTAACATTGGTGGTGGCCTGCATATCCCTTCTCAACATTCTGTGGCCTCCCTTGAAGCTTCCTGTAGCAATTGTAGGGTTTCTAGTAGCATTCCCTGCATGCACAATCGATCAAGGATCGAGACTCCTTGGTGGGCTCATGACTTTTTCCTTCGGCTATTTGTTTTCGAAATGAGCATAAGTGTGAGCGGAAATGAGCCAAAGTAATTTTTATGCTAATTCAAGTGGGCTGGCAGTGTAGTGATGATGTGTTCCTTGCAGGAGGTTTCCTTATTTGGACCATTGGTCCCACTCAAGCCCATTTATTCCTTATAATAAAATCCCTCTTTTTGTTATATTCTCTTTACTGATCTAACAACCCTACGTGGCATGCAACTCCACCAACATTTTAATTCCACTGTCAAGGGTGGCCAAGTTAAGTGGACACATTTTTTCCTATTAAACCCTCTCTTCTTGAAAATAATTCATTAAGTCAATTTATTCATAGTGAGAGGGCGAGGGAGTCATACTTGAGCCTTACCTGGTTCCCAATGAGTTGCAAGATCCTTGATGTAGATAGCTAGAGCACTAGAGTAGTCACAAAGGATGACTTTGTTTGCCGTGTTTTTATTTTCTGAGTGAGGTGCTTATTGTTGATCAGTGGTTGTCATTGATGTTAACCCAAGCAGCACCAGGGGCTACCTCAATCTTGCATGGGATTTTTTACTTGAAAACTTACTCTATTCCGAGTCAAATATATTTTGGATGGTTCTACTCGTTGAGATTTTTCCATTGATATATGACACACCACGTAATTCTTCATGGTTTGAGAGATGTTTGTGTTTGAAGTTAGTAACCCCAGTTAGTGGGCTAAAACCCCATGGGGTTGTGGCATGACACTAATAATTGGTTGTGGTCATTGAATAGTCAATAATTAATAATTTTTTAAACTCCTAAAATCCCTCCAATGTTCACTTGTTGAAGAGCCTCTCAACTTAAGAATTTATATAAATTGTGACCCTCATATCCTCCTGATGCAAGGATTTTGCTACTTAAAACAAGCCATCGTGGAATTATCGCTGTAATTTTTTTTCGGTGAAGCTTTAGATGCTGAAAATAATTTCATTTGAGCCAAAATCCTGATGAAGCATGTGACTGAATTTCAGATATTAGTTCGCTATATTTTTGGAGATATGGTCTGAGGAAGTTATGGTTTTTTCAGGCTCCCGAATTTCATGTCAAACAGGTAACCTTGGGAAAATAGTCATAACTTTCTCTCTGAGGATTGGATTCAAATTTCGTAGAACATGACAGAAATGGGATAGAATTTAGTTTTCAGAATATTTTTTTTAGGACTGAAGGTTGAAACAGTGACTCGTGGCACTTTGTACAAGTTCGCTCTACTGAACCAGTCTATAATCAAGTCATCGTAGGAAATTGGGCATAACTATTTCTTGAAGAATCCAATATTGATCAGACCTATGGGGTTGGAAAGAGGACTCAGAGGGCTACCATAGGAGGAAATTTCTGACCTTGGAGATCCAATACATAGATACAATAGATTCAATATCAAGCTTCTAGAAGGAAAGAAAAAATATGCATTCAAGGATCACTACAGTAAGGAAAACACATCAACAGTCAAAGGTAAGTCTTCTACAACAAGGTATGTATGGTTAGTGTTTGAATTTTAATTTGAATATCATCTCTGACATGTGTTTTCACAAGAAAATGTAAGTATTTTTTATATATGTTTGATTGGGTTTTGTTCATAAATGTTGAACATATTTACATTTGAATTTTGAATATTTCTCTGACATAAGGTTTGTAGGACAATGCAAGTATTTTGTTTGTATATTGGTTTGGGTCTTGTTCATTAATGCATGTGTAGGAAGGAGGACACAATAGGAAAACTCAGACACATACTATAAGGATAATGCAACACCAAAGTACCATTACTTGAAGCAAGAACAACAATACCTCAACAACTGCTAATGTTCAAAGAAGTTGTGTCAAGTCAAGTATCAGGATGTGTCAAAAGTCAATATTGTAAAAATCATCATTATTGTAAAAGAGTCAATCTTCCTAAAGTTGGAGAGACATTGCTGGGAGGTATACGTGTCATTGTTGGATAATGTTATGGTTGGGTTGAAGATCATAGTGTGATTGGGTGATTGGTCTAGTTCAAGAAAATAATTGTGAATCATATTATATCATGGATCATTGTCCCTAGTATGGGTTTCCCCACTCTTGTCTTATTTATGATCATTATAGGGTGGAAGGGAGGTGCTAGGTTGGTGCATGAAGTCACCTATAGGTTGGATTCTGTGAACACTTCAGGGTGGTAGGCCGGTCTAGGATGTTGGGGCATCCATTCAGTTGACTACTGAAGAAACCAGGGCATTGGGGCATCCTTCCAATGGGAGTTGGAGAAGAATGATTTATAGAATTCTAGGAAGTTGTACCTTTAATTTCAGTTGGGGCTGAAGATTAAATAATTTATTACAAAAGCTCTTGGTGGTTTTTGGGGTTTTCCACCTAAAATTCGTGTGCCTATTGTGTTCTATTGTTACTATTGTTACTGGATAAACACCAAGAATAGTTGAAGATTAACTAATGCTTTGAAAAAAAATTAAAAGTGCTAATTGATAGGAAATATTGATTCACCCCCCTTATCAATATTTCCAACAATTGGAATCAAGGCTTGGTTCCTTCAATAGAAGTCTAACAACTAGAAGGAGATCATGGAGTATACTAAGAATAGAGTTCCTTTGTTCAATGGAAATAAATACTCACTTTGGAGTGGAAGAATGCAGGTTCATTTGCTTGCGCAAGGATATGAAGTATGGGAAATCATTGAAAAAGGCTTTACACTGACCCATGATGAACAAGGTAATAAAAATATGGTATATGATGCAAAGGCTAAAGATATTATTATCAATGGGCTTATCGAATCTGTGTATATTAAGGTACTGAGTTGCAAAACTGCTAAAGAAGTATGGGGCAAGCTTGAGAATATGTATGCATGTGACTCAAAAATGAAAGAAGAAAAGCTTCAAATTTACAGGGAAAAATTTGAGCAACTCAAAATGAAGGAAGATGAAAATATTGATGCATAATTATAGCGTGTTGATGAAATAACAAATTCATTGGAAGGTTTGGGAGAACTTGTAAAGAGGAAAATTGTTGTCCGAAAGATCCTTAGAACCTTGTTGGCAAGATTCAACCCAAGGGTATCTGTCTTGGAATATAGTTCGAATCTAACCCAAATATGAATTGCATGGATTGCTTATGACATATGAAATGAGGATTGAAGAAGAGGATGACATATCCTACCTAGAAACAACATTCGCCGCATCCAACAAGATTAGTAAGGACAAGCATACACTGAAAGCGAAAAATTGTAGTTGTAAGGAAGAAGAAAAGGAAGAGGATGAATAAGATTTTTCAGATATAGAATTTTCCTACGTCACGCGAAAAATGAGAACATGTATGGGGAAATTCAAAGGTAAAATTCCATTGATATGTTTTGATTGTGGTGATGTTGGGCATTTTGTAGCCAAGTGTCCTCACAAAAATGAGGTTGTTACGAAATGGCAAGAAGAAATGGTTTAAGAAGAGTTTATTCTCTAAAGAAGATAGCTCCTCATTTGATGTATATAGTTATAACGAAGAAGAAATCAAAGGAAGAGTATTGTTTATGGTAAAAAATAATAAGCAATAAACATTTGACGAAGAAGGAGACGAAGAAGAAGAGATGATTGAGGTTTAATTTCAAAACAAATTGATCAGGGCTAAAAAAGAGCTCAAGGTCGAGAAGAAGAATGTCAACACTCTTGAAGACAAATTAAATATAGAAAGGGAACAGGTCCTAAATCTTAAAATCAAGGTTGAAGAATACAAACAAGTTTAAGAATCACTTAGGGAAGAATTAAAGGAAAGAAAAAAGGAAAGAGAAGCATTAGAAGATGAAATAGTTTCCCTACGAAAGCAAGTAAAAAATGGAAAAACTCTTCAAAACTACACCAAAAGCTCCAAGGCATTGGAAGAAATCATCAAAAATCAATGATCAAACAAGGACAAGACTGGTCTTGGTTACAAAGAAAATTCTGAAAAGGAGCCAAGTCCTTTTATGACAAGAAAAGAAGATGGATATAAAAATGTAACAAGCGGGTGGACCTCCTAGCTAACTCAAGAGATCAGGACTCGCAGGAAGAACCATTGAAGACAATTCCTCGAAGAAGATTTCCTCCCAGGTATCAACCTATATTCTATGATCATTTTTATTCATGTGGAAAGTTTGGACATAGAGCTATAGAATGTCGCACATATGTTTGGAATAAATACGATTTCGAGAGATATTTCTGAAATGGATATTCCAGAACTCATGGGGCTTCACTGCAGGAGAAATACCATAGCACATGGGTTCATATTGGGGGATATAATGAGGAAAAAATGACATAATAGATTGGGGGATATATAGGGGATAAAGGGTTTTTGTATTGGTAGGTATAAAAAATGGAGCTCAAAGTTAATGAAAAAATATAAAGGGGTATAAAAATGTTAACTAAAAAATGGTACCTACAATATATAGTGAAAGTAAGGGATTTTTAAATTGGGAAGGTGTATTGGGTTTATATTGGGAGGGGGTTAAATAATGTGATTTTCAGGGGTATTTTCCAATATGTACTCAAATTAAGGGTATTTTTTAATATGCTATGATCGCACGTGATATGTTAGAGATTTATTGAGTGAAGCCCCTGTGCCAGAACTCAACGGAATATAAAAAAATTGATCATTTGAGATATGGTGTCGAATACTACAAATGTAACAATTTTGGACACCTAGCTAAATATTGCAAACTTGGAAGTTCTTCAAAGGAATTCTTGCAAAATCAGAATGAACAAATATGGAAAAAGAAGACTGAAAAATGTGGTATCACTATCAAGGCTCAAAACAAAAAAAACATTTGGTATGTTGATAGTGGTTGATCAACTCATATGGTTGGCGATAGGAATAAGTTCATATCCTTGAAGGAAAATAAGGATGGAACAAAGTATTTTGGAAATGAAGGGTCTTAAAACGTCATAGGAGTAGGTACAGTCACACTTGGAAGCAAGAATCCATTAGTGAAAGATGTGTTGTTGGTTGAAAATATGAATCAAAATTTGCTCAGTGTTGGAAAAATGTGCAATCAAGGACACACAATACTATTTAACTCTAAGAAATGTGAAATCAGGAAAGGAAATTTTGGTGAACTTATGGCTACAACAAGCATAGCTCCAAATGACATATATATTTTGGATGAGACACCTAAAGGGTGTTTTTTTGCGAAAGAAGACGAAAGTTGGTTATGGTACAAACGAATGGGACATATAAATTTCGACAATTTGATCAGAATCAACAAGAAGGAAGTAGTAAGAGAAATGCCTAAAATTTCAAAACCTACCAATATGATATCTGAATCTTGTCGGCACGACAAGTAGACAAAATTTGAGTTAAAGAAGAAAGAACACTTTGCATCACATCCATTGGAATTAGTACATATTGATCTATGTGGTCCTATGAGAACAAAAGGTTTATATGGAGAGTTATATTTTATGATAATGATAGATGATTGCACCAGAATTACAGTCATCAGCTTCTTAAAGAAAGAAACTAAGGCATTCGAGTGTTTTAGAATCTACAAGGAATTGGTCAAAAATTAAACTGATTTGAAGACCAAATGTCCGAGATCAGATAATGGTGGTGAATTCACTTCCAAGGTATATCAGCAGTACTGTGATGAAAATGGAATAAAAAGGCAATTCTCAACAACTAGAACACCGCAACACAATGGAGTTTCTGAAAGAAAAAAATACTATATAGGAAATGGCTAGAAAAATGTTAAATGACTCAAAATTAGATGATAAATTTTGGGTTCAAGCAATCAATACAACTGTATTAATTATAAACAGAGGTTTGCTAAGGAACAATTGTAACGTGAATCCATACGAATTATGGAAAGGAAGACTGTCTAACGTCAAATACTTCAAAATATTTGGAAGCAAATGCTACAACAAAAGAGAAGATAAAAAATTGGGCAAGTTCGATTCCCATGTCGATGAAGGTGTTTTCGTTGGTTATTCACACAAAAGGAAGGCTTATATATGCTACAATTTGAGAAGAAAATAAATAGCGGAAAGCATAAATGTTACTTTTGATGAAGATTGTGTTACAAAGGATGAAAATGATATTGTCCCTTCAAGAAAACCATAGGGATCTGAGGGAGAATCTATGAAGGATGAAGAAGAAGCTCCATAACAAGACCAATCAAATAAGGAAACAATAGTCAACAAAGAGGAAATAAGAAATGTTCAACAAGATGTACAAGAAAATTCTCCATAGGCTTTAAAATAATGGTGTCAAAAGAATCATCTATAAAATCAAAACATCGACAACATAAATGAAGGAATTGGAACCAGAAGCAGTCTACAGCTTTGTTCATCACAACAATCCCACCTTGATTTTTAGAAACTTTTGAGCCTAGCAATTCTGAGGAAGCTAGTCAAGATGAACACTGGGTAGTAGCTATGAATGAATAACTGGATCAAATTGAGAAGAACAACACTCGGGAATTGGTTCCACGACCAAAGGATACAAATGTTATTGTAACTAAACAGGTCTTCATAAACAAATTGAATGAGGATGGACATGTTACCATGAATAAGGAAAGATTAGTCTGCAAAGGATATGTACAAGTTGAAGGAATTGATTTTGAAGAAACATTTGCTCCCATTTCTGCATCGGAAGTCATGGCACATATTCCCTCCCCCATTTTAATTTTAGCCCCTGGCTCCCTCTAAATCCGTTTCCAACGTCTTTATGGTCAAAAACCCTTGTGTATCGCTCATCGCCACCTTCTCCGCCCTGAAATACATTATTCAAAGGTTTAAAATCCACATTTTAAGTTATATTGAACCGAAGCCCCAAGTCTTAAGCCCCTCACCTCGTTGCTATCATATAACCGGAGGCCGAAGACCGTAAGCCAAGAAGAAAAGGGGCCTATCATTTTAATAATCGGGCGCAATGGTGGCCGTCCGATCAAAGCCCAAATCAACGGAGCGGACACCTTTTTATACGGCGGCCCCCACATATGTACCCCGTGCGCATGAAACAGGCGGTATTACCCCGCACCACTTTCATTGAAACGACAGTATTTACCGCGGGGCAGCGATCCCATACACATGGCGCCGCGTGTCCTCAGTACGGGTGGGAAACCGCTTTCCTCCCGCGCGTTAAACACTGTACCAGAGCCGGGCAGCGGAATTTATGTGGATCGTTGGATCCCCCGATCTCCATCCAATGGCAGAGATGTAGCAGAACCTTCCACCCGTTATCTTGTGTCCGCTATACCATATGGCCCGCCACCGTGTCGCTCTCGCCCACTTCCGCTCGTTGACTCAGCCACGTAGTACTCCCACTTGTCCCTCGTGTGCCTATGTGTTTCACCCTCGTACATCCATAATACTTCTCCGCGCCAGTACATATATGCGTGTTCATATGTTTTATTCGTATTTGCCGCTATTCTTTCCTCACGACCAGACTCTGTCACATTTCGTCCATTCGTGAAAACCTCCATTGTCTTTCTTCCGCCACCCTGAGTGTTCCCGTCTCCGGTCTGTGTCCACATCATCACCTCCGTCTCCGCCTCCATCATCCCCGCCTTCACCTGTGTCGGTTTTTCTAACATTTTGAGGGTTTTGCAGGTTTTGATATAACAGGAGGGCGCTTTAATTCGCTGCCTCTGTTGCAGAGGTTTGGGGCCCATAAAAGAAGACTTCATGTGGGTGTAATTTAATGAAGAAGCTGAGGGTAGGCGTGAGGAATGACTGCCATTAAAGATCCTGGATTTGAATCCAAAATCGAAGGCCGAGAGTACAGTACAGGATGGCAGATTATCTCAGGCCTCTCACGGAAGCAGATTTTCCCTCAGCTAAAAGCATCACAGTGTATATATTTTATTATTTATGTCTTGTATATAAAGAGATTTTTATCTCCCAACATTTATTTCTTTAGACAGACTGTTAGGTATATTAATTTATAGTCAGTCATTCATAGAGAAGGCGCGAATGTTTTCCGCCATTTTGGTTCAAAATGAGTCATTAATTGGGCCTCGTCTCCCTCCTCCTCTAGAAGTTTCTGTCTTCTCTATAAATACTCAGAAATAAGACATTTGAAGGGTTCCAGACTTCTGTCAGCAAACTGTGCAGCGAAAAGGCTTCTGTATACATTTTTTAACATTTCTGTGTGAAGTTTCAGAGCCCGTAGGGTCTCAGTGAGGAGGGGTTATAACTGTATTGAGGATTTTGGTCTTTGGTATCTCACAGTATGTAACTTTTCTTATGTGTTAATACATTATCTCTTTTCATGCAAATTGTCTTCTTTTATCATGTTCTAGAATGCGAGTGGCTCACTAGTTTGCAGTAAGTATTCATCTTAAGTGGTGCCCTTTCTGGAATTAGTCAAGCGCTTTAAATAGGCCTAGTCATGATATACTGTTCCATGTTCACTCTTTCCATATTTTCTGCTATATTAGTTGCTTGAGGAGGGTGCTTTTAAAACGCCATTGTCATATAAGGATTCGTAGATTGGTGCGCCCTTATATGGTTCTGTTGTGTATCTGGGTATCAGTCTCATGCCAGCTAATATCTTCTTATGTTTCCTCACTGCACTCACTTCCTGATATCTGATTTCTATGATATATTATTTGAATCGGCCCTCTTTACAGTAAGCGGTCTCTTAACTGTCTGATGCTTTCATGCTGAAGTTTTACATGATGTTCCTACATTATTCTTATCTTTGTGTCAGCTTCTGAGAGAGATTGGTCCCATTCAAAACTAATTTCCTTGTTCAAACAAGAGATAGTAAGTGAGCTCTTGGACTGACAACCCAAACTATAAAGGGCTCCTTGCTATATTAAGATGTCCTAGGCACTGGTCTATGGCAACTCTAGGCTGTCTCTAGGGGGGTTGACAAAATCATCCACAACATATTTCTGGCGCCGTTGCTGGGGAACGAATTCTAGAATATCTGTTTCCCTGGGTTCGACATCTCATATTCACTCTCTAATCAGGTGAGCACAGAGAGGTGAAGAGTTGCAGATTTCTCACCTTGGCGACTCCACTAGTCTTTATTTGATAAATCTTATTGGAAGTCCTGGCTCCTCGTAAGCCACATTTTAGGTCAGATACAGCCCAACTGAAAACACCCTACGTGTCTGACCCAGAGAAGATTATTCACAAAAGAGTTTGGAAGGAGAGGAAGTCAGCTCGTGCTGAAAACCCTGAATATTATGCTGAAGATTATCCGCCCTCTTCTTCTCAAGAAGTTAGAACAGAAAATCCTGAGTTTTACTCAGAAACTCCACGTAGGGGAGGTGCCTGGATTGTAGAAGATTCTCATCCTTCTCCTGAGGCTGAAGAAATTAAAGAGGTCACAGAAGTTACTGCTGTTAACCGTGAGTTGTTTCCATCTACACCTCAGTCTTCTGTGCAATATATTCCCATTGTTATCCATACTCCACTTCCTCCTACTCCTCTCCCGTCATTTGTATCTCAAGTTGTTACGCAACCCCCACCTCCTCCAATGGCCAATGTTCCTGCTTTCCTATTGAACAAATACGCTCCTCTTGCCTTGCCCCAAGTGCTTCATGATATGCCACAGGATTATCTGAAGATTCTGCCAAGATTTAATGGTGAAAATGAAGTTGATGCTCAGAAATATCTCGAGACCTTTTGCTCTTTTGCAGAAAACTTAAATGTTGAACATATGGATGTGGTTTTGAGATTATTTGTGCAGTCTTTGGAAGGGGAAGCCAGAAAATGGTTTAAAACACTGGGAGCCCGTTCAATAACCACCTGGGACCAAATGGAGAATGTTTTTCTCAGAAAGTGGGGAGAAAAGAAAGATCATGGTCAATGTCTCACTGAGTTTAATACTATGAAGAAGAAACAGAATGAAGGAGTATCAGATTTCATCAAAATATTTAACAAGTTGTATCTGAGCTTGCCCCCATAAATGAAGCCGCATGAAGCTGCTGCCAAGATAATTTTCATAGCAGCCTTTGATTCTAACTTTGGATTTTCATTGAGGGAAAGAAAACCTGCCACTTTGGATGATGCACAATCAGATGCTCTGGAACTAGAAGCAAACTTTGCCTCCACTGGAAAATTAAAAGGAAAAGCTGAACAAGATACCAGAAGGAAAGGCAAAGAAGAAGTTTCCACCTCAAATCAAGAAAAGGATTTAGATAAATTGGATGAGATAAGCAAGATGATAAAGAAGATGGTCAAGATGGAACTGGAAGCTAAAAATGCAGCTCCCAAGAACTATTACAATGCCTTGAACAGAGGATATAATCCTCAGTATAAGAGGCCACCTCTCCAGATATTGCCGAGAGAGACAAAGGAACAGCAAGATCAGGTACCGCATCCCTTGTACCTGGAAGGACCAGCAGATGACTCCACTGGAGATGCAGCTTATGGATTAGAAGATTCAAATCTGGCCTTTTCAAATAATGATGATATGGAGTGCCCCCTACAAGAAGAAGATGAAGAAGCAGAAATTGACCATTATTGCAAGAAATTTGCTGATTTTATGGAAGCACAATTCAACGTCAAATATGATCTCATATCCTCAAGGAAGAGGACCAGAACTCAAGAGCAAGAGGAAGAGCCACCTCAGAAAGAAGCATCTGCTCAAAAGGAATCAGCAACAAAGAGATGCGCAGAAAAAGGTAAGAATCTTCTGAATACTCCCTTGCAGTCTAACGATCAGATTCCCTCTTCTTCTAAAATAGTCAGTCCTCCTAGTACTGAGCCAGCATCAAAAGAAGTCCAATCTTCAGTTGAGAATAAGGAGTCAAAAGAAGTAGTAATAGAAAAGCCCACATCTGCTTTCAATTTGCAAAAAGAACTTGAGAAGATTAAGATTCTTGTCCCTCTGACTGAGTTATTAAAACAACCTGTATATCAGTCTCAAGTCACTTCCTTTATACTTCCTCCTGAACTACCAATTGCACCTGATAGCTTAAATCTTCAAGAAGAAAGACCCATGGTAGTCTTTGGCCCACATGTCGAGGAGATAGATCCCTCTACTCCTCCTTTTTATGTGTCCCTAGTCATTCATGACCTGCTGTTACATAATTGTATGTTAGATTCTGGGGCCTCCCATAATCTTATGCCTTTGTCTGTCATGGAGCAACTAGGGCTACAAATAACAAGACCATATAAAGATCTATATTCATTTGATTCTAAAAGAGTTAAATGCCTGGGAATGATTAAAGATTTAGTGGTCAATTTGGCTCAAATCCCAGCAAAAAGTGTGGTCATGGACATTGTGGTGGCTGATATCCCAGCTCGCTTTGGTATGCTGTTGTCAAGGTCCTGGGGTACAAAGATTGGGGGGGTCAATCAAATTGGATTTAACATATGCTACTGTCCCAGTCTTTGGAGGTCAAGAAAGGAGGTTATACAGGGAGACTAGATTTGTCAAGATGGTAACTAAGGCTGACTGCTCAGATAATTCTCCAGTTTATAACAAAGAGGGAGACTTTTCATGTTTAATGTTAGAAGAAAATCAGGATTATGCACATGAACCCCTTTTTGGTCAGGTCCAGGCTGAGCAGCCTAAAGGAGATCAGGAATCAGAAATTTGGACTTTGCATTTTGATGGAGCTAATTCAAGGGAAGGTAATGGAGCTGGGGTATTATTAATTTCCCCTGCAAGAAAATGGGTGCCGTTGTCTTTTAAACTGGAATATGAGGCTACAAACAATGTAGCTGAATATGAGGCATTATTATTGGGACTACAAACAGCTAGAAACATGGGCATCCAATGTTTGAAAGTGTTTGGAGACTTCGAGCTGGTTGTGAGGCAGATTAAAAATGAGTGTCAGACTAAGCATCCCCGGCTCAGAGCATATAGAAACGAAGTATGGGACATGATAGAAAATCTCTTCTCAGCATTTAACATACAATTCATGCCTCGGGAGCAAAACAGAATAGCAGATTCTCTTGCTGTAGCTGCCAGTACATTCCGTCCTCCTCAGAATCCACTTTTAAGATATGAAGTGGAGGTACGGTACAGACCATCCATTCCAGACAATATAAAGCACTGGCAGGTATTCGAAGATGAAGAACAGATGAAAATATTCATGGAGACAGTAGGAGAGTTCACAAGTATGGAAATTGATGATAATGAGGAAGATGAAGTTGAAAATATTGCAGAAAACAAATGGGAAGAGAAGATAGCAGGAAATAGAGTGCTGTAGTTGAAAGGTAATGTTATACCTAGAGGTTTGGTACCTCTAGAAAGGTTATTCAATAAAGATGATGTTCCTTTGCAGCCAAGTAAAGTAACAGAAGAAGATCAAGTGGGAGATTTGAATCTGGGTACTCATGCCGATCCCAAAATCATCAAATTATCTAAAAGAATCCCAGAAGGATACAAAGAAAAATATTTGAAGCTATTTCAATCTTATAAAGATGTTTTTTCTTGGTCCTATGAGAACCTAAAAACTTTTGATGTAAATATTATACAGCATAAGATTCCACTGAGGGAGGATGCAAAGCCATACAAGCAGAAGCTCAGGCAAATAAATCCTTTGCTACTTCCCTCAATTGAAAAAGAAATTAAGAAATTACTGAAGGCCAAGATAATTGTGCCATTAAGGTACTCGGAATGGATAGCGAACCTTGTTCCTGTTCGAAAGAAGAATGGAGAAATAAGGCTGTGTGTAGACTTCAGGAATTTGAACAGAGCATCTCTCAAAGATAACTATCCACTGCCTAAAATGGACCACATCCTGCAGAAAGTGGTGGGAGCATCCAGAATGTCAATGATGGATGGATTTTCTGGTTATAATCAGGTAGCCGTGTTCCCAGGAGACCAGAAGAAAACTGCATTTACTACACCATGGGGAACCTTTATGTATGACAGGATGCCATTCGGATTAATCAATGCAGGAGCTACTTTTCAAAGGGCAATGGACATAGCCTTTGTGGGAGAGCAGGACAAGTTTTTAGTAGTTTATCTTGATGATATCACAGTGTTTTCAAAGAACGATGAGGAGCACATTGAGCATCTAAGAAGAACTTTTGAAAAATGCAGAAGGTATGGCCTTTCTCTCAACCCTCAAAAATCTTTATTTGCACTAGATGAGGGAAAACTCTTAGGGCACATTGTGACTAAAGAAGGTGTGAAAATTGACCCTAAAAGAGTTGAAGTAATAAACAGCATTCCTCTGCCCAGGAATAAGAAGGAGGTACAGGTATTTTTAGGCCGAATTAATTTTCTAAGAAGGTTTATTCCTAACTATGCTGAGATATTTAGGCATATAACCGATATGTTGAAAAAGGAGAATGAAGTAAAATGGTCCCAGGAGTCTAGAGATGCATTCACAAGGATAAAAAAGGCATTTGTTGAAGCTCCTGTGTTAGCTAGACCAGATTACAAAAAGCCATTCATAATATTTTCATTTGCTTCACCTCACACAATTGCTGGAGTGTTATTGCAGAAAAATGAAGAGGGTTATGAACAACCTATAGCTTTCTTCAGTCATGTACTTTATGACGCAGAATTGAAATATAATATATTGGAGAAGCAGGCATATGCCCTGGTAAAGTCCCTTAAAGCCTTCAGAGTTTATATCTTGCAATCTCACATTACAGCTTATGTCCCCACAGCAGCAGTCAAAGACATTCTGGTTCAGGGAGACAGCGAAGGTAGAAGAGGAAGATGGATTGCAAAAATCCAAGAATATGATTTGGATATAAGGCCTACTAAGTTGGTGAAAGGACAGGGACTTGCCAAGATGTTATCTGAATCAAACCATCAAGCTTTGGGCATTAATCTGTCTGTGATAGCAAATGAAGAATCAGAAAAAGAAGAAGAGCAACATGGACTAGAGGTGGCTACTCAAAAAATACACATGAAATATCTAACTAGTCCTTGGTACAAAGAGATTGTTGAATATCTTTTAACACTTAGTTGTCCACCGGGCTGTGAAAAAATGAAGTACAGAGCTGTAAGGATGAAATCTCAGAAATATGCAATTGCTAATGGACAGCTCTATTGGAGAGACCCTCTAGGTGTATTGCTGTTATGCCTCATAGAAAATGAAGTGCAAAATGTAATGACTGAATTTCATGAGGGGATATGTGGAGGACATTATAGTTGGAGGGCAACAACTCATAAAATCTTGAGGGCTGGTTTTTACTGGCCAAAATTGTATTCAGATACTTTTGCTTGGGTCAGAGCATGTGACAAGTGCCAAAGATTTGCAGAAAGGCAGAAATTAGCAGCATTGCCCCTGATTCCCATTCATGTAAATGAACCTTTTCAGAAATGGGGATTGGATTTTATAGGAGAGATACATCCCCCATCAAGTGGCCAACATAAATGGATTCTAACAACCACAGATTATTTCACGAAATGGGTGAAAGCCATACCTACCAGAAATGCTACAGATGCTGTAATCATGAGATTTATAGAGGATAATATCATATCTAGGTTTGGCTATCCTGCCAGAATTGTGACTGACAATGCACAGGCTTTCAAGTCTGCCAGATTTGTGAATTTTTGCCAAAGATATAACATCATCCTGACTCATTCTACAGCATACTATCCACAGGGAAATGGTCTAGCAGAATCATCTAATAAAACCCTGGTGAGAGCCCTGAAGAAAACAATAGCTGAAAATTAGAAAAACTGGGACTCTCAATTGAAGTTTGCTCTATGGGAAAATAGGATAACCAGCAAAAGAGCAACAGGGAAGTCACCCTATGAGCTGGTGTATGGGCGGGCTGCAGTGTTTCCTCTGCAGTTGGCAATGCCAGTGGCACATTTTATGCAGGAAAACCAGGAAGAACCAGATGACATGATTCTGAAGAATTAATCAGCTGGTAGAATTAGAGGAAACAAGAAACCAGGTAGATCAGAGATTGATAGAATATCAGGAGAAAATGAAGAATGTCTTTGATTAGCATGCAAAGGATAGAAATTTTCAAGTGGGAGACCTGGTTCTTAGATGGGGTGTTCGCAGAGCTGAAAAGGGCAAGCACGCTAAGTTTGATCCATTATGGTTTGGGCCATTCAAAATAGTGAAGCTGGGAAGAAACAACACTTTTTCTCTAGAAAATCTACAGGGTGATTTGCTGGATGTGCCCGTGAATGGTCAATTCCTCAAGCCATATTTCCAATTCTGACCCAGGTGGGAAATTCCTGATTGTATATACTGTATATAAGTTGTTTTGATTTTTATTTTTGCAAAGAAAAGAATGTTGATAATTACCTGAAGGAGAAGCGCAGAAGAATTGAGGAACAGAATGAACTATTCAGTGGTCTGCGTGTTCTCGACATGCCCGAGGACGACCATGCCGTCCCCGGATGGAGCCGATGTTGTACATATTCCCTCCCCCCATTCTAATTTTAGCCCCTGGCTCCCTCTAAATCTGTTTCCAGCGTCTTTATGGTAAAAAACCCTTGTGTCTCGCTCATCGCCACCTTCTCCGCTCCGAAATACATTTTTCAAAGGTTTAAAATCCACATTTTAAGTTATATTGAACCGAAGCCCCAAGTCTTAAGCCCCTCACCTCGTCGCTATCATACAACCGGAGGCCGAAGACCGTAAGCCAAGAAGAAAAGGGGCCTATCATTTTAATAATCGGGCGCAATGGTGGCCGTTCGATCAAAGCCCAAATCGACAGAGCGGACACCTTTTATACGGCGGCCCCCACATATGTACCCCGCGCGCCTAAAACAGGTGGTATTACCCCGCACCACTCTCATTGAAACGACAGTATTTACCGCGGGGCAACGATCCCATACACATGACGCCACGTGTCCTCAGTACGGGTGGGAAAACGCTTTCCTCCCACGCGTTAAACACTGTACCAGAGCCGGGCAGCAGAATTTATGTGGATCGTTGCATCTCCCGATCTCCATCCAATGGCGGAGACGCATCAGAACTGTCCGCCCGTTCACATATGTTCGCTATGTCCTATGGCCCGCCACTGTGTCATTTTCACCCACTCCCGCTCGTTGACTCCGCCATGTCGTCCTCCTGCTCATTCCCCTGTATGCCCATGTGTCGTGCCCCCATGTTTCCGTAGTGTCACCCCGTTATATATATATATATATATATGCGTGTGTTTTTGACTATTTTTCCACCTTTTATCTATTTCCCCGCGACCTAACTGTTTAACGCTCTGCGTCTGTTTACCCCATACCTCCATCGTTTCTCTCCTGTCACCCTGTGTGTTTCCATTTCCTATCCATGCGTGCAGTGTCACCTTCAGCTCCACCTCCATCATCCCCGCCTTTATCCGTGTTGGTTTTTCTAATATTTGGTGGGTTTTGCAGGTTTCAAGGTAACAGGAAGATATTTTAATCCACTGCCGCTATTACAAAGGTTCGGGGCCCATGAAAGACGATTCCCTGGGGTGAATTTTAATGAAGAAGCTGAGGGTAGGCGCGAGGAATGACCGCCATTAAAGAAGACACAGAGATGGATTCTCAGAACGCTCTAGATAAATTCGCCCCACATTAAAGATCCAAGATCTAAATCTAAAGCCAAGAGCCAAAAGTACAGTACAGGAATGTAGATTATTCCAAATCTCTTACGGCAGCAGATTTGCCCTCAGCTAAAAGCATCACAGTGTATATATTTTATTATTTATGTCTTGTACACAAGGAGATTTTTATCTCCCATCATTTATTTCTTTAGATAGATTGTTAGGTATATTCATTTATAGTCAGTCATTCATAGAGAAGGCGCGAATGTTTTCCGCCATTTTATTCAAATTCAGTCATTAATTGTGCCTCATATCCCTCCTCCTCTAGAAGTTTCTGTCTTCTCTATAAATACTCAGAAATAAGACATTTGAAGGGTTCCAGATTTCTGTCAGCAAACTGTGCAGTGAGAAGGCTTCAGTATACATTTTGTAACATTTCTGTATGAAGTTTCAGAGCCCGTAGGGTCTCAGTGAGGGGGGGTTATGACTGTAATGAGGATTCTGGTCTTTGGTATCTCACAGTATGTAATTTCTCTCATGTGTTAATACATTATCTTATTTCATGCAAATTGCCTTCTTGTATCATGTTCTAGAATGAGAGTGGCTCACTAGTTTGCAGTAAGGATTCATCTTAAGTGGTGCCCTTTCTGGAATTATTCAAGCGCTTTAAATAGGCCTAGTCATGGTATACTGTTCCATGTTCACCCTTTCCATATTTTCTGCTATGTTAGTTTCTTGAGGAAGGTGCTTTTAAAACGCCATTGTCATATAAGGATTCATAAATTGGTGCGCCCTTATATGGTTTTGTTGTGCATCTGGGTATCAGTCTCATGTCAGCTAATATCTCCTTATGTTTCTTCACTGCACTCACTTCCTGATATCTGATTTCTATGATATATTAGTTGAATCGGCCCTCTTTACAGTAAGCGGTCTCTTAACTATCTGATGCTTTCATGCTGAAGTTTTACATTGTGTCCCTACATTATTCTTATCTTTGTATCAACTTCTGAGAGAGATTGGTCCCATTCAAATCTAATTTCCTTGTTCAAAACAAGAGATAGTAAGCGAGTTCTTGGACTGACAACCCAAACTATAAAGGGCTTCCTACTATCATTAAGATGTCCTGAAAGTACCTGGTCTATGGCAACTCTAGACTGTCTTCTAGCCAAACCACTCACAGAAAGATGAGCACAACATCAGGGAGAGAAATTCTAGCAAGGACGAGAAAAACAATCAAACAAAAGTCTATGGTTGGCTGGAAGGTATCCTCTAGCCAAAGAAAATTAGCTCTCCTCTCTTGGTGTGTTAAGGAAATTCCTTATTATAATACATCATATGGTCAAAGATACAATTCCAAGAGATAATATTGTAGAGTGGGTCGAAAATACATCTAAAGTTATCCCTAATATGATTTTTAAGCACATATTAAGAGACAATAACAAGGAATCCAATGGATGTGCCAATCTAGGTTGCAATCTGAATTTTGGTGGAATGGTGGTTAATGGTTAATTAAGGCCTACCTTCATATCTTAACAAAATGAAAATATTAATTGTAAAGTTTTCAAAACAAAAATAAAGGGGAGACAGGTTTTCAACATGGCACCCCCATGATGTTTAGCCATGCAAAACATAGAACATGATTGGGCCAATCCTTCCTTCTCACATAATTCATGTAATAATCAACCATGTCGATCAACTTTGTCTAGTATAGAATTTGTGGATGTGTTGTTTATTTTTATCTAGTAGTGGACGTGAAATTGACACAATTTTGGGCTTGGGAATGCATCAAAGTGCTTGATGTTGTTCTATTTGTTATTATGAAGTCATTTTTGAATTTTATTTATCCCTTATCTAAGATTGAGAATTGGTTTGTTCCTCTAGTGATGAGTATAAGATATTTTTTCATTGTGATTGCCACTATATATTATATTACGCATGCCTTTGTTCATTGATGTGAAGTTGGCGGAAAGATTGGAATGAAATTGCACACAGATTTTCTATTAGTGGCATGTCTTGTAATTGGTGGATGTTTGGCTTGGGTTATTTTATTGTCTTGTGACTAAAGCTATTGAGATTCATCCTTGTGAATTGGAGTGACTCTAGGTTGTGGAGAATTTAAAACATTCATAGCTCATTACATGGAAAATTGAGGTATATCCCCTATATATGATTCTCTACTTTGGCTAATTGTTGAATTTGTCCATAATTTATAGGGACATGGATGGTGGTGGTTGTCCTATAAACAATATATCTTTGTTTACTCTAGTTTCATAAGAGAATAGGGTTTATTTGCACTGATCTTATTTCATCGAGGAAGTGGATTGAGGCCAAACTTCTCTTCCACATTATGGATAGATGATCTTATGCAGCTTATGCACACCTAAATGACAAATTGGATCTTTTGAAATTAGAGATCACACATCTTAAGTTGAATAACAATGCATAAACTTATGCCTTCTCCAATATGATGGATAGCCTCATTGAAGTGCATGCCAAGGTGGATAACTAGGAGGACGAAATGAGTTATCTCAGGCACCGGGTAGAATGGCTTCAACCTTAGGTAGAAGAGATTAAAGGAATGGTGCATATCATGAATTTGAGATTTAATTATACAAATGTACTATGTCCTAATCTGAATGAGTCGGTTGAGTTGGGAACATATATTGTAATGTGAAATTATAAAATTAACTAGTAGTTCATGTATTGTTAGTTTTGCTATATATTGGAGCTCTATTAGAAGGTCGTCACATCCAAAATCCCCTCCTTTGTATGTGGGAATAATAATCGCCTTGAGAGGTTAGTTTTTCTTTTGGATAGGAAAAAGAAGACTAAAAGACTTAGCAAAAGATTGATGTAAGCCCACAAATTTTTATCTCATACAAAATTTCTCATTACTATTAAAAATAATAAAATTAAATATAGAAATTTTCTTGAATAATAAATATATAATTAATTATTATTTTTAATCATTTTTTATATTTTAAAATTATATTTCAAAATTCCTTTTATTTTTCAAAACATTTTATAATTTTAATGTATATTTTTTTCATAAATAACTAGATCTCTATCATTCCACTCACAGTGTGTAGAATAAACAATGAGAGGGTGCTTTGTTAAGACACTCTATGGTGAAAATTTCACCGGTTCAAAACTCCATGAGAAAAAATCCAGTCATGCTAAGCGCTGGTGTGGTTCAAGCCACGGATAATCCCTAGGTGATTTTCATGGATTAGATGCCCCTGAGTTGTAGTGGTTCAAACCAGAGGTTGGACATATGTCGGCCATCTGAGGACTTACATTACCTAACAAACAAACAAACAAAAAATTATCTATATCATTTCAATGTCTTTAATAGTATTTCTACACCAAACTTTACATTTCAAGTTTCTATTCATTTTTCATAATCTCTTATAAATTGAATAAACAAAATAAATATTTCATTTTAATAATTAATCTCCTTTAATTTTTTAGTTTTAAATATGACTTTCTATATGCCCTGGTTTATTGCGGGTAGGTTCTCCTGGTGGGCTGAAGGTGAACTAACTGCGTTGTAGGAACATGGGGCTATCGGTGTTGATCACATCTTTCGGTGAACTGCAGGTGTGATGGTCACTGTGGACTTTAATGTATTTCACTGTGCGCCGTTGGGAACATGGAGTAACTGAATCTATCCGTTTCCGTTTCCGTGTCAACAACATGGGGGGCAATGGTTGCGATGGGATACTTCCCTCTCGGTTATCCTGTGATGGGGTCCTCGTCTGGTGGTAAGGAATTCTCTTCCCTCTTGTTTGGTGGTAAGGACTTCTTTTTATTCTCTTTTATATGGTGGCTCAATAGGGTGAGGTAACGTGCGAGGATAGGCCCGGTAGGGTGAGCCTGCCGAACTCTCGACTATAAGGCCGCCATCGACTCACTATTCATATGGTGAGGTTGTTTCGTGTTCAGATTCTCGGCGTATGAGTTAGTGAAGGTCTTCATTCGTATAGTATGGGCTATGAAAGGACCTCCCTGGACTTTCCTGGATATATCCATCTATATTAGGTAACCTCCTCTCCCTTTGGTCACTTTGTTCCTCACCTAACGCACTACGCGCGGCAAGGATACAATAAGGAGAGGACAACGGTAATTATACCTCGCACTCACACCTGAGGTAGTTGTTGGTATAGGAAGGCGAAGCCCCACCATTGGCCTTACTGATCATGCAGACATGCACGTAAGGAAAGCGAGGCCGATCATGCAGTTATATATATTTCCTTGCTCTCTCTTTGGTCGAGCAAGCAGCTTCGCACCTTGCCCGATGTGGACAAGCGGCTTCACACCTTTCTAAACAGGTTGGAAGAACATGAATCGGAATGAGATAAAGGGGTTAAGCGCTCTCTCTTCTGCAGAGGCTAAGGTTGGGACATAGGCTATATATAAGGTAGCAGGTTAAGTTATCCCTTTCCGGTCCGTAGTTTTATGTTATTTTTACTAGTTAATAAACCACATCCGAGTATTAGATAGAGATAGGGCGATGACTATAGGAATAAGCCATATTGATAAGCTAAATACAATAGGTGGTTTTTATATATCAATAAGAGTCAATACAGCTGTATAGAGAAACTTAGAGTAGTGTCCAATACTTAACACTCAAATCATAATGGCATTCAAAGGGTACTGTTTATCCTAATAAAGGTAAAGCTATGTTCATAGTTACAACCATTGTTCTGGTTACATATAATACTAGTGATTACAAAGATCGTAATTAGTGTAATGTTTGTGTTACTAGTTTGCTTATACTAGTCTGTTACAAGGAGAATGAAGCTGCGTACAACTCCGGGCCGGCTCCACTTCCTCCAGGCGGTATCATGTTGGCTGCTTCTACACTTCCTCCTTCAAACAGGCGGAACACGTCGTCGAGCGCCTCATCATCTCGCGGCTTGAGGATCGTTTCTCCTTCTGTAGGTCAGTCAAAATCTTATTCGGCCGCGACTTCTCTCTGCACTGTCTCCGATCCACTAGTCTGAATAGGTTCGCCTCTATTCTTCTCCTCTGTCGTTTCCCTAAATTATCGGACTAGCTCCTCTTCTCTTATTCATCCCACTGGGCTTCCTTCAACCACCAATCCTCGCTCTCTCAACCACCGGCCGACTTTATCTCCTTGTTTCCGCAACCTCTCCAACTTATTTAGTCGCGCCTCCATGCTGCCTTCTTCCTCAATCACCCGTTCTACTACTTCAACTTCTCGGCGAATTTCCATAATCCTGTTCAGCCACCACTTCTCGGCTAGTGCACCTCTCTTAAAAGCTTGCTCTGCTCTCTCTTGCGCCTGTGCTTCTTCCTCCATGGTACCCTCTCCCTTCAGTTACACATTCTACCGGCTCCATCTCGCTCTGTAATTGAATAAATAATTGGGAGCAGCCTTTAGCGATATATAAGTGAACGGATCGGCTATCGATCTGGTTCAAATGCCGATGTCAGAGGTGCCGCTACTGATGCTTTCGCTTGGTCATCGATAGGATATAAAACAGGTCGAGTGGGAATACAGGTTGTGTTGCCCACGAAGTGGCATTAGTTAGTAGCTAACGAAGTGAGATCGATCATGAATGCTTTGAGGCTTCGCGGGTTGATGCTTACTGGCTCTTTTACTTGCTTTTCATTACTAGGCTGGCCGAATAAACGCGCTGGGAATATGATTGGGAAGGACATCCTTTATACCATGGGCTGCTGGGTGGGATATGAAAAGAATTGGCGCGATTGATTGTCTGGGCTGGTTGGGGCTGGGAGAAGTAAGAAAGAAACATCGGCTGGTCCAATAATCAACCGGGCTGGTCGAATCACGGCTGGAGGAAAGAAGAAGAAATGGCAGCGGGTTGGGAGGAAGAAGAAAAGAAGTGAGGAATCGTCCTTATCTCCTGGCTGTTGTTCTTGTAAGGAAATTAGGAATAACCACCTTATCGCTACGGGAAAGGTATAACCCTGAGCTCTTTGAGGTACTACGTTGCTCAACCAAAGGGAAAGGATAGATAGGAATAGGTAGAAAGATAGATCAGAATGTGGAGAAATCTTCTTTGAATAGCCAGAAGAGGAAGGAGCGAGCCCACTTGGAGCATTGGAAGATCAACAGGTCCTCCCAGAAGCAAGTTAGTTAGATACCGGTGCTTATTCGACAATATGGGGAACTCAAAAATGCTTCTTCGACATATCATCAATTCCCAAAAAGACGGCAACGAAACAAAGTTTCTAAGCCTGTGTCCGGGATTCGAACCTTCAATCATATCTATTTGAAATATAATTTTCTTTATCTAGCTATGTCAATTTTATATTATCATTTAATATTGGTTGTTTCCTATAAATGATCTATGTTAATTTTATATTATCATTTAATATGGGTTATTTCATATAAATGATTGATGGATTAAATTAAAAAATTTAAATATCTATTAAATATTTTATATTATACTTTATAATATTATTTATTGATTTTTTTGGGAGTTTAAATTATTAATTTAAATTTATATATTAAATATAGATTTGATTAATGATTTGTTGATTAAATTAAAAATTTTAAATATTTATAGCATTACTTATTGAATTATTAATTTATATTTATATTAAATATACATTAATCAAAGATGTAAACAAACAAATATTTTTTTAATGTAAGAAAAATAATTTCATATTCATATCAAACCCAGGCAAGATAACTTTACAAAGAACTTCATTGCCATACAAATTAATATAGAATTATGAAATTTATCTCCAATGCCACCATAATCACAATTTATTAATGCAAAACTAATTATCATAACTAATATATTATTGGAAATAAACATATAAGAAAGATAAATATAATCAATCATAACTTGCAACAACACACACAATTTTCTTCAAAACTTCCAATGAAAAACAATTAAATATGAATCTTGAATGACCATTTAGTCAAATCTAATCAAGCTACCGAGTAAGTAAGCCCTTCACTTACTCATTTCTTAACACTTTACAATGAAGAATTTCAAACCTAGTTATAAGCTTCAATACATACAATACCATAAATCACCAATACCATATGTTTAAAAACCACGTACTATAAACTTAACAACATTAATTATATAATCTTGTCAAATTTAACTCATATGTACAAAATATGATGAATATATGTACAAGAGATAATGAATGCGTTTCATCTAAAAAAACTTGTACTATTACTATGGTGTCCTTCCTTCCTTATTCTACCATATTTAGCCATAATATGAGAAGTCTTTTAGTTTACCATGTAGAGTAGCTCATACACTTCATAGACACTTATGAATATAATATTTTATGGTGACACTAACTCAAATGAAAAGACAGATATATATTTACAAATATAATATTTTATGGTGACACAAACTCAAATGAAAAGACAAATACACACTGATTTAAGCTTCTAGTTTATGTTATTTTTTTATTTTTAATAATTTTAATATATATATATATTTTAATCAATTTTATATATATAATTAAATTTATTTTAATAATTTATAATTAAAATAAATTAAATTAAATTATATCATAATATAATTACTTTCCTATATACGTACTCTATTCTTTGCATAGTTACCCATTCAATTAAGACGCAATTTATTTTATTCTCCACATCGTTACCCATTTACTTAAGATACAGTTACTATGTTTGTTGTCATGTATCACATAATAAAGCATCACATGTTTGCCGTTTTAACACAATAACCATCTTTACATTTATATGTATAGAAATGTCAATGTTAAGCTACAATAGAGAATAATATTTTTTCTTCGAGTTAGCTTTTGAGGAGTTTAAATATAAATATAAAATTTCATATTAAATTTTTTATTAATTTGTAATTTTTAATATATATTATAAAATAATTTGTTTAGGTCATTTTTAATAAAATATTTAGAAACTTGAGTTTAAATAATTTAATTTGTATAATTTGAGTGTCTAAGAATTTTTTCAGGCGTTGAATCTATTAATGTAAGCAAAAATGTATTTTAAGCAACAAAAATGGCATTCTTGGTTGAAATTGTTTTGTCTAATTCGTTAAAAAAGACAAGACTATTTAGTCTATAATTTAGATTACACCTTAAAAAAATTCCCAAAAATAAATAATAATAATAATTTTTATTCATGTCACACATTATAAAATAAGGAATATGTTTTAACATTGTTTTTGCTTGACTAAGAGGATCTCTTCCTAGGACATAAGCAAATACTCTATCATGTGTAATTTTATACTGTTTAAAATAATTCATGTTAAAATATTTTATTCATAAGTCATATTGGATGTTTTGTCTCTGTAAAATTATATTATTTAAGATAGACATGGAAATATTGTATTTATTACTTGAAGAGTGAAAGTGAAAGTGAAATATCAACAACTGACTTAATTGTTTTGTTAATAGATTTTTAATTGTTTATTTATACGGTTATTATGTCCCTCATACTGGATTGTAAAATGAGCCTCTCCACTCAATAACATTAATGAATCAACTTACATGCTCAAACTATCCTTGGTACTGATCTAACAAGTGAATTATGTTAAATTTTCACAAAATAAAATAAAATAAAATAAAATTTTACATCTCAATCTAAATGGTTAAGAGCATGTGTTTCCTAGATTACAGGTTCAAAACTAAAAGGAATAGAGTATATATGCCTTCATATACTTAGCATTGAAATCATCTCTTATCTCACAAATAAAAAGGTCTCATACACCAATTTGGTGTATGACTGAGCAGTAACCTTAAAATTAGATAATAATAATATAACATTATTTTACTCTATTCATCTATAACACTATGTCAAATTCAAATAAAATATGGTATTTTTTTTAGCTAATATTATATAGATAACAAATTTAAGTAGGTGTATCATTGATTGATCCGATTTAGATTTATCACATAATTTAATTTTAAAGTTATGCGGTATACATTAACAAATTGTTTTTGCATAGTGATTATAAATTTAAAGATTCTTTCAATTTAATATTTTTATAGATTAAAATGGCTTAAATTATAAATATTTATTTAATTAAATTCCAATCGAAACATCCTAAAAAGTGTTAGACAAATCAGAGAGAGTATCCAAATCAAATATGTCCAAAACAGGCATCATCTGCATTAAAAATCGATGGAAAATATTCAAATAATAATTGTTATTATTAGTTTTGAGCACTTCAACTTGCTTCCAATATCTTATTGTTATCCTCCCATTACAAAGTTGGTGACCTGTTTCAGGCTGAGACGATACTGGCTAAAAGGTCCAAAATCAGGAACCTCCGATTCATTCGCCATTTTGCCAGGCTACGCAGACAACGTGAGGACAAATGACAGAGGAGAATTTTGGGTGGCAATGCACTTCCGTCGCAATGCATTGACGCACTTCCTGGCAACGCATCCTCGCTTGAGATTGTTCTTTCTCAGATTGCCCGTCTCTGAACACAGACAATACTTGGGACTTGTTGGGGGAGTAGTTCATGGCATCATAGCCAAGTACAGCGCCGACGGACAACTTATTGACGTGTTAGAGGATAGCCAGGGAAAGGTTGTGAGAGCAGTCAGCCACGTTGAGGAAAAAGATGGAACACTCTGGATCGGATCTGTTCTTATGCCTTACATTGCTACACTTCATTATAATAACTAGATCTTACAATCACATTACGTCCTCTGATGAGAAAAAATAAATTTGTGGATGATTTTGTTGATTTCATGAACTACTAGGGGTATATTTTGAAAGACCTCCATTGACAGCAAGTTTGATTTCATTTCACTGGATCAATTTTCCAGTTTTTTTTATCTTTAGGGTGTTGAATGGGATTTAATTGACTTAATTGTATTGCAAATTTTAGAAATATTTTAAATATTGTTTTAAAATTTTCTGAAATTTGATGGACAAAATCAAAATCAATTGTTAAGATTGATTAAGATGCATTTAATTTAATGAAAAAAAGCCGTAACCAAAACATTGTTAAATTTTACAAGCTTGCAAAAAAAATATAAACATAAATCAGCCCTGGAGAGCTATTTATCTGTAAATCAGATGTTTTCACATCTAAACTTCTGCAAGTTGTGGATCTTGTGCATCTTCTTTTGCCAAATAATTTGACAAGCTTGCAAACATTATAAACATAAATCAGCCCTGGACAGGTATTTATCTGTAAATCAGATGTTTTCACATCTAAACTTCTGCAAGTTGTGGATCTTGTGCATCTTCTTTTGAAATTTGGCAAAAATTGAGAAATTGCATCCAGAGTGAAAATTCTTCATGGGTCTAGACATCTGATTGATCTATGCGGTCTTATCTTATCTTGGAATTTCATGATTTTGTAGATAACAAAATTTGGGTTATCTTGAAAACTAAATATTTTCAACCTACAGTATCAAACCCAAGAAGAGTTCCATTTGAGCTATTACAACAGAATCAAATCTTGGAAGAAATGGATGATTTAAAGTGGCAACTATACAATTTTGTAGGATTTATAGGATTTATATACATTAAAGGTCATATAAATATAATATGATAGTGGCAGAAAAAAACAATTTTAACACTATTTATATTTTGCATATGTAGTTATATGTTTAAATTTTATTAACTAGGTTGAGGGTGGGAGCAATTTGTGGGTTTACATTATGTAACACAATTTTGGTGATAGAATTTTATAAATAGATTATTTTTTCATCTGATATAGAAGTTGAAGTAGATATTTTTTCTATTTAATACCGAAACTGACACATCTTTAAAAAAATTAAGCATCTTTGATGAATTTTACATACATGTCTAAGATACATTATCTAATTCTCATACAGTTGTCCACCTTAGTGAAAATATATAACATTAATTTGATGAATTTTACATATAGGTCTAAAATACATTATCTAATCTCATGCAGTCCTCTCCTTTAAAGTACATAAACCATTATTTCTTTTTCAAAAAGTGAGAGAGAATCCAGACTCTGCAAGCAATGAAAGCATAATATTTTATGATAATAAAAGCACAGCAACCTAGGTTATGCTTAGACATTATTAAATATATCTCCCCTAGGTATAGAGATTATAATATAAGTATGGTAATAAAAGCACCCCAGCCTATGTTAATGCTAAAAATATGATTAACTATCATCTCCTCTCGATCAAATATTCAAACCATCAGAAATTCTGTTAATATCAATGAATTTGTTTTACAAGTAACATACTCTGCATGTCCAAGCTCTCACTGACATAGGTCTATCCACATTTTCCCTTCAATAGAATTTGAAGAGCTGAATATTCGAATAATTACATAATGCGACTCTCTCTTTTTCAGAAAGAAAAAAACGCTGTTTTATTATAACAGTGCATAATTCGTAACATTACATTCTCACCTTGAGATGATGAGAACAACATGATCCCGACTCTCCTATGAACTGCTAGGATATTTTTTCCTGAAAAACGAGGGAGCATTACTGTGCAATGTCCAGAGTCAGCCACTTTGCCTACATCAAACAAAAATGATGATAAAGTTATAAAACATGGAACATATTTTCCATGCATGATCTTGTAGAAGTATGCTGAATCTGGCCACAACAGTGTCCAAATAATAACTTGATTCTAGTAATATGATAACAATTTACATACAATTTTATCTAATCAATTGTTTCGGAATAGTGAAAAAATGTTTTTCACATAGTTAATATTGAAATCAATAAATTATAACAAAAATATGAAACAAATAATTTACAATTTATCAATTTTGGAAATATGGAAAACTATGCTATATAATAATGAAATTAATGCAATTTTGGAAATATAAATAACTATGTAATATAATGATGAAATCAATATAACAAACATTTTTTTTTAAAATAAATTTCTAATTAATTTTAAATTTAAATCACTAAAAAAATTTACAATATTTCTCAATTCCCAAATTCCCTTAATTTATATTTGCTCAGTTCAACTTATAATAAAAAATCTGAAATCTATTAAATTTGTTTTTATTTTATATTCGCTCCGTTCAACTTATAAAGCAAAATCTGAAATCTATCGAAATTTGTTTTTGTAATTTTGATCAATCACTGTGATCCTTAAATATTGTACTTCAAATGTATACCCTAAAACATAAAATGAATTATCCAAAATACAGATGAAATCAATGTATTGCTGGAAGGAATTTAAGAACTTGATGTTTAAATTAATATATTATAAGAAGGAAGAATATCTAAAACATTATTGAAATCAAAGTATAATAGGAAGGAGTTTATGATGCTTATAAATGTATTATAAGAATGAAGAAAACATTGAATTCAATTTTGTTAATTGGATATCGTTTTAGTGGTTGTCTAGAAAAATTGGTTTTGTCCTCACTTGGGTTCAAACCTTACTTTGTAATATATATTTTTTTATTACTAAGTTGATTGTTGATGAACTATATATGATCTAATTAATATGTTATTGACTTGGTATTGATTTTTTGTTGATAAATTATATATGATTTATTCATATGTGATTGACTTGGTCTTGTATCTTCGAAATAAGGGGAAGTGATTGACTTGGTTTTGTATCTTCGAAATAAGGGGAAGTGATTGTCTTGGTCTTGTATCTTCCAAATAAGAGGAAGTGTCATAGGTTTTAGTTCTGGACTTGAAATTTTTGAGAAATTAACTCTATTTATTCATAAACTTTCATAAACATTGGGAATATCAAGGCTTGTAATTCGAATTTGAAAATTCAAGCTAGTTGAAATCTCAAAACCAATAAACATGAGCATAAATATTATATTTTTAAATGTACAAAGGGCATTTGGCTTTCCTTTTGATTTGGATTTCATTAGAGTTTATTGTTGTGGGAACTAGAGACCTACGCATAGGTTTTGTGAATGTAATGGGACTTGAGAACAATGACCATTAACTCAGTGAATTGTCATAGCTTGTTGTTGATGGTCTTTAGTGTGATTTGTTCATGATAATAAACTATTTGTGTGATTGTCTATTTAAACTAGTGCATTTACAAGTTTTGTGGTTTGTTGTGAGCATACATGGCTAATAGAGATATATAACATGCATTTGAATTCAACATACGCATGAGATCCTAACAAATACTTCTAGTTCATATTTCAAGAGTTGGGCATGCCTTCTTTTCCATAGGCTTGAACTTTTTAAGCTATTGACATGAATTTTCTTAAAATGTGGAAATAGGGGCAATTTTTGTTTGAACCACAATAAAATATAGGAGTGAAGGCACAAGGTCAAAAGGGATTACAAATAAATGAATGTAGAATTTAGATCAAATTTTAGAATGTGATCTAGATCCTCAGTTTGGCCTTGACATGCATTCAAGTGTTGATTATGTGTAGTTTCTTTCCATCGAAAAATAATGTGATAGGGTAGTTTTGAAGCAAAGTGTGCATTTAGAGATTAATTGAGAAAATGTAATTTGTCATGAGCTATGTGCCTAACATATAAAATTACATAACAATGAGGATACTTTCCTTATATCTTACATGCAAAATATTTGGCATATATTTTTTGTTATAATTCATAAACTCTGCACATTGTGGAAAAAGAGGATAGAATTCGAGTATTGTGCACAACAACTACTTTTAAGGCTCAAATTGAAAACATAGAAATGTAGGAAGTCGAAGAATGGAAAAAATATACATTCTTCAATTTGAGTAACCCAATTTAACCAAGAAATAAATAGTGAGCATGTGTTTAGTGAAGGAAGGCAGTTTTCTTCAATTTTAGTGAAAAATACAAAATTTATTGACTTGGCATATTAAATCCGAGAAAAATGAGGTGGATTTGGGAATTATGATATATGACTTTGATCACCAACTAGTAATATATACATAACATGTATCACTTTTTCAATTAATGAAACTTAGCATACATTTTTCTAGGCCCACTCACACAATTTCTAACTTGTTTTAACATTGGACTTAGATTTTTTGAGAAATGAATGTAAATTCTACATTTGCATTTTTTTTGTAAAAACTAGGAATACTAAGGGTTAAAAATTGAATTTGAAAATATAAGCCAATTGAAATCCCAAAGGACAATGAGCACAAGCATAAGACACTTATGTATGAGATTTATGAATGTAAATAGTCTAGAGAGAAATAACCATTGACTCTTTTAAAGATTGTTGTTGAAGGTCTTTGATGTAATTTTTGTGAAGACCTAGTCTAGGCCTTCTAACTAAGCCTATAATTTATCATTTGATTAAATAAAATAAAATATTTTTATCTTCAACATTTATTTGATGACAATATACAAGTAAAATTTATTTACAACATATTAAACAAATTCATTTCTTTTCTTTTTTCTAGCAATTTATATAAGTAATTAGCAATCAAAGAATAAATGTATTACTCGCTTGGTTGAGATGCACCTAACTTTTGTTGAGACACTCATGTTGGGCTACCTAACTAGATTTACCTCCCAGCCAACTAGGATTTATTTCCTAGCCCAGGGAACCTCCACAGGCTCCCCAGCCCTCTGAGCCCAAGTCCAACCAGCTATAGTGTGTCCGAGTGGGAATCAACACCTTCCAACTCCAAACAAGACCAAAATCCTCCACAAGGCCAAACAAGGCCAAGAATCCTTCCTCAATGCCACAACAAGACCAAAATCTTCCACAATGCCACAACAAGGCCAAAATCCTCCACAATGCCACAACACGACCAAAATCTTCCACAATGCCACAATAAGGCCAAAATCCTCCTCAATGCCACAACAAGATAAAAAATCCTTCCCCTTTCCGCTCATCATCTTTCCCTTTTATATATTTTCCTCTCATCCACTTCAACTACTTGCCATTAATTTCATGACTACCCCCCCATCCTTCTCATTTATTAACATTGACTTTTCTACCATATATAGATATTTTATTCAAAAATAAATGAGAAGACCAAGATGTAAATTGAGATGACATATTGGATGTAGAAAATCTAGATATTTGATTTTAGAATTAAATGAGGGAAGGCCATACCTTATCTACAATTTAAATTGAGATGACATATTGGATGTACAAAATCCAGATATTTGATTTTAGAATTAAATGAGAGAAGACCATACCTCATCTAAGATTTGATTTTAGAAGACATATTAGAAAAGAAATAAATAATAAAGGTCGTACGAGTAAAAATAAAATAAAATTACAATTTCACAAGTGTAGATATTACTAAAAGATTATAAGTCATTATTTACAGATTAAATAAAGCTAATCAAAATTTGCCTTATGGGATTAAGTGGGGCATTACATACACCCCACCTTCAGAAAACTTCGTCCCGAAGTTAGAGTGAAAATGACACAGTGATTTTGAAAATAAGACATAACAAAATAGAGATAGATATAGTAGTCAAATTAAGTCAAGCAATGATACCACCTCCATCAAGAGTCTCCAATCTAACTTATAACCTCCTATCCTTCCTAACCTACTTCCGCCCCCATCCTACCTGTCCTCTGCCGCAATATACTATGGCATCGGCTATACCGATCTAACCACTGATAAAACCAATATGGCGGAAGTGTCGACTATATCGACCTAACTTCCCCAACAGGCAACTGGAAATCGTCATCACACATCTAGGGGAGCGTGTCCATCACTACCCTCCCACGATTCCAGGCTTGGAGGCTATACAGTGGGAAATGCCTCCACCCCTCCTAAAAACTAGGGTCAACACCCTAATATGGACCACACTACGAAGCTGGTTGGATACTTGTCATCGAATAATCCAGTCAGGTAGTCTTGTCACATGTATCAATTACACTTTACCCATATCATAATAGTGCATATCAAGTAGATACAAAATGTAATAGAACAATTTACATCATACCATTCCTCGTCAGATATGTCAACATTTCCCATCGGGAGTATATATCTTGATTATCATATAGTTCCTTGCAATCTGCAGGTTAGTTCTCATTCATGTATATACATAACAACCAAAACTATATAGATAAGTGATCTTAATCCTCATGTTATGAAGTTCAACATCCATGTCCCAATTTGTACTTCATAAGACGTACTAGAATAAATCTTACATTAGCTAAACCAAAATTTTGATAAGTTATTCATTAGATAAATCATATCCCCGTAAGTCATATGTCAAACATCAATAACTCTGAGAAGTCATACATTAGATAAATCATAACCAAATAGGTCATACATCAGTTAAGTCGTTCAATCAAATAAGTCATACAAAAATATTTTAATCAACAATACCTAATATATCTATTGGCTTATATAAGTAGTTTCATCTGTCCAACTAAATGCAACAATATTGCATAGCGTTCATAAAATAACATGGAACTACCAAATAGAGTCTTAGTATAGGTAGTTATCTAAGTCAAAATGGGCATCACAGATGCTCGAAAAGTGAGGGGTAGTCACGACATATAGTCTTTGCAGCATCCCAAGTAATAAATCCTGAGTTACACTTATCCCACTAGATATTATGAGTAATATGTATGGTATTATAGAGAATTTATGTTATGTGATGGAAAAGAATAGGTCATTTAGTTCCTATATTCAAAGAATTAATGTATTTTGGACCTATATACTTTATGTTTGTAGACTCCATTCACGAGGTGACACAATGATTGTTTGAGAAATATTTTATATGTAAAAGATTATGCTAACTCTCGGATAAATAAATCTAGAAAAGTAGAGCTAGTTCCAATGAGAGTATCACAATTGTATATATTTACATATTCACATATTAGATTGACACTTTCAAAAATGACCACTAGGTTAAGAGCTTGAGTGTTTTCTTAATAAGTAAACACTATATGCAAAACAAAACTAGGTATTGTGGAGTGAAGCACAATTGAACATTGAAAAGTGAGAAACCTTTTCCATGAATTTCTATATTCGATGAATCACAATAAAACAATTTTAATATTGTTAAAGCATACCCTTTGTAATGATTGCGAAGTGGATTATAATTAGAGATTAATATGTGAACAACTATGAGACTAATATTCATGAACTTACATGATTGTAAGAGTTTGTGAATTCTCTTTCTTAATATTTTAAATTTTGGGTTTTATAGGGTTTCCATTGTAATCTACATCCCATAAATCACTTGCATCGATTATTGATCATTTGCATTGATGGTTGTAATAATTGGCATTATTTGGACCTTGTCAAAATAGTAATTACCAACACTCTCAATGGATCATCATAACTTCTCACTCCATTCAACTTGAATATCTAGTTCACTCTCTTTTTCTTTTCTCTTTTTTCTAGGGATTTTTAACACTATATAGGTATCCTTCTCGCTGAAATATAATGCATGACTTAATGCAATTTCAACCATGTGTTTATCACAACTAAAACATGATTTCTCAAGGATTCCACTAGAAGATATGTACATAGAATGAACACAGATACAATGTGGCCTTATTTAGTTTTATTTTATAGTTGAGGAGGATGTTACTATTTATAACATCTAATAAACTAACTAGACATTGGTGGAAATTTCTTCCACTTATTACTAAGAACGATGAGGATTATTTTATTTATTTATTTATTTATTTTATTATTATTAGTTTTGACTTGCCTCTAAACAACGATTGTTAACCCAAGGAACAAAACCACCTTGGTGCACCTTTTTCTGAACTTTCCTTATGAGGTGTATTAGTTTCATAAATACTTTTTTTTTACAACCATATCTTATGGAAAACCCAATATGCAATTACATATGTAACACACTTAGTTTCCTTTTGAAATAATTCCTTGTGTAATATATATGTCAGTATATTGGACAACCAATAATGTCCATAGTAATGGAAATCAAGTAGCATTTATACACACATGAATTATAAATAACATAACGTAATAGCATTGCGTGACCGAAATAACAAAGTAAAATCTTAGCTTAATCAAGACTATCGATAGCAGTTGTTTGAATTCGAGTTATTCCCATACTCAACCATAGTTTTCCAACATAAGCACCATCTCAAAGTCAGGTTGTGAAGTGAGAAGGGTGCAGGGTGAAGTGGGTAATCAAGTCGATAACTTATGTCTATCATCCCTTGACATGACTTACTTTTCGGTCCCCCTTGCTAACCATTTACTATTGATATCAAGTCAATTCTACACAATATTATAGATTGATTGTGGCATCACATTTTCTAAATCAATTTATTTATCTTCTAGGAATTTTATTTATTTATTTCATTTGTTGTATTTCCCTTTATTAATGTCACCTTGAAAAGATCATGATTCTTCTATTGTATGTTGTGTTGTCTTTCAAAGACTTTATAATCCACCAATGAACTTATGATCACATATTCAATCTTTTCTCATAATTAGTCCATCTCTAGTCCATTTTATTACTATTTCTTTTAGATTCTTGCTTTATAGAATGCTACCCACCTTCCTATACTTCAATAACATAATCCTTATTAGGATCACAAATGGTTTTTTCTTTTCAATCTTATTTAATCAATGAATAAAACTCAACTTTTATTTCCATTTAACTAAGTTTCAACACTTTCTTCATGATCCTCATACTTATTCATATAAATTGTCCTCTCTTTTCTTTTGTCTCTTTAGTACTCTTTATTACACCTACCTTCTTATCTATAGTGATTATTACTATCCTAGAATGTGCCATATAATTGTAGCATTGCTGATTATTGGTATAAGATGTTAATAGTTATTTTGAAAAGTTGTATGTTTTAATGATATCATCTATCTCAGATTTAACCCTGTGGTCGAGAAATGTTATACATCTTGTATGAAGGCTTATGTAAACCAACATTTCAACCTAATTCTTTTTTGTTTTTGTGTCCACAACTTCACATTCATTGATGATATGAGTACATCATTTTTCTAGTATCTCTAATCAATCATGAATTTCATTCTCTTACAAACTTTCTAAGTTAACCAAGTTTTAAATAGAGGGGCAACTTTCATCTAACCATCAATGAATAATTTTATTCCTTAATAACCCATATGAGGTTTATTCCCTAACTCTTTTGTTCTAACCAAAATTCTCCTTGGAAATTTATTTTCCTCATTGTGAATTTAATATAAGTTGCCACCACCCCAAGAATGTATAAATTAATAGATTGCATTAGTTTTTTCCATAAGTAACTATATGCTTATCAATGCCCTACTCTCTACTAGGGTAAAACAAAGATAAGGGAAATTGGTTTCTTCATACTATTATAACACCTATGTTGAATGAGTATACATATTTCTTGTTAATCTCAATGTTATACAAGGAAAATGTAAAACCCATAATACCACTACAACTCTTACAATTTTTTTTTTTTTTTAACCATAAGTACTATAGATATTACCAAAAGAAAATCTAAGTATTCGTGGAATAAATCATGTTATCGAAGATATCTGAATTATTATGTATACTAAATTTTAATATGATAAAATGAAGTGACTCTAAATTAAATTGATATCCCTAAACAACAATTATAATTTTATTTTATTTTTAAAACAAACCAGTCAATGATAAAATTTATATTCCACACAATCAACACATACTTCTATTCCCCCTCTTCTTTTGAAGTGTAGTGATACCCCTATTCTACTAGGTTTTCCAATTTAAGAGTATCACAAGGGTTTTCAAGCATCTCAGATTATAGAACGGCCTATTTCTTGGGACTGTGCATATGATCTTATCTTTACAATCGGTTTGGAGGAGCATTGACAACAGATTTACAATGAGTATATTCGAAGTTTATCTGGGATTGGTCTTGGTTCTGCTTTTGACATTGCAATCCACAGCAACATGGGAGGAGAAATATGAAATTGATTGGAAAAATGAGCAGGCCAAGGACAGAATCACTGAACTCCCTGGTCAGCCCTCAAATGCGAACATTGCCCAATTTTCTGGCTACATAACTGTAGACAAAACGCTGGCAGAGCCCTTTTCTACTGGCTCGTTGAAGCCACAGAAGAGCCATCTTCTAAACATCTGGTCCTGTGGTTGAATGGAGGTCCTGGGTGTTCTTCTATGGGATATGGGGAAGCGGAAGAGCTTGGGCCTTTTCACATCAATTCTGATGGGAAAACTCTCCGCCTTAACCCATATTCGTGGAATAAATTGGCGAATACACTTTTCTTGGATTCCCCTGCTGGGGTTGGTTTTTCCTATACCAACACTTCTTCAGATATATCCAAGTCTGGAGATAAACGAACTGCTAAAGATTCACTCACATTCTTGCTCAACTGGTTGGAAAGGTTCCCACAATATAAAAATAGAGAGTTTTACATTGCAGGAGAGAGTTACGGAGGGCTTTACGTTCCTCAGTTAGCTCAAGTCATCTACACACACAAGGACCTTGAAAATCCTCTTATTAATCTAAAGGGATATATGGTGGGCAATGGAGTTACAGAGTATTTCCATGACCGTGTCGAGATTTTTGAATTTATGTGGTCTCATGGTCTCATATCCGACAACCCTTCCGAATGCTCAACGTTTTCTGTGACTTTTCCTCTCTTGTGCACCCATCAGCTCTTTGTGAAAAGGCATTAGAGTATGCCGATATGGAAATGGGGCAAATCGATCCATACAGCATCTACACCCCTCCTTGCTTGAACAGTACTGGAACAGATATTGAAACAGTTAAAAATGGTGAAGCCTCTTAGATCTGTTTTATGTACTGTAATGAGGCGAATTCCTTGCTCGAAGATGAGGGAAAGAGACACTTAGTACTTAAATCCCAGACAAGTTTAAGCTTTTTTTGTTTGTTATGGTGCTCATGTTGACCTGTTAAGGTGATCTCATCCAACACCCATTGTTCTTTGTTATGCGCCCCCCACCCCCCACTTTGAGTGGCAGGAGCTTTCATTAAAAACGACAATATAATATTTTTTATGGAGATAGAGATGCTCATAAAGAGCCTTATCTCAAGGACAATATATAGCTGGTAAGTGCCAGGAATCTTGTTTGGGAGCTAAATTGAAGGTGTTTAAAGAATAGAAACTTCAAGGAATATGTGGAGGTGGACATTAGGGCAAATCCAGTGATAACTTGCATGGAAAGGCATACCCCAGATGTTACTAACAAAATATCTCAAAGCACAAATGTGCAGAAACATGATCAGTTCCCAAAATATGATGTATTTAGTTTCTTCGATGTTCGAAACGCTGAGAATGAAAGTTGTTGCAGTGCTGATCAGTGGGTACATGAACAAGAAACAGGATTTATGCAGCAGAAAGATCAAGAAATGCCTCAACTTCACAACTGGGACAAGCAAATTGATGATCAAGAAAAGACAATTTTGAATCTCAAGACGCCAATGAACCAAGGTTTGATCATAATAACACTCCATATGGGCAAGACTCTAGCCCTATTCAACCGGAGTTACACAGTTATGACAGTTATGGGCATAAAAACTTAAGTATTGATATTTGTATAGATCGCATCATTCAGGGAATAAGCAAGAGTTTTTTTTTTGGAGGGTGTTCAAGTCCTACTCCATAAAGCCCCAAGGGATAACCCAACAACCCGCCCTAAGCCACATACTCAAGTGGAGAAATCGAACATTCATTAGAGCTCTAATCAAGTCCACAGACCTATTTTCATCAAAGCAAGAAAAATTTGAGGTGCATCTTTCTGGAGCGAAGGCACAGAGGCTTAATTACATGATCGATCAAAAAAAATAGTCGCACAAAGACAAATTATTTGCTCTACAGCTCAAATGGGGATGAGAAATCAATCCACACTTCGTCTAACAGTGCAATGAATCTAAAAACAGAGAATGTGGGTTTGTTGTGTATGGTATATGGATTGTAGCACAGACCCATCTCTCTGATATGGATTTCAAGTTCCTAAAATTCGAGGACGCATATCTCGAATTCAAGTCATGCTGCTCCCTTGTATGATGCCGGTGATTTATAGAGGGACGCTATCTGGTCCGTGGTGATGTCATTTGGTCTACAGAGAGGTCATCCAGGCTAAGTCAGTTGATGTTTGTTCTAAGTGCTAATTTTTTTTAAAGAAAGTAGTTTTCAAATAAAAGAAAAGTTCGATATCCCAGATTTGCAAACTTAAGCTTCAAAACTTTAGAGTTTAGAGTTTAGGGGGTATAAGATACGGGTTTAGATGAGTTTGTACTAAGAATAACAGCACATCAACCAGAGCTTACTGGGTACAGAGAGTAAACAAAATGAGCAAATACACACCATTGGCATTCGTTGGTTCTGGCCGATGACCTTGACATTCTCCTCCATTCAAGGATCTCTTGGGGAAATTTTCTGCCATGATATCCAGATTGAATCTCGAAATCGTCCCAAGACCCTTATTTCTTGCCATATTATGCCAATCCCATGGGTGCACTGAAGCATAAATGGACAAAGGAGGAAGAGGTGGCTCTTCGAGCGGGAATAGAAAAATGCATCCCCGACAAATGGTCTGCAATACTCAAGGATCCCGCCCTAAGTTGCTACTTGGCATCGCGTTCTAACGTGGATCTCAAGGATAATGGCGAAATATCAATGTTACTGCCCATGGATGGGGATCAAGGGAGAAAGCAAGATTGGCATTCAAAAAAAAACTCACAGCTGGCAAAGCAAAGCAGCAAGCACCTTGCACTTAGTACAATCACAAATTGCAGATCAAATATTGCACTGGATGCTAGACCGTTGGCAACTATAAATGCATCTCTACCCAGCCCAGATACTCCCCGCTCTTTTCCAAGGTTTGATAATCTAGTTTTGGATGCTATCTCTTGTTCGAAGGAACCCAAAGGATCCAACAAATCTACTATAGCTATGTATATCGAGGATAATCGCCTGGCGCCTCCAACTTCAAAAAGTTATTGTCTCCATCATTGAAATCTCTAACAGAATGTGGTAAGCTGGTGAAGATGGGGCAAAACTACATGGTTGGTGGCAGTTGGCAAACTGATGGATTGCCCAAAACTGCACATTCACGACAGGAAGAGACAGAGGGAAAACGTTTTCCAAATCTTATGAAAGACACTTCAAAGAGATTGAGAGAAGAGATAAGGCTTATGACAAAATCTGAAATTGATGCGGAGCTTTCAAAGATGACATTGATGAATGCTGAAGAGGCTGCTGAAACTGCTGCTCAAGCGGTCGCTGAAGCAGAACTAGTTATTGTTCAAGCAGAAGAAGTGGCAAAGGAAGCAGATGATGCAGAAGTTGCTCAGGCTTTGGGCAGCCCTGTCTGATTTCCTTGGATAGATGGTTGTAGTCTCTGTAGGCCGAGAAGGTAGTGATGGCTCCCTTCACTTCGCCATGAACCATCAGTGAGTTTCTGAACCGCAGATTCGTGTGTTTCCGAACTGCAAATTTGGGGATTTTGTGTTGCAAAACCGTGGTTATTTGAAGCCACGAATTCTTGTGGGATTTTGAGCTGCAATTTTGCGGGCCGTTGGAGCTGCAAAGTCGTGGGTCTGTGGATCTGTGAGATGTAAATTCGTGGATTCTGGAGCTGCACAAATTGTGTATTATGGAAGCTGTAAAATCGAGGGTTTTCGCGCTGCAAAATTTGTGAGATTCAGAGTAAAAAAAAAGGTAGGCCTGAGAGCGCAAAATCTGTGGGCCTTTGGACAGTTTCCGAGATTGCTGGGTTGTTTCTACGAGAGATTCTGGCACCCATTTTTCACCACATTTCAAGTAAATTCATGATTTCATTATTCAGCATTTTGTGGATGGCTTTTCCAGAAACGGCGTTGGTGGATCTTCCAGCAAGTTCCTTCTACTAATTTAATTTGTAGCGACGGAACTGGAGATAATAGATCTACTACTTGGTAGCTAGGGAAAACGCAGTAGGATGAACCTTTGAATTTTTGTGCTCGTCTCTCTAACTCAGCGGCAAAGTGATATTTCGTGCATTATCTCTTAAGACAAAGAGGAAAACCGAACCCATTATCTGAGATGCAGAGCAGAAAATTGTGTGCCTTGGCAATTAAAAATCATCCACTAAAGGATGCTTTTCAGAGAGTATAGTACAAAAGCATAATTCTAAAAGGCAATCTTTAGCTCTACGACTGCAAAACATTCATTGCTAGGGGAGCAATAAACATAGCCAGTGCCGAAATTTTAAATTTACTCTGCTTTTAGTGAAAATTTGATTAATGCCTTACATTTTCCTTTATTCAGATTCAGATTCAGGAGTGTCAGAGAAAGTACCCTTGTTTAAACAAGGGGTGTTGCGAAGCAACAAGTCCCTGCCCCAGTCAAAGTAGTTGTTCAACGATTTGTAGAATAACTGTTTCATGGCCCAGCTTGTTAGGTGGTACTTTGAAACTTCTGAAAAGCAGTGGCTTGATGTCTGAACATTCTCTGGTACCTGGGCAGGGTACATACCAGAGGTATATCTTTTTTGAAACTGTTTGGTCATGATAGATATTGATTCGACGATATGGAAGATATTGAAATGCAATTCCCTGACCACAACAGAGCTTTCACACTTCGAAGAAGCGCTAGAAGCATAGGCATCGAAGGCAGAGGCCCTGTCAGTGATTAGAAATAGAAGTAGCCGAAGCAGAGCACGTTTACTCAGCAAAAGCAATTGATAATGCCAATTGATAAAAAATACAAAAAAATGGAATTATATTACGCTAATAAAAAAACAACTTCGGCAACTTTAAAAAACAACTTCAGCAACTTTGGCTCTTTGACCAAGTAAATAATTTAAAATAATTTATAAATGGCATTTTGATAAAAAAAATACCAAAAAAAAAAGGAATTAGATTATAAATTACGGTACCATTTAGCAGTGCTCATCAGAGACTTGAATATTCAGATATTTTTAATTACGTCAACGAACCCCAGGTGGTGTATTTTCCAAGGAGCTGGTGTATTTGCCAAGAACCCCAGATTGTATTACCGCAACTATTTATTACATGTCTTTAAAAGTTGACGTCCAAATCATTCTATCAGTGGTTTCATTTTTTTCAATGCCCAACTTGATAATAAAGAATTACATGCACGTTTATGAAATTTTCTTTGCATTCACAATTGGTGCACAGAGTCCATGATACATGCAGCTATGCAGCTTACTAATGATGCATGATACCACGTGCCCAGGAATACATGCAGCTTCCTGATGATACACGATACCACCTGCCTAGGAATGGGGTGGTATGTTACAAGTGTCTGAATTCATTATTCGCATTCATTCCTGACAAAACATTTGAACGCCATACTTGTTACAAGGGTTTCAAGGTATCCACATGCTGAGAAGAAACGAATGATCAGACAGCAAAATACGACAAGACCCAGTAGTAACTTGTATAAGCAGCGGGCAACAATGGTCTGGATTCCTTACCATAGGCAGCAAGTCCCTGCCTTGAGCGTTTTTGGGCAATGCACTTGTCAGTATGCCCATTTACCAGTAAAATCAATGCATGAAAAAGTAGTATCAATGCATGAACACAAATAAAGATGCATGAACACGCTAACCGAAACAACACCACTGCAATACCCGAGATCGTCAGTGTGGTATGCAACTATCTAGAAACTATAAGTAACCATCCAAATAGCACCCATGCCACTCCCGGTGAGTCGATCCCCTGCAGCAATACCCGAGATCGTCAGTGTGGTTTGGGCATTACATTGGGCAGCCAACTAGGTCATTGATTCAAATACAACTAGCATACGACTCGGGCTGAAGGCACGTTTCAGAGAGGAGGCGACTTAGCAGTGAACAGGTTGCCTTCATTGGAGAGTTGGTGATCCTAGTGGCTTGTAGAGAAGTTGAACCGGCTCTTTGCAGAAGCTCTGAACCACGTTCTAGAACATGCAATGAGGTGTGTTCGATGGTGTTCGATGGTGAGAGCCAGAAAACTCTATGCGATCACAACACCCACTTAACTTCATTTATAGTCATTTTTTCAACTTACAAAAATGTAGAGATGTCTGGATGCCATCTCATGAGGAATGGGGATACATGGGTAGGGATGGGTGTAGTGGTAAACATGTGCGCTCGTGGGCGGGAGGTCGGGGTTCTCTTCCTATATTTTTGCAATACAAAATAATAATTCAGGCTCTTAACATTTTCTAACGCATATGTATAAAACCTTGCCAAATGACCTTTGAAATAACACCATGGTTTAATATATATATATATATTCCATAACAATTCAAATGCCAATGTATTTGTAAGTCGTTAGAAGGTAAGGTGTCCTGAAAAGGTAAAGACCCTGGTTAAAAAGCTTGTAGCTTGCCTGTAAACTGTTAGATTAAAGCATTCAATCTAAGTAATTGATAATTCGGCTGCCTCGATCTCCGATAAAGAAAATATATATTTGAATTTGCATGCAAGCAACGTGCCCTGCACACTCTGCCCAATATATTGAATTTTCATTCATACTTACAACTACATTAAAATAAATGTTCCTCACGATTGATCTTCACCACCAAGGGAAATTCTGCTAGGAATGAATGTTGCAGCGAGCCTGCGCAAAGCCAATACTAGAATTTTGGACATCATATTCTATCCACAGATTCTGTTGGTGGTGATTGTAGATAATGTTAGCCTCCACCGGCCCTAACTATGAATTTCCGAAAGTGAAACAGTAGATTGCCCTGTCAAATGCAACATTATAGCCAACGTTGCGTTCAGGTATTTTATAGAGCAGTTGAGGAATACTTAGCGTGATCCGTGCAGAATCGAAAAGAAGCGTCAGGGGGCTCAACATCTGTGGAAATGCCACGCTAGCTGGCTGCTGCTAGCAAAGATCCAGAGCCCCTTGCAACACAATTCTTGCTTGAGCGGCGTATATGCCTCCATGAGAAGGAAAGTGAACTGCGTGCCAGATTCGATCATGGTCTGTCTGACACCTGTGTGGTCTGGCACGAACACAAATTTGGGAATGGAGGCCTTTGCCTATTCTCTGGCAGAAGTTTGCAGGGAGATTTGTAACTGTAAACATATTGCACAGACCATCACAAGGGATTCCATTGTTTTTACTGACATGTGTTTTCATGGCAAACAGTTTGAAGATGAAGTTGGCTCTTGGAATTTTCATGGTCATGGCGCTGATAACTGCAGTTGCTGCATAGAACGAGGGATTACAAATTGGTCGCTTCTTGGTTGAAGATGGTAATGAAGAAGGCAGGAAAGCACAGACATGCAACAAAAATCCATACGTTTGTTTTGCTAAGAACTCTGTTGCTGCGGGGCATAATTGTTGCAATAATAAGTGTGTAAATGTACTTACAAACAGTAACAACTGTGGGCACTGCAATGTTAAATGTCAGTTTGCCTCTAGCTGTTGCAATGGTAAGTGTGCTAATCTCGCATATGATGCCCAAAACTGTGGGACATGCGGCAACAAATGCAAGCAAGGAGTTTGCTGTGTTTATGGAATGTGAAATTATGCTTAGGGTTTCAAAATCCAACCAGTTCAATAAGAAGGAACAATCACAATCTGCATGTCTGGTCTGAATTAATTTTCCTATAGGCTGCTCTTGTTTCAGAAATTTGCTGCTCAAATGGTTTGGAATAATCGTACCTTAGTTGTATAATTTGGCATAGAATAACTTGGAGGATGGAGTTTTTAATCTGCATATGTATGTTGTGCACTGTAACTGTTACTTATATGGTAGTTGTTTGTTAATTTAAGTGGCCTACAATAAATAATGCTGCTGCATAGGTTCCAGGTTTTAATTTCATGGATACGTTAATGTTGTTGCCACCTGAAACGAGGGAGTCTACAGAATGCAATGACTCTACATGCATGAATTTTTATTAATGCTTAGATTTATGAACTGGTTGTTTTGAATTTATTTATGGTGATTGTAAATATGATTGGTTGAAAACAAATGAGAAGTATATGACCTTTTGGTGCTTGCATAAATCAGATCTTGATCTGGTGATACTATATATTAGGATGAATATATATCTATGTTAGTAACAGGTCTGGTTAGTATTAAAGGTCAGTGATACCGTTAGAATGATTGACCGGTGTTTAAATAATCATAATGCTCTTACTGCCATTTTCTGAGATCAAAGGGCGTTGTGGCTATGAACCCTTCTATTCTCAGGACGAGATGAATCAACGGAAGATGGTGTGGAATCATCAGAACTGCGTGATTGATTCTCCACAGCCAACATTGTGCATTGGAGAACCCGGAACACAACGAAGCCAGAAGCCCAGGGTCACGTGAGCGCACCTAGAGGAGCAGCCAGGATGACTTAAAGCCAGGCCTGAAAAGTAAGCTGATGATCATACTCATGAACCACTGTTATTAATTTTTTTTTAATGTTTAAATCTCTTTGTTGTGCTCCTTAACACTGTAATTTCATTAAAATGTTGTTTTTGTGCTCTTTTAACACTGTGATTTTGTTAAAACGTACACTGTGATTTTGTTAAAACCTTATTGCTTGTAACAAGTTTAACATACAAGTTTAAGAGGAGTACAAGCTTTTCAAGAACCGAACCAGGAACACAACGAACCCAGAAGCCAAGCCAGAGGCACAGGGCCCTGGGAGCACATCGAGAGGAGCAACTAGGATCAAGATTGTGTTTATGGAAGATTATTAAACACAGGTAAAAAAAAATAGACATTCATGTATCTAACCAAATTAGAGCAGCAATTTACAACATTAAGAAGAGTAAAATTAGAGCAACAGTTTACAGCATTAAGAAGAGAATATACGTAAAACATCATTAATAAGTGTATATATGTAAAAAATCAGAGGAGTTTAGAGTTCAATTACCAGTTTCTTCCACTTTGAGTGAATTTCAGAGTTATGTCTAATAGCATAGAAGAATTATATATGTAGCATAGAAGAAGTGTATATGTAAAAAATGAGGAGTTTAGAGCTCAATTACCGGTTGCTTCTTCTTGAGGAGTGAATTTCAGAGTATCAGAGTTAGCTCTACAGGCATAAGCCAAGGCCCAGATAGGGAGCTCAGCATCTGTGGAAATGGCGCGCTAGCTGGCTGCTGGTAGCAAAGATCCAGAGCCCCTTGGAACACAAAATTCGCCCCCGCTTTGGGTTATTTAAGAAGCCGTCGTGTGAGATAGAAACGTTGTAGTGATGTGAGAGGTTGTAGTTAGGTGACACAGATGGTCTGTAGATGTCGGAAGCCTGGCATATGGCTCACATGCGAACAAGTCGGACAAGTCGTTACACGATACCTGTAACTATAACTATTAGGTATAAGTCGGTCACAAGTTTGGACGAGTTTAATAAACAAGATTTGTAACAAACATTAAATGTCAGCGAAGTAATGCTAGCATTACTTCACTTGATCTCATATGCTCATACATGGTAATGCCAATGCCCTGCACTTCCGTTGCACTTACCCTAAGTTTGGAAAGGTCTGGCCTCGATATGAGGCCAAATAAGACCTCCGAATTGTTGATTGGCTCTTACAAGCGGCAGGGATTAAAAAAAATGATCTAAATTAAAAAACATTGGGATAAATTGAGTTTATAAGCTTCGGTTAACATGCAAGACTAATGAAAAGATCCATTTCGATTACAATAGTCCCTGCCATGCCGCAGGCGGCAGGGACTAATAAGGGAAATTTATTTTCAAAGCTTGCAATAACAAAAATAGACTTATTCATATTAATAGCGAACATTTTGAGGTTTAAAGATATTTTAATTCACTTGGATTAAGGTAGTAGAAGTTGGACCCTTAATAATGTCGCAAGTTCTAAGCAGCTTTCCATGCTTAACATAACAGGCATTCTATGCTTAACATATTAGGCTTGTCGTTAGCTAAGAGATGCTCATTTCGTTTGGGGGTATTGTCTATGTCTATGGTTTCTTGATTTTGAAAATTTCGAAGTGGGGGCTTGCAGCGACATTGAAAAACTTCTATGGCAATGGTGCATCAAGAAGTGAATCATTATAATGAAAAGCACTTGTTTTTAGTATATAAATATAGCAGTGATAAAATATTTGGTATCAATATAGGAGTAAGTTTTAACACTTCAACTTATGTAATAGACTTCAACAAATATGCATGCTAGGGCTCATAGGCCTCAAGGGCTACAACTTAGCGCCGATTCCATATGTGAAGACCTATTCTAAGACTTCTAACTAAACCTATAATTTATCATTTGATTAAATACAATAAAAAGGAAAATAAAATATCTCTATCTTCAACATTTAATTGATGACTTTATACAAGTAAAATTTATTTACAACATATTAAACAAATTCATTTCTTTTCTTTTTCCAGCAATTTATGTAAGTAATTAGCAATCGAAGAATACCTGTATTACTCGCTTGGTTGAGATGCACCTAACTTTTGTTGAGACGCTCATGCTGGGCTACCCAACTAGATTTACCTCCCAACCAACTAGGATTGATTTCCTAGCCCAGGGAACCTCCACAGGCTCCCTAGCCCTCCGAGCCCAAGTCCAACCAGCTGTAGTGTGTCTGAGTGGAAATCAACACCTTTCAACTCCAAACAAGACCAAGAATCTTCCTCAAGGCCAAACAAGACCAAAATCCTCCACAAGGCCAAACAAGGCCAAGAATCCTTCCACAATGCCACAACAAGACCAAAATCTTCCACAATGCCACAACAAGGCCAAAATCCTCCTCAATGCCACAACAAGATAAAAAATCCTTCCCCTTTCCTCTCATCCTCCTTCCCTCTTATAACTTTTCCTCTCATCCACTCCAACTACTTGCCATTAATTTCATGACTACCCCCCATCCTTCTCATTTATTAACATTGACTTTTCTAACATATATAGATATTTTATTCAAAAATAAATCAGAAGACCAAGATGTAAATTGAGAAGACATATTGGATGTACAAAATCTAGATATTTGATTTTAGAATTAAATGAGGGAAGGCCATACCTTATCTACAAGTGAAATTGAGATGACATATTGGATGTACAAATCTAGATATTTGATTTTAGAATTAAATGAGGGAAGACCATACCTCATCTAAGATTTGATTTGAGAAGACATATTAGAAGTGAAATAAATAATAAAGGTCATACGAGTAAAAATAAAATAAAATTTCACAAGTGTAGATATTACTCAAAGATTATAAGTCATTATTTACAGATTAAATAAAGCTAATCAAAATTTTCCTTATGGGATCAAGTGGGGCATTACAATTTTTATGATAGCAAACTATATGTGTGAATTCTCTGTTTAAATCATTGCATTTACAAATTTTATGGTTTGTTATGAGAATGCAAGGCCAAAAAAGATATCCTACATGCATTTGAATTCAATCATAGTCATGGGAGACTTATCAGTACTTCAAATTCATAATTCAAGACTTGGGTGTGGTTACTTTTTCCAAGCTTCCATTTTTTTAAGCTATTAACATGCAATTTCTTGAATCGCAAAAATAAGAACAATTTTGTTTCAAGCACAATAGAATGTAGGAGTGGAATCATAGAACAAGGTCAAAAGGGATTATCAATAATTGGATGTAAAATTTAGAGCAAATTTCAAAATGTGATTTAGATCTTCATGTTGGCCTCTGTTGGAAATACTGAGAGGGGGGTGAATCAATATTTCTTTTCAATTGTTAATTTTACCAGTTAGATCACCTATATTTAGAACACAAAATGAACAATAAGAATAAATGCTTTTATTAATTTCTTCTTTACAATAAATCAAGTACAATATATGTAGGGCTCCAACCCTAGATGAAGACACCAATCTTCAATCTCCCAGGCTCCAACCTGTATTTTCCAAGCACCGACTTGGACTTCCAAGGCTCCAACCTTGTCAATTCTAAGGCACCAACCTCAAGGGCTCCAACCCTATATCTAGTACAGGCTCCAACCTGGTCTCTTGAGGACTCCTATCCTCTAGGGCTCCAACCCTATCTTCCAAGGCACCAACCTTGTCAATTCTGAGGCACCAACCTCAAGGGCTCCAACCCTACTGCTTCATTTCGTCAAGATATATTTGGTTATACTTATGGCTCCCAATGTCTTCTTCAACGAGCCCTGACAATATTTAGCTTACTCTTCACTGTAATCTACACATCACGTCATCAATGACAACCTTTTCTTCGTAGAAGGTGTCACTGCTGCTCTTCATCGTACCCAAACAATTTCTCCAAGTTACCTCATGATGGCTTCATCAATGCATCATTGTCTTCAACATTATCTCCACAATATCTTCAATATATCTTCGATGAGCAGCCCTAGTTCTGCACCTGCTCTAAACCTCTTCAAGGGCACCTGATCTCCACAATCTTCAAGATGTCTTCAAGGTACTCCAAGTTGTCTTCAAGGTACTCCAAGATGTCTTTCAAGACTCTTCACTATGTTGCACCAGGTCTGTTCCAAGAATGCTTCAAGGGTGTCATCAACAACCCCTGCCTAAACAAGATATCTCCTCCACAAGCTCCTTGATTGATGATTCAAAAATGCTCCATGGATGTCTTCAAGTTTTCTCATGAAAGACTGCTTCCAGGAGTCCTCAACTTAGCTCCAAACTCAGCTTTCAAATGATCTTAACTCAGTTCTAAGAAGCCAATTCTAACGCAAAATCAAACCTCAGTCCCAACATAGGTCGAATTAAAGTCTTCTGTCCACAGTCCTATGCACAGGTCTGAGGTACTGTAGGTCCAAGCTCTTTGTATAGTCTACACTTGTCACAGGGTTGTTGTTCGAGCTTGAGAAAGACAGTCCAAAGAATTTCCAACAGTGTTGTCACAGGTTGCCCAAATCAGAGATCCGAACTGAGATATATCATTGTCCTCCAGCAACCAATTCGACCATACCTCTTGTCACAGGTGATCCGAGCTTCTGTTGTGAGATATTGAGCCCTATTCAGTTGTAAAATACCAATAAAATGACCCACTGTATCTTCACAAGGTTCTGGACCAGCGTATACAGTCCTTGAGGATCATAAATTTTTAACCCAAATAATTATCCTTTAAACCCTTCTCAGTGCCCTTTAAAATTTTCCCAAAATATTATAATTACGATCTCCTTTTTTATCTCCTCGGCCTCCTGTAGTTCTGTACTTATTTTATGAATAGATCACCGAATTTGGATGATAGAATGTCAAGTCTAGACGTCATATATATACTGGTTTTCATCATAAATGAAAAGACACGTCCCTTCGCCAAGGAACATGAGCCTACACAAGTTGACTTAGGTCGGCTAGGATAAAATATATTATTTCATCTTAAAAAATCATTTTCTCTCAGTCTAAAAGGAGTTAGACGGTGTGTAAGGGCTTGTTAGAAAGGGAAAAATGTCCTCTACAAGTCTATGCCATTTCACCTTCAATTAGGGTCGTTTTACCATCAAGAAAATTATATTTGTGAAACTGTCATCATTATTCTTAGAAAGGGAAAAATAATAATGATGACAGTTTCACAAATATTCTTTGATGTCATCATTATTCATCAAAGAATTCCAACTGTCATCATTATTTTTTTTATGGCAGTCATTTTACCATCAAGGAGTTTCATGGTAAGCCTTCTTCTTTATCATAGATCATGCACTATGAGCATCTAGGGCTTTGAGCATCTAGAATTTCATTAATGCACTCATGTACTTAGGGTCAAGCCAAATAGATAGAGTTTAGGTCTCCTAGGGTTTGCATGAGGTTAGAGCAACAATAAAAGAATATTTGCCATCTCCAACAATGCCATATTGACATCAATGACAACCTTGACCAACAGTCTCCCCCTTTGTCATTGATGGCAATATTCTTGCCCTTCCAACATTCTCTCCCCCTTTGACATCAATGGCAACAAGGTTCCCAAGTACTCCCCCTATCAAGCTGCTTCTCTTCATCAATAATAATTCTTCATAAGTATGTTGCTCCCCCTGTCATGGTGCTCTTCCTTTTGGCAATGTGGTCCATGATAGATTGCATTTCTTCATGTGATGAACCAACTCCCCCTGCCTGCATAAAATCCTCTAGCTATTCTTTTTGCTCAAGAAAGAAAGATTACTTCCGTGTGATTAAGCAAAAGACATCTTCACAAATTCATGATTTTATTCAACGGATTTACTCCCAGGATATGATCTATCAAGAATCACAAGCTCCCCTAACTATATGCATGGTTTCCTTTTTGGTAGATTCTTACCATCAAATAATTCGAATATCGCATCTGCCAGGGATGTCTTCATCAAATCAACAACATGTGTTGTTGGATGGATTGTTCAAGAGACTTTCGGATCCAATTTGCTTCCTTCTCCATACTTTTGTAACCTTCTTCTCTAACTTAGTTGACATAATTTTAGCTTGTTGAGGGACCCAAGTCAAGTTACAATCACGAGCCATATGTCCAATCTTATGGCAATTGAAGCACTCCATCTTGTTCATGAATGAGAGATCATTACTTCTTCTTGCAAATTACTTCTAGGAGATTGACGGGGACCATTATATATGTCTTTGTGATATGCCCTACAATCTTTTGCCACGTGCCCAAAGTTTGTACAAGAATTGCAATAACCAAGAAATATACTTTGGTACCTGGGAGATGAAGAGTTCCTTGAAGTACTTCTGAAGTCTTTCTGCCTTGGAATTCTTTGATGATATTCATTGCCTTTTGTATTCTTGACACCATTTGCAAGTCTCCTTGGAGTAGAATTTCTTCCGTTTTTGTCTTGATTCTTCTCATTGCCTTTGCTGGAACTGGGAGCATCAACACTTCTTTCTAGGTTCCTCACATCTTTGTTGTTTGAAGCATTATCATTCTTGCTTAAGGATTCACCTGCATAGTTAAGACCTGATTTATCAAGGGGAGACCTTTGATGACTTAGGATGTCATCTAGGGTTTGAGAGCTTTTCAAGTTCTCATTCAGCAAGTCAACTTCCTTTTTAAGAAAGACAATTTCTCCTTTCAACTTTTCACATTATTCATCTTTCATAACTAGTTGCTTCTTCATTTCTTCCATCATCCTTGTTGCTTCATGTGCTTCGATTTTAAGGGAGATGATATTTGATTTCATTATGAAGACTTCTCCATTTCTTCTTTTATTCTTGTAACTTCACATGTTTCGGCCTTGAGAAGATTGATATCTGATTTTAGTTTCAAGATTTCTTCATCCTTTTCTTCTAGTTGGCATATCATGGTGTTTCTCTCCTTTTCTGCTTCATCAACTTGTCCTTCTATGAATGCCAAAGTTTCCATCACCTTCTCGGCTCCTTGCGCTTGTTTCCTTGCTTCTTCTAGTTGAGATCTAAGAGAGGAGACCTCTTCCTTGTATTGACTAGTCTCTGGTTCAAGATTGTTCAAGCTCTTAAGTCTTTGTTCAAGGTGGCTTGACAAAGTTTCTTCCCTTTTCTTTGCCTTATCCAATTGATTTGTCATAGATATGACTTCTTCATGATGCTTTCTTTTGTTTAGATGAAATTCCTCTTTAAGTTTGGCGAGCTCCTCATCTCTTTCTTGTACTTGAAGCTTGACAAAGTCAACTTCCTTCCTTGTCTTGTCTTGGTTACCATCTTGCGCTTTCTTCTTAAGTTCCTCATTTTCCTTTTTCAAACTGTTAATCTCTTCCATGGAAGCCATAAGTTTATTCAGAAGATCTTCTTCAAAGTCTTCTTTGTTCTCTTCATCTTCTAGGTCTTCTTTAGCCTTGTTGTCATCTCTTTTATCTTTAGCTTCCTTGGCAAATTCTGGACTTCTTTCTTGTTTTTCATCATCTTCTTGACTAGAGATAATTGTCAATGTTCCTTTTGAGTGAAGATCATGAAGTTTGTCCCATATGAATTTTGCTGACGAACATTTTTCAAAATTGGCCTTCACAAAATTTTTTAACCCATTCAAAATTGCCTTCATTGCTCTTGTATTGTACTCCTTGGATTCTTCGTCCATTGTGTCATTAGTAATCACTGATTTCCAAACTTCAATTCCTTGAGTCTTCAAGAAATTCCTCATTCTTGCCACCCATATATCAAAATTTCCATTGAACAATGGAGCCTTCGCAAATTGATTTACTTCAATTTCAATGGTTGAGGAAGACAAGTCTTTAGGAGGATTGGAGACTTTCTTTCTTGGCTTTGCCATTTGTGTTCGAATGATCAACCTTCAAGCTATTAGGCTTTGAGTGAAGGTACTGGCTTTGATACCAATTGTTGGAAAGACTAAGAGGGGGGTGAATCAGTATTTCTTTTCAATTGTTATTTTTACCAATTATATCACTTATATTTAGAACACAAAATGAACAGTAAGAATAAATGCTTTTATTAATTTCTTCTTTACAATAAATCAAGTACAATATATGTAGGACTCCAACCCTAGATGAAGACACCAATCTTCAGTCTCCCAGGCTCCAACCTTGTAAATTCTGAGGCACCAACCTCAAGGGCTCCAACCCTATATCCGGTACAGGCTCCAACCTGGTCTCTTGAGGACTCCTATCCTCTAGGGCTCCAACCCTATCTTCCAAGGCACCAACCTTGTCAATTCTAAGACACCAACCTCAAGGGCTCCAACCCTACTGCTTCATTTCGTCAAGATATATTTGGTTATACTTACAGCTCCCAATGTCTTCTTCAACGAGCCCTGACAATCTTCAGCTTACTCTTCACTGTAATCTACACATCACGTCATCAATGACAACCTTTTCTTCGTAGAAGGTGTCACCGCTGCTCTTCATCATACCCAAAAAATTTCTCCAAGTTACCTTATGATGGCTTCATTGATGCATCATTGTCTTCAACATTATCTGCACAAGATATTCAAGATGTCTTCGATGAGCAGCCCTAGTTCTTCACCTGCTCTAAACCTATTCAAGGGCACCTAATCTCCACAATCTTCAAGATGTCTTCAAGGTACTCCAAGATGTCTTTCAATACTCTTCACTATGCTGCACCAGGTCTGTTCCAATAATTCTTCAAGGTTGTCTTCAACAACCCTTGCCTAAACAAGATATCTCCTACACAAGCTCCTTGATTGATACTTCAAAAATGCTCCATGGGTGTCTTCAAGTCTTCTCATGAAAGACTGCTTCCAGGAGTCCTCAACTTAGCTCCAAAATCAGATTTCATATGATCTTAACTCAGTTCTAAGAAGCCAATTCTAACGCAAAATCATTGCTTCAATATTTCCCTTTAAAAGTCTGTTATACTTTTTTCCAGAAGTGTCTTCAAATGATACTAAAACACTGTCCTTAAAAGCTTCAAATGATGCCTCAAACCTCAGTCCCAACACAGGTCGAATTAAAGTCTTCTGTCCACAGTCCTGTGCACAGGTCCGAGGTACTTTAGGTCCAAGATTTTTGTATATTCTACACTTATCACTGGGTTGTTATTCGAGCTTGAGAAGGAGAGTCCAAAGAATTTCCAACAGTGTTGTCACAGGTTGCCTAAACCAGAGATCCGAACTGAGATATATCACTGTCCTCCAGCAACCAATTTGACCATACCTCTTGTCACAGGTGATTTGAGCTTCTGTTGTGAGGTATTGAGCCCTATTCATCTGTAAAATACCAATAAACTGACCCACTGTATCTTCACAAGGTTCTAGACTAGCGTATACATTCCTTGAGGGTCATAAATTTTAACCCAAATAATTATCCTTTAAAACCTTCTCAGTGTCCTTTAAAAATTTCCCAAAATATTATAATTATGATCTCCTTTTTTATCTCCTCGGCCTCCTGTAGTTTTGTTCTTCTTTTATGAATAGATCACCAAATTTGGATGATAGAATGTCAAGTCTAGACATCATATATATACTGGTTTTCATCATAAACGAAAAGACACGTCCCTTCGCCAACGAACATGAGCCTACACAAGTTGACTTAGGTCGGCTAGGATAAAATATATTATTTCATCTTAAAAAATAATTTTCTCTCAATCTAAAAGGATTTAGAGGGCGTGTAAGGGCTTGTTAGAAAGGGAAAAATATCCTCTACAAGTCTATGCCAGTTTCACCTTCAATTAGGGTCATTTTACCATCAAGAAAATTATATTTGTGAAATTGTCATCATTATTTTTCATGGCAGACATTAGGATTTTATTTTTAAGTATTTAATTTTTAGGGCACCTTCATCATAGACTTAGTCCATTAAGTTCATTAGGATTAGAACTTCTTCATGACCTTCAACAATCATCACTATCATGAGTCAAGTTATTTAGGCTTTGGGGCTTCTCCATCAAGAACAAGGATGTCATATAGCAGGAGTTTCACGGTAAGCCTTCTTCTTTATCATAGATCATGCACTATGAGCATCTAGGGCTTTGAGCATCTATAATTTCATTAATGCACTCATGTACTTAGGGTCAAGCCAAATAGATATAGTTTAGGTCTCCTAGGGTTCGCATGAGGTTAGAGCAACAATACAAGAATATTTTCCATCTCCAACAATGCCATATTGACATCAATGACAACCTTGACCAACAGTCTCCCCCTTTGTCATTGATGGAAATATTCTTGCCCTTCCAACATTCTCTTCCCCTTTGATAGCAATGGCAACAGGGTGCCCAAGTACTCCCCCTATCAAGCTGCTTCTCTTCATCAATAATAATTCTTCATAAGTATGTTTCTCCCCCTGTCATGGTGCTCTTCCTTTTGGCAATGTGGTCCATGATAGATTTCATTTCTTCATGTGATGAACCAACTCCCCCTGCCTGCATAAACTCTTCTAGCTATTCTTTTTGCTCAAGAAAGAAAGATTGCTTCCTTGTGATTAAGCAAAAGACATCTTCACAAATTCATGATTTTATTCAACGGAGTTACTCCCAAGATACGATCTATCAAGAATCACAAGCTCCCCTAACTATATGCATGGTTTCCTTTTTGGCAGATTCTTACCATCAAATAATTGGAATATCACATATGTCAGGGATGTCTTCATCAAATCAACAACATGTGTTGTTGGATGGATTGTTCAAGAGACTTTTGGATCCAATTTGCTTCCTTCTCCATACTTGTGTAACCTTCTTCTCTGGCTTAGTTGACATAATTTTAACTTGTTGAGGGACCCAATTCAAGTTACAATCACGAGTCATATGTCCAATATTATGGCAATTAAAGCACTCTATCTTATTCATGAATGAGAGATCATTACTTCTTCTTGCAAAATTACTTCTAGGAGATTGACGGGGACCATTATATATGTCTTTGTGATATGCCCTACAATATTTTGCCACGTGCCCAAGGTTTGTACAAGAATAGCAATAACCAAGAAATATACTTTGGTACCTGGGAGATGAAGAGTTCCTTGAAGTACTTCTAAAGTCTTTTTGCCTTGGAATTCTTTAATGATATTCATTTCCTTTTGTATTCTTGACACCATCTGCAAGTCTCCTTGGAGTAGAATTTCTTCCATTGTTGTCTTGATTCTTCTCCTTGCCTTTGCTGGAACTGGGAGCATCAACAATTCTTTCTAGGTTCCTCACATCTTTGTTGTTTTAAGCATTATCATTCTTGCTTGAGGATTCACCTGCATAGCCAAGACCTGATTTATCAAGGGGAGACCTTTGATGACTTAGGATGTCATCTAGGGTTTGAGAGCTTTTCAATTTCTTATTCAACTAGTCAAATTCCTTTTTAAGAAAGACAATTTATCCTTTCAACTTTTCACAATATTCATCTTTCATAACTAGTTGCTTCTTCATTTCTTCCATCATCCTTGTTGCTTCATGTGCTTTGATTTTAAGGGAGATCATATTTGATTTCATTATGAATACTTCTTCATTCTCCTTTGCTAGACTTCTCTCCATTTCTTCTTTTATTCTTGTAGCTTCACATGTTTCGGCCGTGAGAAGATTGATATCTGATTTTAGTTTCAAGATTTCTTCATCCTTTTCTTCTAGTTGGCATATCATGGTGTTTCTCTCTTTTTTTGCTTCATTAACTTGTCCTTCTATGAATTCCAAAGTTTCCATCACCTTCTTGGCTCCTTGTGCTTGTTTCCTTGCTTCTTCTAGTTGATATCTAAGAGAGGAGACCTCTTCCTTGTACTGACCAGTCTCTGCTTCAAGATTGTTCAAGCTCTTAAGTCTTTGTTCAAGGTGGATTGACAAGGCTTCTTCCCTTTTCTTTGCCTTATCCAATTGATTTTTCATAGATATGACTTCTTCATGATGCTTTCTTTTGTTTAGATGAAATTCCTCTTTAAGTTTGGCGAGCTCCTCATCTCTTTCTTGTACGTGAAGCTTAACAAAGTCAACTTCCTTCCTTGTCTTGTCTTGGTTACCATCTTGCGCTTTCTTCTTAAGTTTTTCATTTTCCTTTTTCAAACTGTTAATCCCTTCCATGGAAGCCATAATTTTATTCAGGAGATCTTCTTCAAAGTCTTCTTTGTTCTCTTCATCTTCTACGTCTTCTTTAGCCTTGTTGTCATCTCTCTTATCTTCACCTTCCTTGATGGATTCTGGACTTCTTTCTTGTTTTCCATCATCTTCTTGACTAGAGATAATTGTCAACACTCATTTTGAGTTTGTCCCATATGACTTTTGCTGACGAACATTTTTCAAAATTGGCCTTCACTGAATTTGGTAACCCATTCAAAATTGCCTTCATTGCTCTTGTATTGTACTCCTTGGATTCTTCATCCACTGTGTCATTAGTAATCACTGATTTCCAAACTTCAATTCCTTGAGTCTTCAATAAATTCCTCATTCTTGCCACCCATATATCAATATTTCCATTGAACAATGGAGCCTTCACAAATTGATTTACTTCAATTTCAATGGTTGAGGAAGACATGTCTTTAGGAGGATAGGAGACTTTCTTTCTTGGCTTTGCCATTTGTGTTCTAATGATCAACCTTAAAGCTGTTAGGCTTTGAGTGAAGGTACTGGCTTTGATACCAATTGTTGGAAATACTGAGAGGGGGTTGAATCAATATTTCTTTTCAATTGTTATTTTTACCAGTTATATCACTTATATTTAGAACACAAAATGAACAGTAAGAATAAATGCTTTTATTAATTTATTCTTTACAATAAATCAAGTACAATATATGTAGGACTCCAACCCTAGATGAAGACATCGATCTTCAATCTCCCAGGCTCCAACCTGTATTTTTCAAGCACCGAATTGGACTTCCAAGGCTCCAACCATGTCAATTCTGAGGCACCAACCTCAAGGGCTCCAGCCCTATATCTGGTACAGGCTCCAACCTGGTCTCTTGAGGACTCCTATCCTCTAGGGCTCCAACCCTATCTTCCAAGGCACGAACCTTGACAATTCTGAGGCACCAACCTCAAGGGCTCCAACCCTACTGCTTCATTTCGTCAAGATATATTTGGTTATACTTACGGCTCCCAATGTCTTCTTCAATGAGCCCTGACAATATTCGGCTTACTCTTCACTGTAATCTACACATCACGTCATCAATGACAACCTTTTCTTCGTAAAGGGTGTCACCGTTGCTCTTCATCATACCCAAACAATTTCTCCAAGTTACCTCATGATGGCTTCATCAATGCATCATTGTCTTCAACATTATCTCCACAAGATCTTCAATATGTCTTCGATGAGCAGCCCTAGTTCTGCACCTAATCTAAACCTCTTTAAGGGCACCTGTCTCCACAATCTTCAAGATGTCTTCATGGTACTCCAAGATGTCTTTCAAGACTCTTCACTATGCTACACCAGGTTTGTTCCAAGAATTCTTCAAGGGTGTCTTCAACAACCCTTGCCTAAACAAGATATCTCCTCCACAGGCTCCTTGATTGATGCTTCAAAAATGCTCCATGGATGTCTTCAAGTCTGCTCATGAAAGACTGCTTCCAGGAGTCATCAACTTAGCTCCAAACTCAGCTTTCATATGATCTTAACTCAGTTCTAAGAAGCCAATTCTAACGCAAAATAACTACTTCAATATTGCCCTTTAAAAGTCTACTATACTTTTTTCCAAAAGTGTCTTCAAATGATACTAAAACACTGTCCTTAAAAGCTTCAAATGATGCCTCAAACCTCAGTCCCAACACAGGTCGAATTAAATTCTTATGTCCACAGTCCTATGCACAGGTCCGAGGTATTGTAGGTCCAAGCTCTTTGTATAGTCTACACTTGTCACTGGGTTATTGTTCGAGCTTGAGAAGGACAGTCCAAAGAATTTCCAACAGTGTTGTCACAGGTTGCCCAAACCAGAGATCCGAACTGAGATATGTCACTTTCCTCCAGCAACCTATTCGACCATACCTCTTATCATAGGTGATCTGAGCTTCTGTTGTGAGGTATTGAGCCCTATTCAGCTGTAAAATACCAATAAACTGACCCACTGTATCTTCACAAGGTTCTGGATCAGCGTATATAATCCTTGAGGATCATTAAATTTTAACCCAAATAATTATCCTTTAAACCCTTCTCGGTGTCCTTTAAAAATTTCCCAAAATATTATAATTATGATCTCCTTTTTTATCTCCTCGACCTCTTGTAGTTCTGTACTTCTTTTATGAATAGATCATCGAATTTGGATGATAGAATGTCAAGTCTAGATGTAATATATATACTGGTTTTCATCATAAACAAAAAGACACATCCCTTCGCCAAGGAACATGAGCCTACATAAGTTGACTTAGGTCGGCTAGAATAAAATATATTATTTCATCTTAAAAAATCATTTTCTCTCAGTCTAAAAGGAGTTAGAGGGCGTGTAAGGGCTTGTTATAAAGGGAAAAATATCCTCTACAAGTCTATGCCAGCTTCACCTTCAATTAGGGTCATTTTACCATCAAGAAAATTGTATTTTTGAAACTGTTATCATTATTTTTCATGGTAGCCATTAGGATTTTATTTTTAAGTATTTAATTTTTAGGGCACCTTCATCATAGACTTAGTCCATTAATTTCATTAGGATTAGAGCTTCTTCATGACCTTCAACAATCATCACTATCATGAGTCAAGTTATTTAGGCTTTGGGGCTTCTCCATCAAGAACAAGGATGTCATATAGCAGGAGTTGCATGGTAAGCCTTCTTCTTTATCATAGATCATGCACTATGAGCATCTAGGGCTTTGAGCATCTAGAATTTCATTAATGCAGTCATGTACTTAGGGTCAAGCCAAATAGATAGAGTTTAGGTCTCCGAGGGTTTGCATGAGGTTAGAGAAATAATACAAGAATATTTTCCATCTCCAACAATGCCATATTGACATCAATGACAACCTTGACCAACAGCCTCAATGTACATTTAAGTGATGTTTGTGTGCATTTTATTTTAATGTGAAAAATAATGTCATAGGGTAGTTTTGAAGGAAAACTGTGTGTATTTAGAAATGAATCAAGAAAATATAAGACATAGATGATGTGTTTGGCATAAAAATAAAATTTAAAAAAAATTTAAAAAAAAAAAATTACAAAATAAAAAAGACACTTTCCTTATATCATCTGTGTAAAAGATTTGGCATGCATTTTTGTTAGGATTTAAAGAATTTGTATATTGTGTAGCAAGAGGGAAGAATTTAAGTATTATTATATAATAACAACTTTTAAGACACATATTAAAAATATGGAAATATGGGAATATGGGGAATGGAAAATACACTTTCTTCAATTTTAATAACTCAATTTGGATAAGTAATAAACCATAAGCTTGCATTTTAGTGACAAAAGGTAATTTTCATCAAATTCAATGAAAATATCAAAGTTGCTAATTTGATAGATTGTATACCAAGAAAATGACAAATCTGGGAATTATGATGCATGGGTTTTTTCACCAACTATAGTAAGAAATTTGGCATGCATTTTTCTTAGCACTCTTGCACAATTTTGTAGTTTGTTTTAACAATGGGCATGGATTTTTTGAGAAATTAATGCAAATTCTACTTCCTTGGTGAATTTTGTAAACATTAGGAATATTGACGATTATAATTTGAATTTGAAAATCTAAGCTAGTTGAAATCACAAAAGCCAATGAGCACAAGTATAAATATGATGGTTCTAAATGAATAAAGGGCCTTTGGCTTTCCTTTTGATTTGATTTTTTCTAGACTTTATTGCTATAGGATCTAGAAACCTATGCGTAGGCTCTATGAATATAATAAGGGCTGAGAGCTTTGGCCATCGACTCAATAAAGTTTCAAATCTTGTTGTTAAATGCCTTTGTAAAGGAATAATTCCTTCTCGTGAATCATGAATAATGCCTAAATTATATGATGGCTTTGTAATGATGTAGACCAAGCATAAAATCTAATGTTAGAATTAAAGATGAGGAGAAAATAAATAAGTTTGGGATGAAGATTAATTGAGAGATTCGTGGAGAGATTATCGGAGATAACTATCCATATGCTTGAACTATTTATCTAATCATGACATAGTTGTTATAGTCACATATTTTTATATAAAGGGACATAATTGGACAACATATACATACATGGGATGATTGATTGAATAGAATTTTCCCTTCTAGGGTTCCTTGAGCGGAAACTCCTTATGTCCCTTGCTTGATATTTTTTTGAGTGTATTTGTCATTGAATCATAATCCCAACAGTTGGTAACAAGGTTGTAAAGGAATCTTGAATTGCAAATGTGAAGTTGTAAAAACAAGTTTCAATGGATAGAGGCCATGAATATATCTAATTTGAAGAATTCATTATGAAGATGAGAACAAGTCATGTTTCCACTAAGGAAGATGACAATGACAATTGTTGTGTGATATCGCTAGCAATAATGTTAACAACTAAAGGAATGATGTTGGAAATGATGTTATGGACTAAATTGAAGTAAGATTTTTCACTAATCAATATACTATGAATTTGCTTGTATGTCAAGATCGTTAATGAAAGAGAATAGTGCCATAGGATTTTAGATACAATATCTACTAATAGAAGAGCAAGAGAGTGCTAATATCAATCACTCTACTTTGAAATTAAATGGAGATTTCTTATTTCTAATTACATGAGTTGTTACAAGTGTGTAGAATCTAGCCATAATACTCATGAGCATAATTTATAGGAAGGAGAAGGAGATTATGTGTTAGTGTAAAATCTTATCGAAGGTGTACGAAAAGATTATACTTTAGATATGCATGATGAATATCCCTAACAACAAAAATGGTTGCTTAACCCTTTAGATCTGAAATAGACATTTAGAAAAAATCTTGCAAAAACCCAGATATATGCAGTAAAAGTAGCTAAACAGTAAAAAGAAATAGTAATAACTGATGTAAAATTAACTCCAAGTATCCAACAGACAAGACAAGATTAAAGAATTATTTCTTATATTATAACACCTGGTGAAGGAAAAAAGTAGATGTTACCAGTCCCCCTCAATGGGAAGGGTTCTTGGTTGTCCTCAATGCTTCAGCTTCAGAAGTTTATCTCTCTCAATGGTGTAGAAAACCCAAAGTATGTGTTGAACTCAGATGGGAGCTCAAATGGAAAAAGAAAATGATAGGGACAATGAGAATGATCTAAGTGAAGAATGAATGGAAAAACCCTCCTATTTATAACAAAATATTGAGTTATCCTCGATAATGGTGAATAATAAAATATTATTAACCAAGATCTAGATCTAACCACTAGGAATATTTTATTGTATTTTTTTGGAGGGAAAATGCATTTAAATTGGTTAAATACCTTTATTTAGAAATAATAAACAAATAATGATTTATTTATCATTTCAAGAATGTTGTTAAGGAATAATAATAATAATAATAATAATAAATTAATTATTCCTAGGTGATTTAGTCAAATTTAACAAGGAATAATAACCAAATAATGATTTAATTAATTATTCCTAGAGAAAAATAAGAAAAATAACGATTTATCTAATTATTTCTCATAATTGGGTTAAATATGACCGGGAATATTATTTCAACAATGGTTTAATTAATTATTCCTAGAGGAAAATCAAATAAATAATGATTTATTTAATTATTCCTCATGGGGTTTCTTGTTTTAACCAAAAATAACTTAATTAAATATGGTTTATTAAATTATTTCTTATAGTGAAATCAATTTTAATACGTTAAAATTGGTCTTACGTGGTGTACTCCGATCCATCTAATTAGAAATGGTTAGATGACCAATTTTTGGTGATAACATATTTCCCCCCAATGTGTGAGCGTTAGGAGTTAATTGTATGATTGAAGCACGTTGTAAGATCAAAATCACTAGACACCAAAGGGGAGTCAGAGATAGAGAGTTCTGACTGAAGCAAAGGGGAGTCAGGGATAGACAGATCTGAATGAACCGAAGGCGAGTCAAAGATAGATATATTTGAATGAGGCGAAGCGAGAGAGGACGTTGAATGAGGGGGTGAGACCTACAAAGTGATATAAATGTCCTTTTATGTTGGAGTACTTGTTCTCAATGTGACGGGGGAGGCATACCCATACCCACTGAGATGAAAAAGTAAAAAGAATAATGGTGAGCCCGACAATGTGGGATTGAGCTACAAAATGTATAATACATGATACAAGACATGTTGGCATCAATGGGCCAGAAAACAATACAATGGATCCCATATACATAATGTGCCTAGAAAAACATGTGTTGGGACTAAAGACAATAACATATGAGTAAATGAGACATATATAGTGCCCCTCCATATGACATGGGGAGGGGGGGAGGTTATAAAAACCAAAGAATCCATGCTGAACAAGAAAGGGCTCTGAAGATCTGAATGGATCATCTAAATGAGACATGCGTGTTTTGGGCGCTGCAAGCGGCGGGAACTGAACCCATCAAATTTTTCGGAACTACATATGAGGTTGTAGCATAATTTGAGGTCATCCAAGCATATGGGGGGCTACCTGAAGGGCCACCCCCTCATGAGGTCTAAAAGCATCTCACACGCACCTGGGAATCACTAGTAAAATCTGTTGGATCACTGGACCATCAAGTTTACGAATCTCAATCATGTGATAAGGAGCTGAGGTGGAGCATATGAGAAACAACCAAGTCAAAGGGAAATGATGATTCTCATTGCTTGATATTAGGCACGAAACAAGAATGGAAGCTAGAACCAAGGTATACCACCCTCTAGGCCTTTCTTCTGGAATGAATGTGTTGATGTCGACAGAGGAAGGTCTTACATAGGTGAGGCAATGATGAATCCTCAACTATGCCACAAGGTATCATAGTGGAGTGACTGATCGACTGACACCAAGGATGATGATGGAAGAAGGGGTTACTGAGTAGCGGACGGACGAATTCCCTTGTCAAAGCATAAAAAGCATAGTTGACCTGGAAGTGACTGACTTGACTCTGGAGGGGATGAGGGACAGTATTACTGGAGGTCAAAATGGGAAACACGTGATGAATGTGACAGAAAGATGGATGGAATACTATAACATGAGATAAATGGACTCGGGGAAAACTCCAGGAATGCGATGATGACTCAACTCGGATGCTCTAACTCGATGATGTTGCCACACAAAATAGGCCCAGGGGGACCATAAAAACATGAACAAATAATGGTTTCCCATGACTAAAATCGACACATGATATGACAAGTACAAAGGTAAAGTGGTGCCAAAGTACAAGTGGCTCATATGAATAAATTTGAATTAATGGCGGGAAAGTGACACTTGATGGAAAAAATGGCTTCCAGGTGAAGTGTCGAATCACCAAAAAAAAAAGACCCATTATAGTTCTCGGTGAGATCTTTCCAACGGTGTTATCGGTTCGTCAAACTGAGCTACGGATTGGTCACAATTGGCGACAGGAAATTTGGGGATTTTCCTATAAAATGGTATTTTCCCTCCAATTTAATTCACTTGCTAAGTGATATGTGGTGAATTTGGAGAGGAGGAGAAGTACATAAATGTTGTGGAGGTCATAGCGGACAAACTGACCATTGGAATCAGGATCTGCAACTTTCAAGTAAGTGGCCTTACTTGTCTAAAGGTGGCCTTAATGCTTCTTGGAAGGATGGTTCCTGGTGAAGAATCGAGGTAACAAAGGAATACAGGAATGAACTATTAGAGAAGGTCTATAATCATCCCCGCCCGCCAAGTCAAACATGGGTACCAAGTGATAAGTATGGTATCACATAAAGTAGAATATTTGAAGATATGGTATCAAGCATCTACGATATATGGCTTATCGTAGAGGCCGGTAGGATAAACTATCCAAGGAATGGGAGGATAATCAACCACACCTAGATTCATGGAGTCTAGGCAAAGACTTATGTTAATCATGTGAGAAGGTGGCCAGAGGTGCAATCATGCCCCCAAGCTGGCAAGCATGGGATACTGCCCCCAAGCATATGTGATGGAGGGGAGTGATCTGGTATGCTAAAGGTGGGAATGATGCCCCTAGCTAGAGGATTTTGTGGAGCGCCATGATGTTCCAAGTGCTGAAATAATGGATTCAAGAATTCAATCTCATAGCCACTAAATCCTCAAGAGGATGGTGAGAATATATAGGGGCATAGGTTCCCCCAAGCATGCTATGGACATGTCAAATGTATTTAGAATAGTGGACTCTAAACACATTTTGATGACGTGGTTCACCATTTTTTTTCTTATGGATATCTTATTATGGGAAGAATGGATAGATACAATTAGAGAAAGGAAATAGTGGATTACCAATCTCATTTGGTACTACATACATGAATCAAATGAACTAAATTTATGGGTTCGCATACATGGTGTCACTATACCAAAGAGTGGCTTTAGATATAATGAACTAGTGCTCACCCAGAAAACATTTTGGTTGGTCAACAACAATGTCTAAGGGACTGGGTTTTTGATGTAAGATGAAGGAATGATTAAGTGGATCATCCCTAAAGTGATCTAAAGTGATATGGGACTCTAGAGTTTCATCTAAATGGGGAGGAATAATGGGACTAGATTTGACACTACCAGATATACAAGGAGGGTTGGGGAGAATTTCTTCTCCTTGACTCTCAAATATGGGTGCCCCCTTACCCAAACATTGGGTGTCAATGTAATGGCCATAAGGTGTATGTAAGGGGTTATTGAACCAATCAACTTCATTATGGATGAATTCTTTGTACTCCACAACGTCATACTGATCATGGGTGTGTTGTGGAAGGAAATACGCACGATGTTTCATATCATCCCAGGGAAAATCAGGGGTGGTCATGGCTTCCATGATGTCTTCATCTGAATGGAAGATAGGAAGACTAGCAGAAGGGATACCACATGATGCAGTAGAACTACCTGGCACATCATCATGAGAAATATTGTTCACATACGCATCACTACTATGGGTAGATGAAGAGCTAGTATATGAAACATCTACCAATGTTGAGACCAGGGTGTCCAATGAAGGAGGTTCATCAAGAAAAGTATGGGAAGCCTCTGAGGGGTCTTCCTCCATGGATCTCATGGATGACGACAGATAGAGAATAGTGATCGAAGAGTTTGTCATCTTGACATCGGGGGGAGGTATCACAATGGGTGCAGAACAGTCCTCCGGTTCTGGTGAAGCAGAACTCAGAAGTAGAGGAGTAGATGATCCACTACGATCGGCCTCTTTTTCCAGAATTTCCTGAAGGGTATTTCCAAATTCGTCGAGATGAGGACAATGATGGGAATAATGGCCATAATGATCGCACAAACCATAAGGGTGATTCGTGCGCAAAAATTTGAGTTTTTTTGCTGAATCGGGTAAGGTAACATGGACCTCCGAGATGTCAGATTCAGGAAACGTTTCATTGACCACAGGTTTGAGAAGCGGAACTTCAGGACAGTTATGGGTGGCATGCCCAAAAACATCACACAAAGCGCACAGAGTGTTGACTTTGGAGGCTTAAGTTGAGTTGGAGTTGTTTGGGGAGCCTTGTCCTTAGATTCCTTCTTTTTGGCTTTGCCCCCCTCACCATATGCTTTCGCAACATGAGTAGATTCCTATTGAGGTGGTTGTGGCACTAAAGCAAAGGGAGGGGTCACGGTGATTGGTTGAACCAAGGTCAAAGCGGTCACTATAAAATTTGGCCCAATTTCCGACGGCCACTTCGTCGCTATTCCGACACATAGTCGTCGCAAGAGCGACAGTTTGAGGCCGGACTAAACGTGGTTAGCCATTACGTCACAATTCCGATGCTTTGCCAAAGTGTCGCAATACGACACTTTTTCTGACGTTTTGCAAAGTGTCGCTATTCCGACGTTTTATAAGCGTCGGTCTTCCGACGAACCACAATTGTCGGTCTTCCGACACCTTTTAGGTTTTCAAAAAAACATCGCAATTCCGACGTTATGGCTTCCAACGTTTAATTCCAACGTTTTACAAATCATCGCAATTCCGACGAAATATCATCCGACGTTTTCAAAATTAACATTGCTCTTCCAACGATCAAGGCGTCGGTCTTCCGACAAAAATGTCAAAATATTAAAAAAATAACGTCGCTCTTCCGACAATCGAGGCGTCGGTGTTCCGACGAAAATGTCAAAATATTAAAAAAAATAACGTCGCTCTTCTGATGCTTTGAAGCGTCGCTATTCCGATGAAACAGAAAAAATATTAAAAAAAAAAAAAAAATGTCGCTCAACTAAAAAAAAGGGTATCAACATTGCAGGTGGTGTTGGCGAATGGTTTATGGTCTGATGATGACTATGCTGGTTTTGAATAGCAAAGTATGAGGGTAGTTTCTAGCTCTAGTTGAAAATGAAGAAGAAGATGGGTCCTTGCCATATGTTGGAAAGATTTCTGATATTTCTTATATGCTCGAGTTACTTCAGGGTTTGGATATCTTGCTAAGATTTAACATGGTTGCTTATTTCTATGAGTTTGGATATCTGGCCAAGCTTTAACATGGCTACTAATTTGTATGAGTTCCATGAAGGCATAGTGGATGAGGATGAGTATTCATTAATTAGAAAGAGAAAATCCTTGAGCATGAAAGAGATGATATCCCAAAAGAATTGGAATAGATGTTTTTTTGGAAGGATCAAAATCTAGAGAATGAAAGAATATTCATCTACATTGAAAGGCAAGGGTTTGGAAGAAAGAATATTTAGCTACATGGAAAGGCAAGGGTTTGGAAGAAGCCTCTTGGATCTCAGAAGAGTTGGAACAAATCATTAGAAGAGGTTTTGGAAGGAGTGGTTAGACACTTGGTTTTTCGCATGGAAAATAAGTAAGGGAAGAAAAAAGAGCAAGGAAAGAGTGATAAATAGAAGTAGAGGAGAATGGAATAGAAGGAGAGAAAGAGGAATAAGAAGTGGAGCAGGGGAAGATCTTTGCAGTAGTGAAATGAAACCTGGTTGAAATAAAATCTATCTTAGATTCTTCTTCATAGTATTAATGAAACCTGCGTGAAATAAAATATGCCTTAGATTATTCTTTGAAGTATTGTAAACTTGGATGAGACTTTAGATCAGCATGCCCTTCCAATTTAAAAATCTTTGGCCCATGTATATATTACAGTAGATGAATTCCATTGAGATATACGCATGTAAATTCATAAATCTACAGTTTAATATTAGTGGTCGTTGTGCAAATTTGAGTTTTCTGTATGTGTTTGTATATTTAAAAATTGTGTGCTTCCATTTAATAGTTGTGTCCTCTGTTTGATGATTTGTAACCCTGGTTGTTGTTTAAATTCCAACCTCAGCTGCTCGAGGAAGAAATAACAATTTTTTTGATTAAAACAATCTGAGTGGAAAATTCTCAGAAGCCATCCAGCATGAGAAAAATAAAAATGAGCATTAAATCTGTAAAAGTATGTTATGCTTAGATTACTGTGGATTCATGCCCACCCAAGTTTTTTGAATGCCTTAACTTGTCGCTCTTTACTTTTTCTGTGCTTTCATTTTTATTTTATGCTCAGATACTGAAAATAGATATTTAAATGATACACTAATTAAAAGGAATGTCCAGAACCAACTCTCAGTCTATCAAATTCGAATTAGCCAAATATGTATCATAAATATTTAAATTAATAACAGGTGTTGAGTTTGAAATATAATACTAAAATGTGAAATCAAATTATCTCTATTACACCTTGAAACAGAATATTTCTTTGTAATCTTAACACATCAAACTATATGTTGGTGCTACTGCTGATTTGGGGGCATTACAGTGTTCACATTATCTGAGACCATGTCAGATGTTTATTAATTAATTTGGTTCCTCTAATCTTAGATTCAAATGACAATGGTAAAAAATACTATTTCTAGTGAAAATGCACAGAAATGATATAAAGGAACCGTATATCCCTTACAACTTTATATTGCAAGCTGAAACTCATTGATCTTAGATTCAAATGACAATAGTAGGCCACTCTTAAGAAATACTACTTCAATCCACTCATAATACAAAGAAATGATGTAAAATGAACTGCATATCCCATTCAAACTAAATATTTTATATTGCAAGCTCAAAGTCTTTATTTTATTGCTCCTCTTAGTATTAAGATAAGTTACACCATGGTACAAGTGTAAGTCGATTAGACACTGAAATCTGCCCAAATACAAATGCAAACGGTGCATGTCCAAACAAATAACAATAACTGCTATTATCACAAGAACTCAAGGTTTACAGGATGGCATGGAGTGTATATCATAAACCATTCACAAACAAAAAATCCCAGTCCCTTCTATTATTTTAGCTTGATGGATGTTCTAAATATGTTGCGACATTCTATTCTCCGCATTCTTCTTATATGAGAAACTAATGCACTTGATTTGGGCATTAGGAGCTATCTAGACCCAAAAGAAAAATTGTGAAGGGATAAATAGAAGATACTTGAAGCTCGTTTTATTACTGCCTTCTACCAAAGAGAAAAATCAAAAAATGGGGATACTTTTCTATGAGACATTGCCCTTTCATGAAAGCTATAAAAAAATAGATCATTAAGATAGTCCCTAGGAAATCCTTCTAGTCCATCAGGATACTCCTGAATCTGTGAGCCACTTCTCTTTCGGAATACCCTTCAAACAATACACCAAGCACAAGAGAGGCCCAAGGCAAATTGTCATGATAAATACTAGAGTTTCTACTTCATGGTACTCCAAGGTCTGTGAAATATTGTACCAACCAAGAGGCTGACCACAAGACAACTTGGGTAAGCTGTCAAGGAGGATAAACTTTGATGACTTTGAAAAGATACATATTTATTCATTAGAAGTTACATGGCTGCCACTCAAAATTGCACAGGAATCACAATACCAATAGCTACAACTTTTGCAAAACTATGAAAATTTCGGCAGATAATTTTGGACTTAGTATGAAAATTTGCAACAGGGTCTGTTATAAATTATAATGTGGCTAAGAGGATTAAAAAATGTGCAACAGGGTTCGATAGCATATTTTTGTATACCTTTTAGTATTATGCCTCCTAAAGTTAAGTCTATTAAGTGTTAATTATTATTGTACTTGTTGGATAATTAGACATGGGTAAGTCACCTGCAGCTTCCTCGCATTTCTATACATGTGTTAATAGAGATAGAGGGAAGCTTTTGTAATCATTCAATCTTTAAAATACTTGGCATGAGTCAATTTGGGGAATTGAAGCTAGTATGAACCCCCCTCTTCTCAAACCGTAGAAAAAATCATGGAGGTCAAGGGCGATGGTAAGAAGAGAAAGCTAGACGAGGAAGCCAATGGTGCCGCTCTGCAACTCTCTAAGGACGATCTGCACTCGCTGTTGGAGCCACTAAGCAAAGAGCAGTTGATTTCTTTGATGGTCAATGTAGATTCTTCATACCCTGCAATTGCAGAAGAAATTAAAGATGTTGCAAGCAAGGACCTTGCTCATCGGAAGTTGTTTGTGTGTGGATTGGCTTGGGAGACTTCTTCACAAACCCTATGTGATGCATTTGAACAGTATGGGGAGATTTTAGAAGGCATTTTTATTATGGATAAGACATTAGGAAAGTCACGAGGATTTGGCTTTGTCACATTTAAGCATATGGATTCTGCTCAAAGGGCATTGAAAGCCTAGCAAGACTATTGATGGGAGGATTACTGTAAGAAATTTGGCAGTGGCAAGCACAGGTCCTGGTCAAAGTACTGATCAGGCTCAAAGGAAACTTTACATTGGTGGTCTTTCATATGACACGACCAATGATAAGCTTTTAGAAGTTTTTTCCAAATATGGAGAGATAGAAGAAGGTTCGGTTGCATATGATAAGAATGCCAACAAATCCAGGGGATTTGCATTTGTTACTTTCAAGACTATGGAGGCTACAAAGCGGGCTCTTAAAGAAACAAACAAAACCATTGATGGAAGGACTGTTACTGTGAAACTTGCAGCTGATGGCCAGAAGGAGAAGCTATCATCACAACCTGCAGTATCTCCACAAATGCAGTCAATTCCACAGATGTAGATAGCTTATGGAATAGACTATCCAAGCCTGAACTCATATCATAGGCCAGGGCCATAGGTACCAGCATCTGCACCACCACTAATTGGTTACTCGGCATATCCATCGGGCCTTACAACGTATGGATCTCAGCCTCCTCCATATGCAACACAACCTACATACGGAGGAATTTCATCTGCTTCTCAATATGGTGTTCTAAGCTCCACAACACCATACAGCTCAAACCAGTATGAAAAATATGCAACATCACTCCAAGATCCATGACTAGTTCCAACAGGATTGCACACAACAGGTGCTGGAGCAGGTCCCGGTCCAGGCTACCCATACTATGATTCATCTGGAACTAGATTTTGATCAATCAAATTTTTTATTGAGAAATATGTTCAACAAATCAATGGCAGTTAGTTTGGGATTCTACATGCATTAAAAATTTAACTGTACTGTGAAGCTATACTACTGGAGTCCACTTGATAGCAGTCTACTCACTATTTTAAGTGTCCACTGGGTTGTTGCGACTTTTGATGAATGTCAAGAAAACCAAAGTTGCACACTGTTTGAGCTCAATTTTCTAAAATTCTGTTTCAGTAAGAAGAAATTTGTTATCATATATGTTATCAGTGGAGTTTTCCAACCAATGTACTCTCACTGAGCAGTTTTTCTTTTATTTGAATTTAAGTTGGTGGCATGCTATTATCTGAAAAAATGAACCCCACCTCCCCCTTTTGCAGAGAGGTATACCTTACCAACTATGTGAATATGGGGGTATACGTGGCCATGGACAATTCACAGGCATTCAATATTCATTTAAAAGGTTTTCCAGCTCAAGTTTGATGTGGGAGCAAAGTCCTGCATGATAGCACCATGACTCACCAAACTGAAGTCTAGGGCTCACTCATAGTCTAATTTTAGAAGGTACAAAGTTCAAACCAGTCAAGTGACAGCTTCACCGCTAGTACAACCTTTGTTTTACTTTAACACGAGTTTCTTTAAGCGATCTTGAAGTATGCGATCATTATAAACCCTGTATCCTTGAGCAATTGACATATTCAAGCAATAAAGGAAGAAGCCAAACTCCTCTGTTTCACTAAAAAATCCACATCTTCGTGCAATAAGGCCTGACTCATATTGCTAGATAATCCAATTTTGCCAGTGATATATCACTGGTAAATAATATTTTTGTAGCGATAAAGGAAGGAGATGATTTCACGTATCACTAAAAATGATCTTCTTGGAGCGATAAAGGAGAGAACACAAATCCTATGTATTGCTGGAAAATTATCTTTATGGAGCAATAAAGCAAGGGCTCGATTCCTTGTCACTAGAAAATGTGAATCTTGGAGCGATAGGCTCCAAGTCTGCAAAGCTAGACATTATGAATTACATGGCTATAAGGCCTCTGAAACTGGAGAATTTAGATTCTCGAGTGATAGGATTGAATCCCAGGCCTTGTTTTTGGAGACGTGAAATTTCAAAAATGCTAAGCGTTATGGCTAGTTCCCTTCTGCTTAGAAATTGAACTCCTATGTACATATTTCCATCAAAGAGACTAATGGGCATCAAAGTAACACGCATTTGAGGGCAGAGTCACTAGCCCTGCAGCGAAATTGAACTCGCAACCTTCATCCTGCACTGGATCTGAGAATCCTGTTCGTGGGGTTGCAGAAGATGGTGCCACGGCTATGCATGTGATAGACAGGGTTTTGCGTAATGGGTCGTGGGTTTTTTATCTCAGGTATAATGATGGTGTGCATAGCTTGGTACCTCTAAAGACCGGCATGGGCATAAAGGGTTATCATTTTTTTATGTACGGTTATCAGTTTGACAAAAAGGGTTGATGAGTTCGGGATTCAGAAATGGGCCTATCAGCAAACTAAAACAAAGAGAAACCAAACAACTATTTCCGCAGATGCAAACAAGAACTTCTTAGAAACCTAAAGGGCATTGCATTATCATTGGATAAACACGGAAACTTAACTTACCACATCCTTCCACCAAACTTGCAACAGTATGGCCGCATCCTTCCTCCAAACCTGCAATAGTATGGTTGCATCCTTCCTCAAAATCGGCGACAGTATGGCCGCATCCTCTCTCCTTCCCTGGACAAACCATGCAACCGGAGGGAAATGAACGAAAGAAATTAAAATTTTTGATATTTGAAAATTTTAGAAATTTTGAAGAGGGAAATTAAAACTTTTGATATTTGAAAATTTTTGACATTTTGAAATGAAATACATGTGTTTTTTAAGTCCACTCAAATTCCATTAAATAAAATGTGTGAGACTTTTCTTGGGGTTAATAAGGGATTTGGGTAAATAAGTGGTATTGTTGATTATAAATAATTATTAATGAGGTTAGATCTAAGACATTTATTTAAATTATTAATTATATAAAATTGTTGAATTTTTATTTCATAAACTAGGGATTTTGGTTGATTTTTTAATCTAATTATGTGATATTAAAGATGAATTATGGTAACTTAAAAATAATTTTTATGTGGTTAAAAGGGAAGTAGTAATGTTATGGTATGAATGATTATTTTCAATGAATTTTTGGTTTAGTAAGGATAACTCATCGAATGAAACCGCCCGACCCGAACGCGCCCGATCAGGCGACCTCGCACGGCGTGCCCGACCGAACGATGCCACAAGGGAGAAAACGGAAAATGGGCCGCCTGAACGTGCACAAGGCACCCGGGCGGTCAAAACTTAGCAAAACTGATACGGGTGCCCTCGAACGAAAGAGCCCGACCCGAAAGCGCCCGAATGAACGATGCCACAAGGGAGAAAATGGAAAATGGGCCGCTCGAATGTGCACAAGGCACCCAAGCGGTCACAAATTAGCAAAACTGATACGCGTGCGCCCTCGAACGAAACGTCCTGGCCTGAATGCGCCTGGTCGGGCGACCTCACACGGAGCGACACGGCGAACCATGCCACAGGGGAGAAAATGGAAAACAAGCCGCCCGAACGTGCATAAGGCACCCGGGCAGTCACAACTTAACAAAACTGATACGGGCGCCCTCGAACGAAATGGCCCGACCCGAACACGCCCGGTTGGGCGACCTCACACGGCACGACATGGAACGCCCGACCAAACGATGCCACAAGGGAGCAAACGGTAAACGGGCTGCTCGAATGTGCACAAGCTGGCACCCGGGCGGTCACAACTTAGCAAAACTGATACGGGTGCCATTGAACGAAACAGCGCGACCCGAACGCGCTTGGTCGGGCGCCCTCACACGGTGTGACACGGCGCGCCCGACCAAATGATGCCAAAAGGCAACAAACGGCAAACGGGCCGCCCGAACGTGCGCAAGGCACCTGGGCGGTCACAACTTAACAAAACTGATACGGGCACCCTCAAACAAAACCACTCGACTTGAACGCGCCCAGTCGAGCGACCTCACACGGCATGCCCGACCGAATGATGCCACAAGGTAGAAAACGGCAAACGGGCCGCTCGATCGTGCACAAGGCACCCAGGTGGTCACAACTTAGCAAAACTGATACAAGCGCCCTCGAACGAAACGGCTCGACCTAAACGCGCCCGGTCGGGTGACCTCACACTGTGTGACACGGCGTGCCCGACTGAACGATGCCACAAGGGAGAAAACGGCAAATGGGCCGCCCGAATGTGCACAAGCTAGCACCCGGGTGGTCACAACTTAGCAAAACTAATATGGGCACCCTCGAACGAAACGGCCCGACCCGAACGCTCCAGATCGGGCGACCTCACACGACGCGACACAACGCGCCCGAATGAATGATGCCACAAGGAGCAAACAGCAAACAGGGCACCCGAACGTGCACAAGGCACCCGGGCGATCACAATTTAGGGGTTAGAAGTTAGGGGCTAATGGGGTTAAGTTTTAGGGGGTTAAATGGGTTAGGGGTCAGGAATTAGGGTTTAAGGGGTTAGGGTTAAGGGTTTAATGGTTTAGGGTTTAAGGGGTTAGGGGTTAAGGGTTTATAGGTTTAGGGTTTAGGGGGTTAAATGGGTTAGGGGTTTACTAGGGGTTTATGGGGTTAAATGGGTTAGGGGTTAAGGGTTTAGGGGGTTAGGGGTTAAGGGTTTAGAGGTTTATGATTTAGGGGTTAAACCATAAACTAAGATGGTTTAAAGGATAAGATTGAATTAGAATGTAGAAGTGTTGAAACAAATAAAAGTTGTCCCAAACAAATAATTGATAATGCGAAACCTTCTTCTGTACCAGTCAAGCAAGACTACATTCATGTGAGAGCAAGAAGAGGCCAAGCGACTGATAGCCATAGCCTGGAAGATAGGGTATGTTTCCCTCTTTTTGATGAAATATTTGATCTACGTTTTGTCTATCAAAGATTAACCATTTTAACCTTGCCAACAAGGCGGAATTAACCCAATCGTAGGTCCCAATATGTCATGATATATATTAACTCTAGATATATATGAGAAGGAATAATAAAGACATAGAATGATAGAGGTGGCAAGACAAGGGGAGTCACAAGGGAGAGATGGAGATAAACTGAAGGAGAGGGGAGAGAAGGAATGGAGAGAGAGCGAGGGAGAGGAGTGAGAGAGGTAGAGAAGGGTAAGAAAGGGAGATAGTGACACAAAGATGGAAGGGGGGCAGAAATAAGGATAGAGGGAGGGATATAGTGAGAGGATTGGAGGGTAGAGAGAGAGAGAGAGAGGGAGATTGGGGAAGAGAGAGGGAGGTATAAGGAGAGAAAGGGAGAGAGAAGAAGGACAAGAGATAAGACTTAAGAGAGAGGAACCAGTATCATAGAAGAAAGAATATGTGACCAAATTACTCTATATGGAGATGGGAGATAGGGGCACCCTACCTACCTACTAAATGTCTAAACCAAATGTGGTGTAAACGTCTGTAATGGTGGTCGATTATACGAGGAGAGGATTTTAGGAAGAGGCACTAGATTTTCAGGCGGTCACAATTTAACATTTTTTATACGACCACCCTCACACAACCCAACCCAACCCGACCCGACCTGCCCGAACGTGTTTAAGGGGTTAAGGGTTTATAGGTTTAGGGTCCAGGGGGTTAAATGGGTTAGGGGTTTACTAGGGGTTTAGGGGGTTAAGGGTTTAGGGGGTTAGGGGTTAAGGGTTTAGATATTTATGGTTTAGGGGTTAAACCATAAACTAATATGGTTTAAAGGATAAGCTTGAATTAGAATGTGGCAGTGTTGAAACAACTAAAAGTTGTCCCAAACAAATAATTGATAATGTGAAACCTTATTTTGTACCAGTCAAGCAAGACTACATTCATGTGAGAGCAAGAAGAGGCCAAGCGACTAAAAGGCATAGCCTGGAAGATAGGGTATGGTTCCCTCTTTTTGATGAAATATTTGATTTACGTTTTTTCTATCAAAGATTAACCATTTTAACCCTGCCAACAAGGCATAATTAACCCAATCGTAGGTCCCAATATGTCATGATATATATTAACTCTAGATATATATGAGAAGGAATAATAAAGACATAGATTGATATATTTGGCGAGACAAGGGGAGTCACAAGGGAGAGATGGAGATAAACTGAAGGAGAGGGGAGAGAAGGAATGGAGAGAGAGAGAGGGAGAGGAGTGAGAGAGGTAGAGAAGGGTAAGAGAGGGAGATAGTGACACAAAGATGGAAGGGGGGCAGAAATAAGGAGAGAGGGAGGGATATAGTGAGAGGATTGGAGGGTAGAGAGAGAGAGAGAGAGAGAGAGAGAGAGAGAGAGGGAGATTGGGGAAGAGAGAGGGAGGTATAAGGAGAGAAAGGGAGAGAGAAGAAGGACAAGAGATAGGACTTAAGAGAGAGGAAACAATATCATAGAAGAAAGAATATGTGACCAAATTACTCTATATGGAGATGGGAGATAGGGGCACCCTACCTACCTACTAAATGTCTAAACCAAATGTGGTGTAAACATCTGTAATGGTGGTCGATTATACGAGGAGAGGATTTTAGGAAGAGGCACTAGATTTTAAGGCGGTCACAATTTAGCATTTTTTATACGACCACCCTCACACAACCCAACCCAACCCGACCCGACCTGCCCAAACGTGTTACCTTGGGTGGCCTCATGACACGACACAACCTGGCCAGACCCGACCCGACCCGACCTGCCGAAACATGTTTCCTTGGGTGCCCTCACAATATGGCACAACCCAACCTGACCTGACCCAAACGCGTTTCCCTGGGTGACATCACACGACTCGACTCGACCCACCCGAACGCGTAATTTCCCTAGGCACCCTCATGACACGACCCGACTTGGTCGGACATGAAGTTCCATGGGCGCCCTCACATGACCCAACTTGACCCGACCCTCTCGAACATGTTTCCTTGGGCGCCCTCACGGTACAACATGACCCGACCCAACCCGGTCCGAACGCATTTCCTTGGGCGACATCACACGACCCAACCCAACCGGACCCGCCTGAACGTCAAAGGCACGAGGGAGAAAATGACAAATGGGTCGCATGAACGTGCACAAGGTACATGGGTGATCACAACTTAGCCTTTTTTATACAACCTCCCTCACACGATTTGACCTGAACGAGTTTCTTGTGGTGCGCCCCTCACACGGCACGACCCGACCCGCCCAAATAAAGGGCGCACAAGGGAGGAAACAGAAAAGGGATTGCACAAATGTGCACAAGCAACATGGGTGGTCATAACTTAGAATTTTTTATACGACCACCCTCATACGACCCAACCCTACCTGACTCGACCCGCCCGAACATGTTTCTTTGGGCGGCCTCACACGACACGACCCGGTCAGGCGACCTCACACAGCGTGACACAGAAAACGATACCACAGGGGAGAAAATGGAAAACAGGCCACCCAAACATGCACAAGGCACCCGGGCGGTCACAACTTAGCAAAACTGATACAGGCGCCCTCGAACGAAATGGCCCGACCCGAACGCGCCCGGTCGGGCAACCTCACACGACACAACACGGTGCGCTCGACCGAACGATTCCACAAGGGAGAGAATGGAAAACGGGCTGCCCAAACGTGCACAAGGCACCCGGGCAGTCACAACTTAGCAAAACTGATACGGGCGCCCTCGAACGAAACGGCCCGACCCGAACGCACCCGGTCGGGCAACCTCTCACGGTGCGACACAACCCACCCGAACGAATGATGCCACAAGGGAGAAAATGGAAAACGAGCCACCCGAATGTGCACAAGGCACCCGGGTGGTCACAAATTAGCAAAACTGATACGGGCGCCCTCGAACGAAACGGCCCGACCCGAATGCGCCTGGTCGGGCAACATCACATGGCATGACACGGCGTGCCCGAACAAACGATGCCACAAGGGAGAAAACGGAAAATGGGCCACACGAACGTGCACAAGGCAGTCAGGTGGTCACAACTTACCAAAACTGATACGGGCGCCCTCGAACGAATCGGCCCGACCCGACTCGAACGCGCCCAGTCGAGCGACCTCACACGACGCGACACGACACGCCCGACTGAACAATGCCATATGGGAGCAAACGAAAAACGGGCCGCCTGAACGTGCACAAGGGATCCGAGTGGTCACAACTTAGCAAAATTGATACGGGCGCCCTCGAACGAAGCGGCCCGACCCGAACGCGCCCGGTCGGGCGACCTCACACGGCGCGACACGACGCGCCCGAACGAATGATGCCACAAGGGAGAAAACAGCAAATGGGACACCCGAACGTGCACAAGACACCTAGGCGGTCACAAATTAGCAAAACTAATATGAGCGCCCTCGAACGAAACGGACCGACTCGACCTGAACCGGCTCGGTCGGGCGACCTCACACGGCGCGACACGACGCACCCGACCGAACGATGCCATAAGGTAGAAAACGGCAAACGGGCCGCCCGAACGTGCACAAGGGACCCAGGCGGTCACAACTTAGCAAAACTGATACATGCGACCTCACACAGAGCGACACGGCGCGCCCGAACGAACAATGCCACAAGGGAGAAAACGACAAACAGGCCACCTGAACGTGCACAAGACACCCGGGCGGTCACAACTTAGAAAAACTGATACGGGTACCCTCGAAAAAAACGGCCTGACCCGACCTGAACGCGCCTGGTCAGGCAACCTCACATAGTGTGACACGACGCGCCCGCACGAATGATGCCACAACGGAGCAAACGGAAAACGAGCCACCCGAACGTGCACAAGGCACCCAGGCGATCACAACTTAGAAAAACTGATATGGGTGCCCTCAAACGAAACGGCCCGACCTGAACGTGCCCGATCGGGCGACCTCACATGGCGCGCCACGAAGCACCCGAACAAACGATGCCACAAGGGAGAAAATGGAAAATGGGCCACCCGAACGTGCACAAGGCACCCGGGCGGTCACAACTTAGCAAAACTTATACGGGCGCCCTCGAATGAAACAGCCCGACCTGAACGTGCCCGGTCGGATGACCTCACACGGCGCGACACGACATGCCCGACTGAATGATTCCACAAGGGAGAAAACGACAAATGGGCCGCTCGAACGTACACAAGGCACCCGGGCGGTCACAACTTAGCAAAACTGATACGGGTGCCCTCGAACAAAACGGCCCGACCCGACCCGAACGCGCCTGGTTGAGCGACCTCACATGGCACGACACGACACACCTAACCGAATGATGCCATAAGGGAGCATGATGATCATATTTCAGAAGTTGCAGGATGCTATTTGTGGATGGTTGATCAAGTTGGAAAAATAGATGAAATTCTATTTTTAGAATATTGGGCGAAGTCTATTTATAGATCATCAATCTAAAAATAGATGCATGTCGATTATTATTTGCTCTTAATAATAATCAGACTCTAAAAATCAACTTATTCTCTTGGAGCACTTCAGTTCAGTGCACAAATGTGGCACATCAGTTGACAGAAGGAATTACGCTATTCCTAAGGGTTTACTGAAGCTAATGCATGGAGGATTCAGTTAGAACTCAAGTGGCAGAGTTATGACACAGTTGGAAGAAGTAGTTATGGAGTTGTATTCAGTTTAACTCAATTAGACTCAGTTGAGCTAGTTGTATCTAGTCTAACTGAATGATACACTAGTGAGAGTGGAGTGAATTAATCAGTTAATTCATTCACAAATAATAACTCATTAATCAACTGAACAATACAGTAGTTAACTACAGTGCATGGCAGTTTCAGTGGAGACCAGTGGAGAGATAGGTGAAAGGGCAAGATAGACTATCTGTTGTGACTATTAGTGATGCATTGATTGCATCACACACACATTGGAGATTCCAATGAGGATTGTGCAGTCAATCCAAGAGTAATTTGAATTCATTCAGAGCTATTCTTTAGCAGGGATTGCACAGTGGAGGCAGGCTAGCAGGTGGGAAAGATCGGTGCATGGATTTGCAAGATTGGGCCTGATTAGTGTATGAAGATTGTACTGTACTGAGAGCTTGTGATAAGCTTTGTATGTTTTTATGATATTGTCATATGATCTCCATGTTACATAATATATAGGTAGGGTTTTCAGCTTCAGGATTTCCCGGTTAAAAACTGTGTTATGTGCAATTGAATATTTTTATTTATGCTTCACATGTGTGTGCAATTAAATTTTCCGCAAAATATTAAAAAGTGGAATAGATTCAGTATCTTGCATAAAGTTAAATAGTGTGAGATCAGGTGGATCTTGGACATATGCATTCTTAGTGCATATAATTTCTACACGGGCGCCCTCGAATGAAACAGCCCGACCCCACCTCAACGCGCCGGGTCGGGCGACCTCACACAGCGCGACACGACGTGCCCAACCGAACAATGCCACAAGGGAGAAAACAGCAAACGGGCCGCCTGAACATGCACAAGGCACCCGAGCGGTCACAACTTAGCAAAACTAATACGGGCGCCCTCGAACAAAATGGTCCAACCCGACCCGAATGCGCCCGGTCGAGCGACCTCACACAGCACAACACGGTGCACCCGACCGAACAATGCCATAAGGGAGCAAACAGAAAACGGGCTGCCCGAACGTGCACAAGGGACCCGGCCGGTCACAACTTAGCAAAACTGATACGGGCGCCCTCGAACGAAACGGCCCGACCCGAACGCGCCTGGTCAGACGACCTCACATGGCGCGACACGGCGCACCCGAATGAACAATGCCACAAGGGAGCAAACAGAAAACGGGCCACCTGAACATGCACAAGACACCCAGGCGGTCACAACTTAGCAAAACTGATATGGGCACTCTCGAACGAAACGGCCCGACCTAAACGCGCCTAGTCGGGCGACCTCACACGACGCGACATGATGCGCCCGACCGAACGATGCCACAAGGGATAAAATGGAAAACCGGCTACCCGAACGTGCACAAGGTACCCGAGCAGTCACAAATTAGCAAAACTGATACGAGCGCCCTAGAACGAAACAGCCCGACCCGACCCGAACGCGCCTGGTCGGGCTACCGCACATGGCGCGACACGACACGCCCGACCGAACAATGCCACAAGGGAGAAAATGACAAACGGGCCACCCGAACATGCACAAGATACCCGGGTGGTCACAACTTAGCAAAAATGATACGGGTGCCCTCGAACAAAACGACATGACTTGACCCGAATGCGCCCAGTCGGGCAACCTCACACGGCGCGACACGACGTGCCCGAACGAACGATGCCACAGGGGAGAAAACGGAAAATGGGCCACCCAAACATGCACAAGGCACCTGGGCAGTCACAACTTAGTAAAACTAATATAGGTACCCTCGAACGAAACAACCCGACCTGAACGCGCTCGACCGAACGATGCCACAAGGGACAAAATGAAAAACGGTCCGCCCGAATGTGCACAAGGCACCCGGGCGGTCACAACTTAGAAAACCTCATACAAGCGCCCTCGAACGAAACAGCCCGACCCGACCCGAAAGCGCTCGGTCGGGCGACCTCACACGGCGCGCCCGGCCGAACGATGCCATAAAAGAGAAAACGACAAATGGGCCACCCGAACGTGCACAAGGGACCCGAGCGGTCACAACTTAGAAAAACTGATACGGGCACCCTCGAACGAAACGGCCCGACCCGAACGCACTGGATCGGGCAACCTCACACGGCGCGACACAGCGCGCCCGAACGAACGATGCCACAAGGGAGAAAACGGAAAATGGGCCACCCGAACGTGCACAAGACACCCGGGTGGTCACAACTTAGCAAACCTGATATGGGCGCCCTCGAATGAAATGGCCCGACCTAAATGTGCTCGGTCGAGCGACCTCACACTGCGCGACACGACGCGCCCGACCGTGGTTGGGGACACACATTAAAAGTGAACCAAGGAGTGAGCGCATCACGTCTTTAATATTTTATGAAACTCCTTAGAAGTCCCATCATAACCACCTTCCATCTTCATCACAATGTGATATGTCAACTAAAGATATCTTATTATGTTGCTCCAACCATTCAAAAGGGGGACCCAAGTTAGATTATTATTTATTAAAGGAGAGGCTAAAGAAATTAATTTCCAAACTGTCGCAATAGCGACGCTTTCATACAAATGTCACAAGAGCGACCCTTAGCCCAAACCATCGCAATAGCGACGCTTTTGCCCAAACGGTAGCAATAGCGACGCTTTTTCCCAAACTGTCGCAATAGCGACGCTTTCCTCAAACGTCGCAATAGCGACACTTAGCTCTAGTCTGTCGTAATTCCAACGCTTTTGCCCAAACTGTCGCAATTCCGACGCTTTGCTACAAACGTCGCAAGACCAACACTAACTTATAAGTGTCGCAATACCAACACTTTTCTTCAAATGTCGGTATAGCGACAGTTGTGGGCGGGATTTGAAAAATTGAAAAAATTTGGGGAAATTTCCGACATTTGGTCAAAAGTGTCCGAACCAAAGTGTCAGAATTTCCACTAAATGTACTAGTGGGTATATGGTTTAAGTTGACTAGGAGGAGTGTTTGTTGGGGGATCAATGTACCAGACTGAGATCCCAAGGTCAAATTGCGTAAACTCAACGTAGCCATAACAGGGACCAAAAAGACTCCAGATAGGGGAGCTAAAAACAGTATTTGACCTTAAGGGTAATCGCCTAGCGGAATGGCTCCCAAATGGTTAAGACTTGGGGGGATTATTCTTGGTTTAGAAATATTGGGAGACACACCAGCAGAAGGAGAAGTTCCTTGAGGAGATGGTCCTGATGGCTGTGTCAAGTGAACAACAACAGGTTGCGAAGGCGTTGGCTGCTGGCTAGTCGTACCTGACCGCTTTTGGCTAGCCCGAGATGCTTGCAACATGCAAACACTCGATGAGTTGCGCTCTGTGATAAGAGGGGGGGCACCAGTGAATGAACCAAGTAAGGTGGAATATTTATAGACTCCCGGTGAGAAACTGGTGAGAGGTTTGATTGATTGGTTATTGACCACCGAAGAGATGATGGATTCAAGGGAGGTCTGAGACTTTAGTTCGTAATATGTCAACTAATCAATGGTGATGATTTTTCCATTGTGGGGGAATCACATTTTATGGTGAACCGTAGATGTGACAGCTGACATCGCCTAGGTGTAGCTAAGACCCAAGAGGATATTATAATCCAAGGGGGCATCAATGAGTTCTATGCCAATACAAATAGTCTTTCCCGCAAGTGTGACTGGACAATTGCGGAACATGCCAAGGGGTTGGGAAGGGTGACCGTCTCAAGCATGTAAAGTGTTGGTGGATGGGGACATATCAGGGGATCCAAGTTTCTTCCAAACATAGGGGGAAATCACACATGTGGATGCGCCCTCGTCAATGATACATCGTTGAACATGGGCATTACGGATCTTGACTGGTATTTGGAAGGCAACGGATGAAGGTAAATGGGGATGTTCTGACTTGTCAACATCAAATATGATCAAAAAATCAGCTGAAGGATTGGCGGCACCCAAATTAGATAGTATATATTTTCGTTGTGATGGAAACGTCTAGAGGAATTCCAGGGTTGACAAGGCAGTAGGAGACTGCGTCAAGTCATCTATTATGTTGTAGGTGTGGGCAGCTTTGGCAGAAGCAGCATTTCAGTGGAATGTCCCTTTGGGGATCTTGGGAATAACATTTTCCTTAGGCTGAGGGATCTATAAGGGAACATTTGGTGTCAGAATGGACTCTATGGATACTTTGGCTTGGGACTCAGTTGCAAACATAGCGGGTTTCTTGTCATATTGGCGCGACCGAGTTTGAAGGTTGACATCAACTGTATTGACCTCGTCATAATTCATCATGAGAATTTGGTAATCAGGGGTACCATACTATTGAGGTTGAGGAGTGGCGTGACCTTGAGGTGGTTGGGAAGCAACATATCCTTGCCGAGGGAAAGGACTAGCAAAAACAACTGGTAGAGTTGGCGTAGTGTTTGGAGGAAGTGACGTGGTGGGTTGTTGTCTTCTGGACGCTGCTTGGGCTTCCCATAACTGGCGCATCTGGGGTAAAAGGGGACAATCATGAGTATAATGGCCATGTACACCACAACATGAACAAGGTTTGTTCGTATGAAGGGTCTTGTGCTGCTTGGGTCGATCGCCTTGTTGCTTATTTGTGGTGTTAGGTTGGTTCCCTTGGGGTGTGTTTGGTTTATTACCTTGGCGACCCTGGTTACCCTGTGTTGGAGCGGGTCTCCTAGGGTACACTTTTTGATGTCTTTTTGTATAATTTTTGTATATGCACGCTGCGCGGATTGGTCAAGGGGATTTGGGGCGGGTCAAAGTCCCTCTTTTATGTAAAAGGGTTTTAAGGGTAAATTGTGGGCCTAAAACCATGGTTTGAGACCATAGTATCTGCACACTAAATTTGATATAAATAGATAGATCGAGTCTAAGGAACGGGGGGGATCAATATTCATGTTTTGGATATAAGTTTTATGCGTCTATGATACTTTTGTAAGGGTTTCAGTCTAGGTTGGGTAGAAAGGCTCTTGTTGGCTGTGTGCGCGAAGACCTAGTCCTAGCTATGTGCAGACTCCCCTAGCTATGTGTGTGGAAGGGTAAAGTGTAAGGGAAAGTTTGATGTATTGAATTTCTTTGAATTAATACAAGGACCGATTTTGGTGAAAGAACTGTGTTATCTATCTGCGTTACCTGTTTATTGTTCTGTTTTAAGATCGCTTTACTTCTGTTATGGTTAATTTTATCTGCGCGAATACATATGTTATTTATGCATGAAGTTATATTGATGGTTGAATTCATGGATAAATCTGCTTAAGTGATTACACATTGTATAGATCTGGTTCTGTTATGATACATATGTGACGAAGTACTCTGCAATTCTTTTCTATGATCTGATAAGTATTGTTCTGTAATTGCGCATATTTGTTAATATATGTTCTACAATCAATTTGTTTAGGTCCACTACATTATTTTCTTCCGCAAGGTATAGAAACGTGGTTCCAACACCCCCCATACTGCTTCGAGTGATACTCTGATCTACGCAAGCAGGTCATTGTTGAAAGGGCCAGTACTTGGATGGTTTGTTGGTTACGCGATAAACTCTGAACCTGGGTCAAGACCCCTCAAGCCAACACCCTATGCTTGTTGGTTCTGATTTCCTTTCCCCTTATTATTTTTCTTCGAATTAGGGGGATTAGTCATGCTCTGTTGAGCATACACTTGACCTTGAGGAGGTGGTGGCTACTGTGGCAGAGGTTGAGAAGGCACGGGAGGCAGGGGCATTGATGCTGGAGGGGGTGGAGCATTGGGTTGTGCATAAGGATAGAAAGGAGATGGAGAAAAATTTGGGTAAAGAGGTTGAGAAACAAGTAGCCCTGGCATTAACTGATGCGGTTGGGAAAATGCGTAAGGCGTGCTTTGACCAGAATACAAGTTTCTTAGAGGGGGATAAGTGTTGGAGGAACTGGTCACCCCTAGGGGTAACCATAACTCATGTGAGGAGGATAATATGGATGTGAAAGAGATCCAATGATATCGTCGGTGGCATGATATTCCCTCAGTGCATTGGCACTACCAGGTCTAGGAAGATCTTGTAAAATGGTATAAACATAACTAGACTGGGTGTAGATCAAGTCATATTTTAATGTGACCTGGAGAGCTTCTTCCTCGGACTAAGGAAAATGAGATGCGACATCTTTACCAATGGGGGCTAAGAGCGTTCTAAGAAACCAATATATATAGACACGGTCATCGAATGCAGGGGCTCTACATAAGCTCCTTCTTCTATTCCATTCTTGGACATGGCCAGAAAGGCGGGTGGTAGAAGATTGAGAAAATGAGGTCAACAACTCGGTACTGATATCATAACGAAGGGGTAACTGTAAATATGACAGAAACACTTTAGTGAGAGTCGCAAAAGTGGTATGACATACAGCGGGCTAATCAACATACCACTTTGCAGCTTCTCCAGTGAGCGTACGTTGGAACAACTGAAGGCGAATGGAGTCATAGATGATGGAATTAGAAGAACACCACATATGAAAGGAGAAAACATGATTAATGGGGTCCTCTCCCGTGTTTCCTTCAAACTTAGGAATGTCGGAAGGAATCTTAGTTGGCATAGCTAGCCAAACTGCATCGTGGAGTATGGGGTCATTGATTAATTGGCTAAAATCGGGAAGGCTTAACCCACCATAAGAGGTAGCAAAGGAGTAGTCAGGATGGTTCCAATAGTGGCTCTAGCATTAGGGCCAGGGCCACCACCGGCTTGAGGACCTACACCTACATTGGCACCTCACATGGTGACGGTATGAGGGTGAGGAGAACTGGGGTCAGAACAAAGGAAGAACCCGATGAACCAGAATTAGAGTTTGTATGGGGACTTAGGGGAGGACTAACTCGGAACCTACGGGGTGGAGTAAGACGTCTTAGTAGAAACTGAGGCTGAAGACATTGGAGTCTTCACGATAAACGCGTTGGGTGCGCAATGATGGCAAGTCACAAATTACACGAAAAGGTTGAAGAGTGATAAACAAAGGATTTGTGAGGCAGATTAATTAATTATGATGTTTATGTCTTGGCTTGGTGATGTAAACCAAGCGCTCTTCGCTTTAGGTGTGAGTGTGTGCAAGCCGTGTGTTTATTTTAATTAAGTCTAGATGATTATTTAAAGAAAAAGAAAAATTGTTGAAAATTTGTAAATGAAACCGAAATGACAGTAAAATAAGCAGCTAATCATGCACAAATGCCAACCCAAACATGGTTCTTAAACAACCAGACTAAATGGGGGTGAAATTGACTCAAAACACACTAAATTGGCCAAGAGATCAAATGTCTATTGAGACTAGGATCTAATGACTTGATATTGCTATAAATGACACATAAAACAACAAGGAACCAGAGGGGAAAATTAGTGTAAAAGATAAGGTTAAAGGTTAAAAACCTAGGGAAAATAAAGAGCCCCTAAGGCAAAGACCAAACAAAACTCAAGGGAGGGTTTTAGATGTAACAATAATCTATCAGAAAGGATCTGTAAAAAGGATAGATTAGACTCTAAAACAATGGTTTAAAGCATTGTAAATCTCAAACTACCTACTCAGCTTAACTCCTCCTAAAATGGTGGAAGTGTACCGAAACCCTAAGGGGCTTGGTTCTACTTCAAGGAGACAAACTGAGCATATACAGGCCTAAGACGGGCAGAAATAGAGGTCAGACAACCCAAAATAGTGCTCTCGGCAAACCTTGACAGTTTCATAAAAAACTCAAAAAAATATTACAAATCGCAGTTAATGACATGTGAACATGTGAGCTCACACTTTTTTACCAGATAACTGTGATTTCAAGGGGAAATCGCATTATTTGGGCTGAAAACTGCGATTTCTACTCATTGGTTCTCAAGCGGCACATTGTGGAAAATTTGTCGTCTCTAGCATGTCTGATACCTGTTACCTACGGAAAACACTAGAAAACATCCATAATTTACAATTTTGATTGAATTAGGGTAAATAATTTAAGAAACAACATCAATAGACTAAAAACAGCTGAAGAAAAACCCTTGTTGTTGAATCTGCTGGCCACATTGGAATCTGAATCACAATAGTGGAGTCGTCATTTGTTATTGTAAAATCTTATCGAAGGTGTACGAAGAGATCTTACTTTAGCTATGTTTGATGAATAGCCCTAACAATAGAAATGATTGCTTAAACCTTTAGATATGCAATAGACAGTTAGAACAAATCCTGCAAAAACCCATATGTATGCAGTAAAAGTAGCTAAACAGTGAAAAGAAATACAATAACTGATGTAAAATTAACTCCAAGTATCCAACAAATAAGACAAGATTAAAGAATGATTTCTTCTATTATAACACCTGGTGAAGGAAACAAGTAGACGTTACGAGTACCCCTCAATGGGATGGGTTCTTGGTTGTCCTCAATGCTTCATCTTCAGAAGTTTCTCTCTCTCAATGGTGTAGAAAACCCAAAGTATGTGTTGAACTCAGATGGGAGCTCAAATGGGAAAAGAAAATGATAGTGACAATGAGAATGATCAAAGTGAAGAATGAATGGAAAAACCCTCCTATTTATAACAAAATATTGAGTTATCCTCAATAATGGTGAATAATAAAATAGTATTAACCAATATCTGGATCTAACCGCTTGGAATATTTTAGTATATTTTGTTGGAGGGAAAAGGTATTTAAATTGGTTAAATACCTTTATTTAGAAATAATGATTTATTTAATTATTCCTCATGGGGTTTCTTGTTTTAACCATAAATAACTTAATAAAATATGGTTTAATAAATTATTTCTTATAGTGAAAGAAATTTTATTATGGTAAAATTGGTCTTACATGGTGTACTTTGATCCATCTAATTAGAAATGGTTAGATGACCAATTTTTGGTGATAAAATTATGTCCACTTTTCCATGTTAGAAATTGTAGTACACAATATCATTGAAACTTCAGCTAATAATGAAGTCAACACAATTCAATGTGGGAGAGCTACTCACCATGATTATATCATTCATTATTTTACTCATTATGTCTATGTTGGACCTTGAGTTGCAAATGCAAACCCACATTATTGAGATCATCTCTTGCATAGGAGTCATAACCCATGGGGATTTGTATAGTTATGTAGAAGACCATATTTGTTTTCTCTATATTGCATGCATATTATTAGTATGATTGGAGTTTTTGAGAAATCATGAGTAGGAATGACTTGATATTTTAACAATGATGGATTTCATAATTTATCTTCCTAATGTTGTTATATTAATTTTTGAAGAGTGAATGTTGTAGGATGATGATTCTTCATATTTTTTGTATGTCTTCTTATGTTCATGGATTTTTATGTTTATAGGGGGAGGCCAATGTGTCTTTAAGATTAAGTTTGAAACGAAAATATTTAAGGATGAGCTTCAATAGCATGAACTATAATTCTTTGACAAAGTTAATATTGTGGAACCATTTCCATTTCATTTCAAGATTGTCAATTTTTTTTTTTTTTTCTTTTTTAGATCTAATGCGTAGCTTCGATATAAACAAAATCACTAAAAATGAGTGGTTCGTCAAGTGCGTAGCTTAAGGATGTATGCAAAGAAGAAGAGATGTTTGCATTGGGAAAGAGATGTGTTCATCACACAATAGGAATTTGAAATGGTTGTTGCTAGGACTATAAAAAAAGGACATTATGAAGAAAATTTCATTAAGGAATCTATAAGAGTGAGGAAAGAAAAATAATTGGATTTGGGTGCGGTAAGGAAAGAAAAATAATTGGATTTTATTGGAATAAGGGAAGACAGAGAATTGGATTTGAATGCAATAAGGAAATGGTATTCCCAAAACTATAGTAGAGATAGAAGTCAACGTGGTGTTGGAAATATGTTGTTGGCATTGATGTCAACTGTGAAGTCAGTCTTGTATTAGCACTTATGTCAGTTGTACATGTGGGAGCTTGTACATGGCTTGATGATGTGTTTTATTGATGAAGGTTCTTGGAACAGTGTTTCAAGGTGGTATGAACTTGTGGTTGTAGATCTGGGAAGAGGATTTTGAGTTTTCCCTCATTTAACTAACAAACGCACATTAAACATGGACAATTGACATTTGGAGTCTTCACAACTCATATTTTCAATGGAATACCAGTGTCCACAACCTAGATTAGTTGTGGAATACCAACGTTCGCAACTTGTGCATGGAAAAAGGAGATCCATAGGCCTTTACCATTGAATTTTCTCAGGGTATTTTGAGGCAAGGAGCGATTGATCTATTCTTAATTGGCTATTTGATTTGGTCGCATTTGATGTGTTTGAAATGGTCATGGTTGATCATTTTCTTGAGTCTCCAAGGCATTGTGGAATGAAATTAATATGTTAGATTAAGTCATGTTTAGCATTTGGTTGATTTGGTCAATTTTACCTAGTCATCAAGGAGAAGTCGAACACATTAATATGTTTAATTTGGTCAATATGTCGCTTGAAGAAATTAGCTTTTAACTGTGTTGGCATGTACATTTCAGAGGTTGGAGAAAATCAAATTATATGTCAATTTTTACCCCTACGCGAGGAGTGGTTCTGTAATTTCATCCCTACTCTTAGACACATTGTGATTGGAGTAGATGTATACATTTTTAGATGTTGTGTGAGTTACTTGTGCGATTGACCAAATTGTTGGCCAATTCAAGCAATGAGTTTAGCTGAAAATGGATCAATATCACTAATTTGTGTGTGGGCCAAAGTGTGTATACCTGAGTGGTGTTTTTTCATTAAGATTATTCATTGGTTGAGAATGTGTGTGTCATGTCCCCAATTTAAAATTTTGACAAGGAAATTCCCAATTTTTCAATTTTGGTGATTAATATATATTTAGATAAATAAAATTAGGAGAAATAATTTATGGAGATATTAAATAAATTTTGGAGAAAAGGGAATGGTTGGGACTCAGGAAAAGAAGAAAAATTAAAGTGAAGATAAGTTGTGGAGATTACCAAAATGGAAATTAAACCATGGGAAGAATCAAACCATGGTATCAAATAAAAGTGTGAGAGAAATTGAACCATGGTATGAGGAAGGGAAAGAAATCATAAAAGGAATACTAGAGTCTCATTTTGATCATTATTTATTAGAAATTCATTTCAGAATTGGAGAGTTTTCTTGAGCTGCTTAGCCAAGTCAACCAGTGTTGTTTAGCACAAGGAATTTCCAAGCAGAATTTCCACCCTCATTTCGAAGAACTTCGAGTCGCTCCCTAGTGAGGTAATCTGGGGAGTCCAATTCAGGATTTCCATAGAGCTTTATTGCAGGTATTCACTCAGTTTTCCACTCCTTAGGTGGAGAGGAAGTTTGAGTTGCTCATTGGAGGATCAACTATTATGGGTTGGATTTCCAACTATTTTTCAAGGGTTGAGTAGTAGTGTTTTGTCAGGTATTGGAGTTGATTTTGGCCAAAATTTTGAATAAGGAATTTTGCAAGGATTTGGAGGAGTTCCCTTCAGGGAAATTGTGCATTCTTGCATTAGTTTGATTTATGTAGCTCATTGGTATACTGTGAAGGGTTACACATAGATTTTGGGGTTTCAGCGACTCGTGGATTCAACCCAATAATTTTCTGGGTTTTTTTGGGTTTCGTGAGCATATTTCGTGGTTAAAATTTCATAATTTTTCGGGCAATATTAGGGTCTGAAATATTCATTCTTATAACATGGAGAATTATTGATTTAACTAATATTTTCGCACTACTTGAGCATTCCAGGTCAACTGGAATTAGCTCAAGATATTTCTAGGTTTTATTGGTTGGGGTGTGATGAGCCTCTCTCTACATTTTCAGAATTTTTGAAGCCGTTTTGAGGGGTCATTTTGCAGTTTCCCTCTAGCAGCAGCGGTAGAAACAACAACATTATTTTTTGGGTGATTTTCACATTTTGGGGCTTTCCGGGTCAGCTGGAGTCACAGGGACTTCACTCAATGAACCTCTGACCTATCGCATGCATTCATGGCATATTAAAAAATACCCTTAATTTGACCAAATATTGGAAAATACCCCTAAAAATCACATTATTTAACCCCCTACCAATATGACCCTAATACACCTTCCTAATTCAAAAAACCCCTACTTCCACTAAATATTATAGGTATCCATTTTTTCTTTAACATTTTTTATACCCCTTTATATTTTTTCATTAACTTTGAGATCCATTTTGTATACCTGCCATTATAAAAACCCTTTACCCCCTATATATCCCCCAATATATTATGTCATTTTTTCCTCAATATATATATCACAATATGAACCCACGTGGTATGGTATTGGTCCCCCAGTGAAGCCCCTGTGGCTGGAGTTAGCCCAAGTTTTTTTGGGTTTGGTATATTTGGGTGAGAGAAACCTCCAGTTAACTTTTTTGGAAATTTTTTGAGCAAATTTGATGGCTCAAATCACAATTCACCCCCGACAGCATAAACAAAAATTTATGGGTAGTGTATTGGGATAGATTGAACCATTTCAATTGGATTTTTTTTTAGATCTTCACCTAGGTATTGCATGCTTGCATTAGCAAGCCTAGGTTCTATCATTCTACTCTAATGTACTCTGCTCCAGAGAAATTTTGATAAAATGGCTCAGAATTTTTGTTATTATTCTATGGTTTATTGATCTATTTTTGCTTGTGTAAAAAGTATGCTTGCAGGGTTGTATTTTTTTATTGTAGCTTAGTACATGTTTTTAGTATTCATTGTATTTCCTAGTTTGGGATACTACAGTGGTATCATAGCATGATCTTGGCCAAATGTAGGGAAGATAGCAAGATCATGGAGGTGTAATCATGCATGCACAGTGATTGGTGAAATTTGTGGATATTACAATGGAGCAAAAGGGGAGGATTACATAGGAAATCATGGAGGAGATCCTTAGAAACAACGAAGAGATGATAGAGATGTTAGCCCAATTTTGTATCTATAAGGGAATAAAATTGAGTTGTCCTCATCCTTCTAACAGAGGCACTAAATGTGTGCATACCACGAGAATGAAACCACTTACACCATGTGGGAAAACTCAACAGAATCAGGGCACATGACCCCCTCGAGAGGAGTGGATAGAACGAGAGCAGTTAGATGATGGGACTAGGAGGAGATCTTACTTCCTATCGTGGGGCCTAGGGTACAGGTACCCTGACAGTGAGCCTAAGGAGGAGGTTAAGCAGGAGACTAAGGGCATGCGGGATTGTGAGAAGCATGTGGATACACCCAGTGTGACATAGGAGCCACCCTTGTTGGAGTTTCCTTTGGTAGCGTCGGTTGTCACATTAGTGGAGACAGTTGAGCATGCATCCATTGATGAGGTGCTAGAGGACACAGAGCTACCCACCATTAATGAGTTTCCAAGAGACATATCCCCAATTGATGAGGTTCCAAAAGACACAAAGGTACCTATATTTGTGACCGACTTTACAGATGTTAGACTCCCACAACAGTTTCATCAACTCCAGTTCATCCCTATAGCTTGAAAAAGAAGGCCATGATAGTCTGAGAGACCATTTTACAGCAGAACAAGAAGTCGGATGACACGAGAGTGCTTTGTGCCAAGATAACAACCAAGCTGATTCACGTTGGGGAATGGTTAGATTCCCTAATGGTATAGTTAGAGGAGTACTCATTGCAGCGTCAGAGCAGCCCTCTTCAAGTATACATAGTTGGGGTTTATAAAATTGTTAGTTTACATCTACACATTGGGGAGAGAGAGGTAGGGTTACCTAAACGGATCTCGTGTGTTGACCAAGATTATGAGATGAGGCAACATGAGTTGCACAGGGCGCAACGTTTGTAGGTTGGAGTTGTTGCGTGTACGTACACATGCATTCGACCTTGCTCTTGGGGTTGGATGGCGTAAAACTTTGAGTTGGTACCCAATGGGCTCGGATACATTTATGGAGATGGTGATAATCAAGAATAGATATTAGTAGTATCTTCCATGCCTTGGGGCTACTCGAGGCCTAGGTTGGAATTGGGATCCAAGAGGGGCTTCCTACCATATACTTGAGATGAGGATGATAGTTGTTGGGATCCAGCTGGGATTCCCCACCCCATCATGGATGTGGTTGGTGAGGGAATTGGCAGTGTGACAGATCCAATGACTGAGCATCCACACGTTTTTGGATCTTCATTAGTGTTAGTGTTGAGTTGGGTTGACAGGGGAGTAGGTAGACTCTGCGATTTGTTTGAGCATGTTGGTTGTGCATGTAGTCACAGGATGATTAACATACTCTGGAAGGAGTTTATAAAAGGAGCTAACATTGGTAGGTCGCCATATAGTGCCTTGTATGGGGTTGAGGGTTCTCCCTAGTTATGTGAGGAACAATGGTCATGGAGGAGTAGCACAGTGGTGGCATCGCCACCATTACATAGGGGGATTCACCTCTCGTGTCTCTCAGGAATATTTTGGACGTGAGGCCCATACATTATAGGGTATGGTGTTGAGATAGTGGAGGTGGTGATATTAGTAGGGTGTAGGTTGATGCGTATTATCTCAAGTTTAGATAATGGCATCCAGTGGCATGTAGGAGCATGCAGCGTCGAGCAGTGGTTTCCAAGTGAGCACATAAATGCATGGCAGTGTGTTGTGGTGTGTGGATTTTAACCATGGAGTAGGAAGAGCGACTTACACCACATAAATTTTTATATTGAAGTGATAAATTCACTAACACATATGGGATGCCATATGGTATAGGGTTGTATGACAATGAGTGTTGGTATCCAATGGTGCATGAAGTTGTGCCTCGTAGTTCACTTCTATGCATAGGAGTGAAGGGTACATATGTATGTACAATAGAGCATGATGATGCGCAACAGGTTGTTGGAGTGTTGCCAATATAGATATCTCCTGAAGGGGTCATCAAGCACACCATTGGGTTTGGCACACCCATATTTGGAGAGCGACTTGATCACAGGGCTGACTGTGAGCTTCCATTTATCACTCTCCAACATTGCACACTAATACAAGGGACTTTGATATTGTCTCTTGATCCTCTCATCATGAGCAACAAGACTTAGGATGTTCATCTGAGACATTTGGACAAGACATGGTGCATTAGGAGAGAGGATTTGCAGCCGTGGCATATGATTAGGGTCTGATTTGGAATGTGCGGGCTTGGGGAAGGTTCAATCTATTGTAGGCATAAAACATGCTCCACCCTTAATCCCACATTTAGGGAGATGCATGACACCGATTGGGAGAGAAATTTTGACATGTCTCAGAAGCATATACAAGGGTTGGTGGACCCATATTGCAGGCAAATGTTTAGACTCTAGGCAGTTTTGGGTAGCACCTACAGGAGGCAGGATAAAATATCTCATAGTGTGACATGGCAAGCACATGGCAGTCTTGCACCCACCGAAATGATTCGGGATGTATGGAGTACATATACTAATTACATGCAGAGACCCGAGATGTGGCACGATTTGGTGCCAACATTTGTCGGGACTATGCCATAGCCGATATGGTTATGGGATCCAGGGATTCAGTTGGATTATTCATTACTCTATTTCATGATGAGAAGGATTAGGGTACAGAGTGACCCAACTCACTTTTTCTTTGACATATGGGGGAGTTCCAAGGCCTTAGTCACATGCACATCACATGACAAGGTCGATTTTCCTTATTACTAGTCTGCACCGAGATTGGGAAGTTTATCATAGTCAAAGTGGTGCAACGTCAGTATTTAGAAATATAAGGCATAACAATTAGGTGATTTATATATTAATGATATCTGCTTGTGAATGATTTTAATTTCTTTCGGATTAGGATCTTCTCTTTACTTAGATTATTATAGTGTTCTTCCTCGTCAAAAAACTACCAATGCATAAACAATAAAGAGACAAGAGACACAAAATGTAGGCAATCATCCAGGGCCAAAACCTCTCCAACTTGAGAGGAAAACCCAAATGAATTCTTCTTCTTATAGAAACTTCAATTGACGAATGCCAAGACCATGACCTAGACCCTTGACACACTAACCTCTCCAAGACCAAGTCACAAGCCTTCTTTTCTTCCTTTATTCAATGATGGTCAAACTTCTTGCTTCTTTTTCCTTTTTGACTATCTCGGCTTCTTGGATCATACCTGTAACCCTTGGATTTTTTAGAAACCCTAGTTGCAGCATGTGTGAAGTATGTTGACCAACTTTTGTACGTTGTTACCACTTTGCCTGGATGGGGGAACTTCCTTCTTTACTTTGGCTTGATGAATGCAATGTCTTCTTTCTTGATTCAACTTTTAGACTTTCCTATTCTCGGTCCTTCTCTGTAGCAAATATTTCCTTCGCACATGTGACGTATATGAGCCCTAAAAGAGATCTGAAATAGTTTGAATATCTTCCCTTATTCTTCACTTGGTGTTGGGGCTTCCTTATTGAGATTTTCGCACTTCTTTCATACTTCATACCTTTACTTAAATTTTATCTTCAATTGGAGGCTGAGCTACCCTATATATAGTGATATTCCCACCAAATAAGTCGACTTTTCCTAGTGACAAGGTCGACATGCCTTTCTAGAAATATATTTAGGCCGACTTGAGGGAGGTGTTGGAGCTTGGTCTTAGAGGGTCTCTTAATGACTCATATACATATGTAACATGCCCAATAAGGGTATTTCATACATGACATAGACTCAATCGAATTTTATGACATGATGACTAATCCTGAAGGCTCACAATGGGAGCCTTAACTAAAAATAAAATTCCTTGATCATGAAACCCATGATTCAAGCATTACACAATAATTTTATTGCTTTTATTCATTACATCAATTACATAAAATCAAAATTACACATGTCATTATGAATACTGAACCTAGTTACACTTTTCAACATTCCCTCTTAACTAGGGAGGTATTCATAATCCATACGAGGTACTTGGTCATTCTCAATCTAAAGAATTCTCATAAGAAGACTCAGATTGGTAACCCATTTTTTTAGCATCATATCAACCAGCATTGTCACATATAAAGGCCTTGAATAACCACTCTCTCTCTCCACAAGATCATAGCACAATGTTGGTGAGACCAATGATGTATAGACACCCTCATCATTGTCTCTCTCGGAACATACTCCACATGGGTTCTCAGAGTGCGTTCCACCAGGAATATTCTTATCTTGGATTCCCAATCCTCAAAGAATATCGGTCCTCTTTGACTACTCTTATCTTGGATGCCTTAACTTATCCTTAAAGAGTATTGGATGCCATATGTTTACCCAATCCTCTATTATGTCTCCCCAAGTGAAGACAAGAATGATCCGTCTATCTCTCCTCATGGCCTTCACTAAGACTTGCGGTTCTTAGTCTTGGTCTAGTGCATGACACATGAAGTAGAGAACCATATTTTTCACTCCCTATTAAAGATGGATTACCAACCCATTCCATAAAAGAATGTACCCAAGCTCCCTTTTTTTTGACCAGGTACTTGCCTTCAACATCTCTTCAGGTGGAGATCATGGGACAACCAGCTGATTGTAGAACGCATTCCTTCTATGTCATGAATTTATTCTTTATTTTAGAGTATACATATTTTGGTACTTCTTAGTAGGGCACAAATCATTCATTACTTTCATCCATGAGTCATGTCATCATTTCTTTCATTGGAAAGTGATCCATCAGTCCATATCTGGCCTTCCTTCATGTCATGATGCCTTCTTCATCCCATGTTTCCCTAAGGGTCTTTCATCCTAATACATGGTCAGTAATGGAAGACATTCATAGCTTCTTCCTTTGGCAGCCCTGCATAAGCTCATCCATTTATTTTTCAAAAGTAAGAAATGAACATTAAATCAAAATTACCTTTGTGATAGTATTTTATCATGACATCTTTTGGTTAGCATCAACATTATGCATACATATTGACACATCTCCAAAAGATATATACTATCAAGGGTCTCTTTCTTTTCCAGTCTTCATTAGAGTCTTCATATCTTTCATGGAGATGTCCTAGTCAAATATTCCATGTTATGAAACCAGCTCCCAAAATAGAAGAAAAGAGATATCAACGCCTTATAAATCAGCCACTTTGTGGGGGAAACCTCCTTTACATTACATAAATGAACAATTCTTGGATGACACAAATTAAAAAACCTTCTTTCTATATATAGGAGTCCATGGGGTCACAATATAACCCTAGCCGACCTAACAATAATAATGTAAGGGCACAACAATAACAATAGTGGGCTATTATGGTGCACAATAATAACAAAATGGGGACTACATGGGTACAAAAATAATAATAAGGGGGCTACACTAACAAAAATAAGGAACTATGCTAGTAATATAGGGCCCTAACATGCCCCTCTCCTTTAAAAAAGTGTTGTCCTCAATGCTTGAGTAGTTCTGGATGCTTCTGTATAAAAGTCTCATCCTCCCATGTGGAACCTTCAGTAGGTAAGTTCTTCCACTTGATGAGATACTCTGAAATTGATCGATTTCGTAGCTATCAAGTTCTTGTTTCTATGAGTACTTCAGGTTCCAATATGATTTTTCCTTCCTCGTCAACTTCTAGCAATATTGTTTGAACCAGAATTTTGTCACCTATAACCTTCTTTAAGCATGAAACATGGAAAATTGGGTGCACTCACGAAGACGCATGAAGCTTCAATTTGTATGCCATAGTACCAATATTTTGCAACACCTTGTAAGGACCATACTACTTTGGTGATAATTTATTATCCTTCTTAGCTTGCTTGAGGGTTATTTGTTTGTATGGTTGTAGCCGTAAAAATACCCAGTCGCCTACATCAAAAATTCTCTCACTGCGATGTTGATATGCATGTTGTTTCATTTGATTTTGGGCCAAATTTAGGTTATACTTTAAGAGTTGGAGAACTTATTGTTGATGCTCGATGTGATCTTCCATTGCTTGAACCTTGGAATTTTCTCTTAAATATGATGTGATGGATGGCAGATGATATCCATAGAGTGCCATATATGGGGCCATTTTTGCTATAGTGTGGAAGGAAGTGTTATACCACCATTCAGCCAAAGGTAACCAATTGACCCATTGTTTTTTTATCAGATATAAAGCAACTAAGATATCCTTCCAAACATTTGTTCACTATCTCAGTTTTCCCATCATATTGAGGATGATAAGATGAGCTATGAGCTAGTTGAGTACCCATACAAGAAAATATTTATGTCCAAAAATTTCCAGTAAAAATGGGATTTCTATCGCTTACAATAATCTTTGGGTTTCCATGTAGCTTTTGAATTGTTTCCATAAATGCAGTAGCAAATGTACTCACTTTAAATGGATGAGATAATGCACAAAAGTGTGCATACTTAGTAATTCTATCAACTACCACCATGATGACACTCTTTCCTTCGGACTTAGGTAAACCTGTGATAAAATCCATTGAAACCTCCTCCCAATGTTGATTTGGAATGGATAAAGGTTGTAGCAGACTTGGGGTATTAATTGTCTCAACTTTATTTTGTTGGTAAACCAAGCATTCCACCACAAACTTTTGAATATCAGATTTAAGGCCATCCCAAAAAAAATCTGTATTCACCCTGTGGTAGCTTTTTTAAAATATCGAGTGTCCTCCTAAGGGAGAGGTGTGAAATTCCAAAATAATCTTTTGTTTTAGTTTGGAATTCTTACAAAGATATAAGCGATCTTTGTACCATAAGGAATCATTTTTCCAACTAAACGTATTAGATGTACTAGGATCTTGCTGCAACTTTTGAATGAGTGTCCACACTTCTTCATCATTCTTTCATTCCTCCCTTGCTTTGGTTATCCAATCAGGTTGGATAATAGAAATGGAACAAAGTAATGCTTCCACATCCTCATCCTTTCTTGAGAGTGCATCTGCAACAACATTTAGCTTCCCTTTTTGTAGATGATTTCAAAGTCATAACCCAACATCTTTGTGACCCATTTTTGCTGCTCTTCTGAAGATAGTCATTGTTCCAAAAAGAATTTAAGACTATCATGATTAGTTTTTACCTTGATGTCTCTTCCCATTAGGAAAGGTCATGATTTCTTTAGTGCATGTAGTATTGCCAACATTTCCTTCTCATAAATAACTTTATGTAAATACTTTCCTTTTATTGGATGGATTTCAAAAGCAATGGGTCTTCCTTCTTGTATAAATATAACACCAATTCCATTTCGTGAGACATCACATTCAAATATAAAGGTTTTTGTGAAGTCTAGCATAGCTAATACTGGTGCTTGGAACATTGCCTCTTTAAGATATTCAAAGGCTTAGTTGCTTCAGGAGTCCATGAAAATGAATCTTTCTTCATTAATGTTGTTAGAGGTGCTGCTATTCTCCCATAATTCTTAACAAACCTACGATAATACCCTATTAACCCGATAAACCCTTGCAACAGCTTTATGGTTGTGGGGACTTTCCATTCCTTAATGGCTTTAATTTTGTTATGGTCTACCTTAACACCCTCCTGAGATACAATATGACCTAGATATTCAACCTCTTGTACCCCAAAGAAAAATTTGGAGGTTTTTGCATATAATTGTTTCTCCTCCAATATTTTGAGCACCCTGTCAACATGTTGAACATCATCCTTCCAAGACCTATTGTAGATTAATATATCATCAAAAAATACTAACAAAAATTTTCTAAGGGTTTGAAAATGGAATTCATCAACCCTTGAAATGTAGAAGGTGCATTGGTAAGGCCAAAAGGCATGACCAAAAATTCATAATGACCCTTGTGAGTTCGAAATGTTGTTTTTGGAATGTTTTTAATCTTCATTCTAATTTGATGATATCTTGAATGGAGATCCAACTTGGTGAAATAAATTGCTCCATGTAATTCATCCAATAATTCATCAATCACAACAATGGGAAATTTATCTTTAATAGTGAGCTTATTGAGCTCTCTATAATCCGGACACATGCGCCATGATCCATCCTTCTTGTGCACCAATACCAGTGGAGCAGAAAAAGAACTTTGACTAGGTTGAATGATACCAGCCTCTAGCATTTCTGCAATCGTACGTTCAATTTCTCTCTTTTGGACATAATGATCTATGTAAGGCCTGATGTTTGGAGGAACACTTCCTGGAATCAAATGAATAGCATGATCATGATCACGAATAGGTGGGAGTACTTTAGGAGTTTCAAACACTTTGGAATGATTGTCCAAGACTTTTTGGAGATCTGGAGAAATAGATGGTTTTGATGTTAGAACTTCTAGTGAGCATAATTGTGCAATGACGCCTCGTTGTTATTTATTCAGAAGCTTTGTCATGAAATTAGAGCTTATTATCTTTCCCATATTCCCTGCAATACCCCATATTTCAACTTCATTTCCTTCCAAAAAAATATTCAAGAAAAGTTCTTGAAAATTAAAAGTTACTGTCCCCAAAGATTGTAACCATTGTACTCCTAGTGACAACATCAGCAACACCCATTGGAATGGAAAGCATTGGACTATTAAATACATATTCCCCCATGTTTAGCTTGATATTATGGCACTTTCCAGAGTAATTTATAGTCCCTCCATTTTCCACCATCACTTGACACTCTAGCGCTGGGTATTGGAAGCAAATCAATTCCTTGGCTACCTTACAATGAATAAAATTATGGTTACTACCCAAATCAATAAGCACTATTACATTTTTCTTCTTTATGTGTCCTTCTATATTGAGAGTTTGAGGAGTGTTAATTCTTGCCAATGCATTACAAGATATGGTTAGATTCATTTCTTCTTCCTCTAGGGTTGGTTCCTGGTGTATATCCTCTTATTTTGAATTTTTTTGTTCCTTTTCTTCCTCCTCTTCACAATCTATGTAAAATAATTTCTTCTCAGTGCACTTATTGTTGGAAATAATGAGAGGTGGGTGAATCAGTATTTCTTTTCAATGTTATTTTACCAGTTAGATCACTTGTAATTAGAACACAAAATTAACAATAAGAGTAAATGATTTTATTAATATCTTCTTTACAATAATGTGTAGGGCTCCAACCCTAGATTAAGACACCAACCTTCAATTTCCCAGGCTCCAACCTATATTTTCCAAGCACCGAATTGGACTTCCAAGGCTCCAGCCTTGTCAATTCTAAGGCACCAACCTCAAGTGATCCAACCCTATATATGGTACAAGCTCCAACCTGGTCTCTTAAGGACTCCTATCCTCTAGGGCTCCAACTCTATCTTCCAAGGAACCAACCTTGTCCCTATGAGGCTCCAACCTCCTGCTTCAATTCATCAAGATATATTTGGTTATACTTCATGGCTCCCAATGTCTTCTTCAACGAGCCCTAACAATCTCCAACTATTCCCTCACTTAGTATTCATGTCACTTCATCAATGACAACCTTATAAGGTGTCACCATTGCTCTTCATTGTACCCAATAAATATCTCCAAGGTTACTTCATGATGACTAATGCATCATGGTCTCCAAGATTAACTCCAAGGAAATCTAGGGCTTCTCAACAATGTGTCTACAATAAACTGCACTAAGCCTCAAAGTCTGCACCAAATAATTCTTCTAAGGATCCTTTAATGCACCTCAACACCACTGCTTCAAGGATGCTTCAATACGTCTCCAAAATTTCTCCAATGAAAACTCCAACAAGTCTTCAATCAATGCTCCAAGTAATGCTAAAGAAGACTTATCTTAATGAATGCCTCTAGATTTACTACAAGGTTGCTTCAGTGTATGCTGCAAGGATATATTCAAACTATCAAGGTTTGAAATCTTCACTTCAAGGTTCCAAACACTGTCAAGGTTAGAAATCTTCACTTAAAGGTTGACTGCATATGCCCTCACAGTAAGCTTGATGATGCCACCATAGTCACTAAATCAATGAACCCACAAAGTGGTGAACTGTATGCTATTCTCAGTGTTGTAGCTATCTCCTTCACTGATGATCTGAAACTTCCTTCACACCTTTACACATTAGTTCTTCAACCGAGCTCTCTACAAGATTGTCCTAATGTTTTGAGTTCTCTAGTTTGTCACTGTTTCCAATATCCGGACCTTTCTAGAGCTCTTTTAAGGATGATAGAAATAAGTATAACTCTTCTTGTCATTCACAGTAGCACTGTTATATCATAGATATACCCACAGAAGTAAATCCGAGTTTTTTTCTTAGGCTCTATTACATGGATCTGAGCCTTAAAATAGGGTTGTAATTTGTAACACGGATATGAGGTTTGGTTCCAGTAATCTGAGCCATAATACTAGGCTGTAATCCAAGTTATGAACAAACAAAAACCCAAACAATTAACACAACAAAAGATCATGTTCACTGTTTGCTGCTTTGAATGCTCCTGCACTTTTTCATAGTCTTCTGACCACAAATCCAAACTTTAGTAAGGTCACCTTGTAGAAATCCAACCCAAACAGTGATTTAAAAATCTTTCTCGGTCTTAATTGTTGTTCCTTGTCTTCCTGTAATTTTCACCGAAATTTTTTGTCCTCGAATGATGAAAACAGACTTGTATTTATAGTAATTTCATCCTTTAAAGAAAGGACGTGACTATTGGAGAGTGAGATCCGACATATGTAGGTTGACTTAGGTCGGATTGTAATAAAATATATAGTTCTCAACTTAAAAATTCATTTTCTCTTCAACTACTGGGAGTTTTTAGGCAAGTGAGGGCTCATCAGAAAGAGGAAAAAATCCTCTTTAAGATGGTGTAGGATTAATTTTGAAAGGATGCCTCCAAGGTGTCCAAATTTATTTTTCTGTGACTGCTTCTGAAATATTTAGTGCAGAAGATGATTAGGACAGTAAGAGGTCATTAGGGCTTGATGATTATGGCAGCAAGAGGTTATTAGTGTGTCTCCAAGTTCTTCACCATAGTGTCATCATGTAAATTATCCATGTCATCATGACATCATGTAATAGTGCAATGATATGTCATCAACCATAGTGCAGCATTTATTAACTTGTAATCAAGAAAGCTTCAAGGTAGTCTTCCAACCACCATCCATATCATTAAATGAAATCTTCCAACAATGTCATCATATGACATCAAGTGATATCCAACCATGTTATCAAGACCTCATCAAGTGTGGTCATTTTTCAAGTGTATGACATCATCAAGCATAGTCCTCCATATGTCATCAATGGATGACATCATCAAGTGTAGTCCTCCATATGTCATCAAGGGCTATTAGATACTTCAATGGTACTTAAGATCTAGATCATAAAACAAGGCATATGATTGACACTTGGCACTTGGCACTTCTTAAGACTTCTTCATTAGTGGCTTGACATATTAATTGATGGCATTTTTATCAAACAAGATTTATGACATCATCATCTGGAACCAGACATCTCAAGAATATTGACATCTCAGTCAATGCCATATTTACATCAATGACAACCTTGATTAACAATCTCCCCCTTTGGCATTGATGGCAATATTATTGCCCTTCCAATATTCTCTCCCCCTTTGACATCAATGGCAAACGGGGTGCTCAAGTTCTCCCCCTATCGAGTTGCTTCTTTTCTTCATCAATAGTAATTCTTCATAGGTATACTACTCCCCCTATCATGGTGCTCTTTATTTCTAGTAATGTGGTCCATGATATGTTTTCATTTCTTCATGTGATGAACCAATTCCCCCTACCTGCATAACCTCCTCTAGCTTCAAGAAATATTGTTGCCTTGTGATTGGGTGGAAGAAGTCAATATTGGAATCATGTTCTTCAATAGAGTTGCTCCTGAGAGATGATCTATCAAAGGATGAACGTCCATGGGTGACTCATCAAATATTTCATAGGGATCACTCACGGATCACTTTTTGCAAGAATACTCAAGAATCACAAACTCCCCTTAATTGTATGCATGGTCTCTTTTTGGCAAGGTTTCACCATCAAATACTTGGAATATCAAGGATGACTTCATCTAGTCATGATCCAGGTGGATATTGGTGGGCACCCGCCTATTCCACTTGGGGCTCCACCATTGTCTATTTCAGTTTTTCAGTTTCGGCACAGTTTACTATTTTTAGCAGTTTTTCGGGTCCTAAACTTCCGGAGCCGTTTTGAGGCCCTAAACGACGTTTTTTGCGTTCCAAATTTGTATTCCTCAGATAGATCTTTCTAACGAGGTATGGTACGCGTCAAACGGAGATCGTATGCCAAAGTTACGCCCCTGGGAAGTTGAAACACCAATTTACCCAAACGGGGCCCATAGTTTTGGCGCTTCATCTCCTAGGGTTAGGGTTTTGGCCGTTTAGGATTTCCCATTGTTTCTAAATGATAAATAGGCCCTCGAGCCTCATTTTAACACAGTTCAGAGGCCTGTAGCCGCCACATCTCTTCTCAGAGATAGCTACCAGCGCCCTAGCTAGTTTTATTTCCATTCTGTCTATAAGCAAATTTCAGTTCTTTGATATTAATGAAATGAAGTGTTATTTCCGCTACATCTCTGTATTTATGGTTATATGTTTATTCTGTTGCGTTCCTGCATAAATCCGGATCAGTGGTATCAGAGCGGTCTGCTTTTTCTCGATCCTTCTTTGCATGTCCCCAACGAGGTCGGGGTATAAGGAGCTAGGGCTCGATCTGGTGGAACCTTTGCAAGATTAGCCTCGCAAACCTCGACGGACGCCCATGGGGGACGAAAAGAAAGATGAGGGAGCAGGAGATCCTATCAAAATATTGCTCGAGGAGGCCCTCGAAAGACAAAGGAACGTGATGATGGATAACTTTGCTCAGATCCTTCAACGGCTACCCACCGGCGGCGCATCTGCATCCAGCAGCCACTCTGGAGGCGCGACTCCTTTTAAGGTACAAGTAAATTTTGACATTCCCATATTTGAGGGTCAAATAGATGCAGATGCTGTAGATAAATGGTTGAATCTGTTAGAAGGATATTTCTCGGTTCATGACTTTTTAGACCGGGAGAAGATTATTTTTTCACTCCTCAAAGCTACCCCCCATGTTAAGGACTGGTGGGAAACCTACTGTGAGAACAAGGACCAGACAGAACCCTCTCTGTTCTCGGCCGTACCAACTTGGAATTCTTTCCGAGACGCCGTCAAGGAACAGTACTATTCCTGTGGGGAGCTATGAAGACAAGTACATACAATGGACCACGCTGCGACAACAAAGGGATCAAGATGTGCACGAGCTGACGAATCTGTTCCATACCCTGCGCACAAAGTTGGGTATCAAAGATTCAGAGAAACATTTGGTGCTAAAGTATCGCAGCTGTCTGCACAGATACATTCAGGAGGAAATGGAGTTCCTCGACATCTTCTCGCTTGGTACGGCATACCGGTATGCTGCCAAGATTGAGCAGAAATTCAAACAGAAGAAGCGAGACTTTGGATCTGTGAATCAAAAGCAAGGAAAAGGTGCTTCCAAACCGCAGAACAAAGGACAGAGCATGGCGGCTAAAGACAACCCGTCAAAGCCACAAGAAAAGAACAACACCGTAAAGCCAAAGAAGGACACGGAAAAGTGGTGTGAGTTCCATAAGAGCTCCACTCACAACACAAGTGAGTGTCGGGCCAAGCAGTCGCTAGTGGCCGAGATGAGGGCTTCTGAGTTAGATGCATGCTCTGACTCCGAATCAGAACCTGAAAAGGGGAATGAAAAAGGGAAACAGATTATTGATGCGGAGCCCAACGCCACCGTTGCCACTACAAAGGTCCAGAAGGAGGAACCGGAAGATCCAGAGGAGGAGGAACGTCTCTTCCACTCCCAGATGTGGGTAAAGGGCTCCCCTGTACAGTTCATTGTCGACAATGGGAGCCAAAAGAACCTCATTTCAGCAGACGCCGTGAAGCGGCTGGGCTTGCCGACCACAGCTCACCCACATCCATACACCATCGGGTGGCTTCACCAAGGACGAGATCTCCGCGTCAGCCGGCAGTGTCGCCTTCCCTATAGCATCAATCCCTTCACGGATGAGGTACTATGTGATGTTGCTCCTATTGATGTTTCTGATGTATTATTAGGACAACCATACTTGTGGAAGCGTCATGCTGTGTATGAGTCTCGGCCTTGTGTTGTTATTGTTACTTTGAGAAATAAGTTGTACAGGATACCAGAGGTACCACCTCCTGCTGCTATCTCTTTGGTTACTGCAAAACAATGCAGTAAGCTCATTTCCCAAACCAGGAAATTCGTTTTCCTGATGATCCGCCCCCAGGGCAAGAAGAAGACTGTGGCCACGACCTCCAGACAGGGCTCCTCTGCACAACAACAACAAATGGATAAGGTTGTGGAGGAGTACGGGGACATATTCACCTCACCCAGAGGGGTTCCTCTGCACTGTCAGGTCAAGCACCCGATTGATCCAACCCCAGGTGCGCCGCTACCTAATGGATCGATCTATCGGCGCTCTGTTATGGAGAATGATGAAATCAAGAGGCAGATTCAGGAGCTGTTGCAGAAAGGTCACATCAGACCTAGTTCATCGCCCTGTGGGAGCCCGATCGTGTTGGTACAGAAGAAGGATGGGACGTGGAGACTTTGTATTGACTATCGGGTGCTGAACAAGATCACCGTCCGGAATAGGTACCCAATCCCACGGATTGATGACCTTCTGGACCAACTCAAAGGTGCAAAATATTTCAGCAAGATCGACCTGAAGTCTGGGTATCACCAAGTACCAATTGAACCCTCCAATGTGTGGAAGACTGCCTTCAAAGCCAAGGAAGGCCTTTTCGAATGGCTGGTCATGCCTTTCGGGTTGACGAATGCTCCCGCCACCTTCATGAGGATGATGGATGACATCTTGCGGTCATTCACCAACTCATTTGTAGTGGTGTACTTGGATGATATTCTGATCTTCAGCCAGACTTGGGAAGAGCACCTTCACCACATCCGACAAGTCCTCCAAACACCGCGGCAACACAAGTTGTGTGCCAATTTGGAGAAGTGCACTTTTGGCATGACCCAGGTTCAATATCTGGGATACATTATTGATGAAAGGGGGGTGCATGTGGATCCAGCCAAGATCCAAGTCATTCGGGATTGGCCAGCCCCAACCACTATAACAGAGCTTCGCAGCTTTCTGGGTCTTGCTAATTTCTATTGGAGGTTCGTGTTGGGATTCTCTCATATCACTTGGCCCTTGAGTTAAGTCACCAAGGGAGGAGCGAGAGCAAAATTTTTTTGGTCGGAACCTCAACAGAAGGCGTTCACAGAACTGAAAAACCGCCTCTGTTCTGCCCCAGTGCTCACTTTACCAGACTTGCAACAGCCATTTGAGATCGAGACAGATGCCTCCGACTATGCTATTGGGGCAGTTCTTACTCAACAGGGACATCCAGTGGCATTTCACAGTGAGACATTGTCTGACACAGTTCGCAAGTATCCCACTTATGACAAAGAAATGTATTCCATTGTGCAAGCTTGTCGAAAATGGAAGCATTACATTTTTGGGAAGGAAACAATCATCCACACAGACCACCGGCCCCTGCAGTTCATACAGACACAAGGGAAGTTGCAGAATGATCGCCATCAGAAGTGGTCCACATATCTGCAACAGCTTCATTTGAACATCAAGTACAAGAAGGGTAGCACCAATAATGTTGCAGACTGCCTCAGCCAACCACCGATCGTGGCGCTCACCACTGTGCTCAACTCTTGTGGGCACGAGACTTCTGATTGGCCGCTTCTCTATGAGAGTGACCCAGAATTCGACCAAACTTACAAGGCACTCTTGGGGGGTACGCAAGTTCCAAATTTTCACCTCCAAGATGCACTTTTATGTCACATGGGACACCTTTGTGTTCCTTCAAGCGAGCGTGCCAAGATGATATGGGAAGCACACTGCAGTCGAGTCGCTGGGCATTTCGGGGTCGAGAAAACAGTAGCAATCCTGCAGAAGTATTTCTATTGGCCGAACCTTCGAAAGGATGTCGAGAAGCACATCAGATCCTGCACTGCTTGTGCCATTGCTAAACCGACCATCAAGAAGCAAGGCCTATATACTCCTCTACCTACCCCTAGTCGACCTTGGGAATCCATCTCCATGGATTACATGTCGGGCCTGCCTTCTACTAAGCAGGGAAATGACTGTGTTTTTGTGGTCATCGACAGATTCTCGAAGATGGCCATTATGGCGGCCTGCAAGAAGAATATCACAGCAGAAGCCACTGCTAAACTCTTCTTTGAACGAGTGTGGGTGCACTTTGGGATCCTACAGTCTATCATATCAGATCGGGATAGCAGGTTCCTCAGCACATTTTGGTCCAGCCTCTGGTCGATGTTGGATACCAAGCTCACCAAGTCCACAGCTTTCCATCCCCAAACAAATGGCCAGACAGAGGTCGTCAACAGAATGATTGTACACATTTTGCGCATGTACAATTCAAAGCATCCACGCACATGGGACGAGAGCCTCCCTTATGTACAACATAGTTATAATCGGGCTCTCCACAGTTCAATCGGCCATAGCCCCTTTCAGGTGGGCTTGGGATTCCAGCCACTATGCCCCATTGATGTAGCCATGACATTTGCAGCTGCTCAGGCCAATTCAGCTCATGTCCAGTCTGAAGTTGACAAAGCCAGTAGCTTCATCAAGCGCATTCAACACATCCGCCAACAGGTTCATGATATATTGGACAGAGCCAATGCCAAGTACAAGCAACGCCATGATCAACACTGGGTGCCACACAACTTCCAGGTGGGTGACAAAGTATGGCTACATTTGCAGAAGGAGCGCCTCACTGGACCCCACCGCAAGCTTCGCCCGCTCCGATACGTGCCGTACACCATCACCAAGGCTGTAGGGAACAATGCATTCGAGCTCAGTATTCCACCATTCCTTGGTCTGCACCCAGTCTTCAATGTGGATCGCCTTCGTCCTTACTTCCCACATCTACTGGACACCTCGGACATTGCAGAACAACTCACACCAACTGAGTTAAATCTAGACTGCATGGAACAGGCCACCACAGATTGCATCATGGACATGCAAATCAATAACACTCGCCAGCAGAAGATCCAACTATATCGGGTTGTCAAAGCTGGCCAACTCCTGCACCAAGGAAAGTGGTTCACCAGGGACCAAGTTCAGCAGAAATTTCCTCATCCCATGGAGGAACTTAACGCAATGGGGACCATTGCTTCCTAAGGGGGGAGGAATGATCCAGGTGGATATTGGTGGTCACCCGCCTATTCCACTTGGGGCTCCACCATTGTCTATTTCAGTTTTTCAGTTCGGCACAGTTTACTATTTTTAGCAGTTTTTCGGGTCCTAAACTTCCGGAGCCGTTTTGAGGCCCTAAACGACGTTTTTTGGGAAAACGGAGAGCAACATGGGTCCATGGATCGATGTTTCTCGTTCCAAATTTGTAGTCCTCGGATAGATCTTTCTAACGAGGTATGGTACGCGTCAAACGGAGATCGTATGCCAAAGTTACGCCCCTGGGAAGTTGAAACACCAATTTACCCAAACGGGCCCCATAGTTTTGGCGCTTCATCTCCTAGGGTTAGGGTTTTGGCTGTTTAGGATTTCCCATTGTTTCTAAATGATAAATAGGCCCTCGAGCCTCATTGTAACACGGTTCAGAGGCCTGTAGCCGCCACATCTCTTCTCAGAGATAGCTACCAGCGCCCTAGCTAGTTTTATTTCCATTCTGTCTGTAAGCAAAATTCAGTTCGTTGATATTAATGAAATGAAGTGTTATTTCCGCTACATCTCTGTATTTATGTTTATATGTTTATTCTGTTGCGTTCCTGCATAAATCCGGATCAAGTCAACAACATGTGTTTTTGGCTGGAGTATTGGAGAGACTTATGGATTCAACTTGCTTCCTTCTCTATACTTGTGTAAAAAAAAATTTGGCATGGTTGTCATGGTTTTAGGGACCCAAGTCAAGTTACACTCACATACCATATGTCCAATGTTATGGCAATTTAAGCATTCCATCTTGTTCATGAATGAGTAATCATTACTTATTTTTCAAAATTTGTTTCTAGAAAATTGGCAGGAACCATTATATTTGTCTTTGTGATATGGCCTAAAATCTTTTTCCATGTGCCCAAAGTTTGTACAAGAATAGCAATAACCAAGAAATATACTTTGGTACCTGGGAGATGAAGATTTCCTTGATGTACCTCCGAAGTATTTTTTCCTTGGGATAATTCGATGATATTCATTGCCTTTTTGTATTCTTTACATCATCTGTAAGTCTCCTTGGAGTAGGATTTCTTCAATTTTCATCTTGACTCTTGCCTTCGCTGGAACTGGGAACATCAACATCTCTTTTTGACTTCCTTACATCCTTGTTATTTGAAGCATTATTATTCTTGCTTGAGTGTTCACCTACATAGCCAAGACCTGATTTATCAAGGGGAGACCTTTGATGACTTAGGATGTCATCTAGGGTTTGAAAGCTTTTCAAGTTCTTATTCAGCGAGACAACTTCCTTTTTTAGAGTGACAATTTCTCCTTTCAATTTTTCACAATATTCATCTTTCATGACTAGTTGCTTCTTAATTTCTTCCATCATTCTTGTTGCTTCATGTGCTTTGAATTTAAGAGAGATGATATTTGATTTCATTATGAAGATTTCTTTGTTCTCCTTTGCTATATTTCTCCCCATTTCTTCTTTTATTCTTATAGCTTCACATGTTTCGGCCTTGAGAAGATTGATGTCTGATTTTAGTTTGAAGATTTCTTCATCCTTTTCTTCTAGTTGGCATATCATGGTGATCCTCTCCTTTTCTTCTTCATCAACTTGTCCTTCTATGAATGCCAAATTTTCCATCACCTTCTCAACTCCTTGCGCTTGTTTCCTTGCTTCTTCTAGTTGAGATCTAAGAGAGGATACCTCTTCCTTGTATTGACCAATCTCTGCTTCAAGATTGTTCAAGCTCTTAAGTCTTTGTTCAAGGTGGATTAACAAATTTTCTTCCCTTTTCTTTGCCTTATCCAATTTAATTGTCATAGATATGACTTCTTCATGACGCTTTCTTTTGTTTTAATGAAATTCCTCCTTAAGTTTGGCGAGCTCCTCATTTATTTCTTGTACTTGAAGCTTGAAAAGGTCAACTTCCTTCCTTTCTTCTCTTGGTCACCATCTTGCGCTTTCCTCTTAAGTTCCTCATTTTCCTTTCTAAAATTTTTAATCTCTTCCATGGCATCTATAAGCTTAGTCAGGATATATTCTTCAAAGTCTTCTTTTCTTTCTTCTTCTTCTAGGTCTTCTTTGGCCTTGATGTCATAATTCTTATTTTCAACTTCCTTGATGGTTTCTAGATTTCCTTATTTCTTTCCATCATCTTCTTGACTAGAGGTCATGGCCAATGCTCCTTTTGAGTGAATATCATGAAGTTTGTCCCATATGCTTTTTGCTGACGAACATTTTTCCAAATTGGCCTTCATAGAATCAGGTAGCCCACTTAATATTTCTTTCATTGCTCTTGTATTATACTCCTTGGATTCTCCTTCCATCATGTTATCAGTAATCATCGATTTCCAGACTTCAACGTCGTGAGTCTTTAAGAAATTCCTCATTATTGCCTTCCATATATCAAATTTTCCATTGAACAATGGAGCCTTCGCAAATTGATTGACTTCAATTTCGATGGTTGAGGAAGACACATCTTTGGGAGGATTGGAGACTTTCTTCCTTGGATTTGTCGTTTGTGTTCTAATGATCAACCTTCAAGTTGTTAGGCTTTGAGTGAAGGTACTGGCTCTGATACCAATTGTTGGAAATACTGAGAGGGGGGTGAATCAATATTTCTTTTCAATTGTTAGTTTACCAGTTAGATCACTTGTAATTAGAACACAAAATGAACAATAAGAGTAAATTATTTTATTAATATATTCTTTACAATAAATCAGGTACAATAATGTATAGGGCTCCAACCCTAGATGAAGACACCAATATTCAATTTCCCAGGCTCCAACGTATATTTTCCAAGCACTAGCTTGGACTTCCAAGGTGTTATAGGTCAATTTGGGCACCATTCCCAATGACCTGGTTAACTGGGCATCATCTCCAGGACCAATGATCAAAGGGTCTATCATTCCCTATAATTTCAGTTACTACATGCCCTAAGACAAGAAACAAGACAGATCAAGCAAGACTTTCATCAAGCAAAGGTTTCCATGGTTTGAAGCTTATTGTATAACATATGAGAGCTCACCAACGCAAGCTCTAAGGGGCCTAAGTGCGTTGCATATGCAGGTAGCCCCATGCAATAATGCTCTGCAAAGCACTTCCCGACATTCATAGGTGCATTGGTCATATTGGGAGTGAAATTCTCATTGTTTCGGAATCTCCACTTGGCCAGTGCCTTCTAGAAGAGTTCACATGTGTCAAGCTTCGGATCCAAGTGTCCATTTGACATCTACATGAATGGAAACATGTCTTGCCTATTTTTGGAAAGCTATTGATTGCAAAACAACCTACAGTTCATCTATAAATTGAACACAGATCTAAATGTTTGAGAAGGAAGAATTTGAGTAGAGAAATGCTGGAGAATTTTCAATTGAGAGCTTGGTTTTTAGAGCTACTGCTGGAGAGATTTATGTTGTGATGAGACTTGGAAACTATGATGGAAGGTCACTTCAAATCAGTCACTAGGTTGTAACCTCTCCTTCTATCATCAATAAAGAGTACTTCTTATTTTTCCCTACATGCATCTATATTAACTTTGATTTTCCATATTGTAAGATCTTGGTTGATGAATGTAGTTTATGCTTAACTGATTTAGCTAACTAGCTTGAATAGATATATATATTATTGCATCTTCTGTTGTTTCATTGTTCTTTCTTGCAGGAAGCATTCAGCCAACGAACCGCTTGAATTTGAAGTTGTAGCAGAAGCAACAGAAGGAGTCATTTGGAAGCGATTGAAACAAGTAAGCATCCAATCCTCTTTGTGTATCTGTTCTGAGTTAGGAGAAATGGTAGTATATTATTTCACCTGTTGTTCTAGACTAACACCTGTCTAGGGAAGCGTAATTTATCCGTAGATTATAATTTTGGCCCAACACAAGGCTCCAGCCTTGTCAATTCTGAGGCACTAACCTCAAGGGCTCCAACCCTATATCTGGTACAAGCTCCAACCTGGTCCCTTGAGGACTCCTATCCTCTAGGGCTCCAACTCTATCTTCCAAGGCACCAACCTTGTCTCTATGAGGCTCCAACCTCCTGCTTCAATTCATCAAGATATATTTGGTTATACTTCACGGCTCCCAATGTCTTCTTCGATGAGCCCTAACAATCTCCAACTATTCCCTCACTTAGTATTCACGTCACTTCATCAATGAAAACCTTTATCTCTTAGAAGGTGTCACCATTTCTCTTCATCGTACCCAAGAAAGATCTCCAAGGTTACTTCGTGATGACTAATGCATCATGGTCTCCAATATTAACTCCAAGGATAGTTAGGGCTTCTTAACAATGTGTTTACAATAAAATTCACTAAGCCTCAAAGTCTGCACCAAATAATTCTTCTAAGGATCATGCACCTCAACACCACTGCTTCAAGGATGCTTCAATACGTCTCCAAAATTTCTCCAATGAAAACTCCAACAAGTCTTCAATCAATGCTCCAAGTAATGCTAAAGAAGACTTATCTTAATGAATGCCTCTAGATTTACTACGAGGCTGCTTCAGTGTATGCTACAAGGATATATTCAAACTGTCAAGGTTCGAAATCTTCACTTCAAGGTTCCAAATATTGTCAAGGTTATAAATCTTCACTTTAAGGTTGACTGATATGCCCTCACAGTAAGCTTGATGATGCCACCATAGTCACTAAATCAATGAACCCACAAAGTGGTGAACTGTATGCTATTCTCAGTGTTGTAGCTATCTCCTTCACTGATGATCTGAAACTTCCTTCACACCTTTACACATTAGTTATTCAACTGAGCTCTCTACAAGACTGTCTTAATGTTTTGATTTCTCCAATTTTTCACTATTTCCAATATCCGGACCTTTCTAGAGCTCTTTTAAGGATGATATAAATAAGTATAACACTTCTTGTCATCCACAGTAGCACTGTTATATCATAGATATACCCACAGAAGTAAATTTTGAGCTCTATTCTTAGGCTCTATTGCATGGATTTGAGCCTTAATACAGGGTTGTAATTTGTAACATAGATATGAGGTTTGGTTCCAGTAATCTGAGCCTTAATACTAAGCTGTAATCCGAGTTATGAACAAACAAAAACCCAAACAATTAACCCAACAAACGATCATGTTCACTGTTTGCTGCTTTGAATGCTCTTGCACTTTTTCATAGTCTTTTGACCACAAATCCAAACTTTAGGAAGGTCACCTTGTTGAAATCCAACCCAAATAGTGATTTAAAAATCCTTCTCGGTCTTAGGTTTTGTTCCTTGTCTTCCTGTAATTTTCACCAAAAAAATTTGTCCTTGAATGATAAAAACAGACTTGTATTTATAGTAATTCTATCCTTTAAAGAAAGGACGTGACTATTGGAGAGTGAGATCCGACATACGTAGGTTGACTTAGGTCGGCTTGCAATAAAATATATAGTTCTTAACTTAAAAATTCATTTTCTCTTCAACTTCTGGGGTTTTTTGGGCAAGTGAGGGCTCATTAGAAAGAGGAAAAAATCCTCTTTAGGATGGTGTAGGATTCATTTTGAAAGGATGCCTCCAAGATGTCCAAATTTATTTTTCTGTGACTGCTTCAAAAATCTTTAGTGCAAAAGATGATTAGGACAGTAAGAGGTCATTAAGGCTTGATGATTAGGATAGCAAGAGGTTATTAGTGTGTCTCCAAGTTCTTCACCATAGTTTCATCATGTAAATTATCCATGTCATCATGAAATCATGTAATAGTGCACTGATATGTCATCAACCATAGTGCAGCATTTAGTAACTTGTAATCAAGAAAGCTTCAAGGTAGCCTTCTAACCACCATCCATATCATTAAATGAAATATTCCAACAATCTCATCCTATGACATCAAGTGATATCCAACCATGTTATACAGACCTCATCAAGTGTGGTTATTTTTCAAGTGTATGACATCATCAAGCGTAGCCCTCCATATGTCATCAAGGGATGACATCATCAAGTGTAGTCCTCCATATGTCATCAAGGGCTATTAGATACTTCAATGGTACTTAAGATTTAGATCATCAAACAAGGCATATGATTGACACTTGGCACTTGGCACTTCTTAAGACTTCTTCATTAGTGGCTTGACATATTAATTGATGGCTTTTTTATCAAACAAGAGTTATGACATCATCATCTGGAACTAGGCATCTCAAGAATATTGACATCTCAGTCAATGTCATATTGACATGAATGACAACCTTGATTAACACTTATTACCTTTAGTGTATTTGCTATCACAACTATAGCAAAGCCCTTTTTCAGTTTTTTCTTCCAATTGTTGTGGTGTCAACCTTGTAGGTTGTGGAAGTCTAGGTGTAGCAACACTTCCATCTTTATAGATGTGAGTGGTAAGCTTCCTTGTCACCATAATTTTACTTTCAATTTTTCTTGCCAACCTGAATGCCTTCTCCAATGAATCAGGTTCCCAAAGGCGAACCTCATGTTGGATGTTATCCTTTAAAGTCCCTATGAAGACATCGATCATGTGTTCCTCTAGAATATCAGTTACCCTTATATTCAATTTTTGGAAGTCCTCAATGCACTCCACCATTGAACCCTTTTGTTGGAGATAAAAATATTGCTCCATCTGTAGTATCCATGTTATGGGATCCTTTCCATCAAACTTCCTCATTTCGATCTTTGGAATATGGTGGGTCTTCAATCCAACATTAGATTTTATGAAATCACAATTAACATTTATTTTCTTTTTCATCATGATTTTCCTCTACTACCTTTTTGCCATTACGAATCATTTCTTGTATCAACTTTTTCAAGCCTTCCTTCAAACCTTCCATGTCTTTCTTCAAATATTCCATGTTTCCTTCTATACCATCCATCTTAGCTTCCATGCCATTCTTCAAACCATCCGTCTTAGCTTCCACGCCTTTCTTCAAACCATCCATCTTAGCTTCCACATCTTTCTTCAAACCATCCATCTTAGCTTCTATGTTTCCTTCTATACCATCCATCTTAGCTTCCACGCCATCCATCTTAGCCTCCACGCCATCCATATTAGCTTCCATAATATTAGCTTCCACGATTTTCTTCAAAATATGCATCTTAGCTTCCACGCATTTATTCAAACCATCCATCTTAGCTTCCATTTCATTTTTTGTTACTCTTTGCGAGAGCAAAATTTGTTGCACTTGTTCTTTTAGTTTTGATATATCATGTTGCACTTCTTCCTCTTCATGAGTCATAATAGAGCCTTCTGAGGGCTTAATGGGTGTTGAATAATTTTTAGGGGTCATTTTAGAACCCAATACTGATATCTATGCTTCAATATGCCCTTGGAATCCCTTCAAACTGTTTTTTCAAACAAGACTTATGCAATTTTAAAAAAATACACACTTTTTTCTTGCTTTTGAGGAGCTCTATATTGGATTTGATGTATATATGTGATTTCGGAACCCCGAGATTTTATCTTCATTCCTTTATTATCCATCAGAATTAGTTTTTAATGCCATAGGTATGACCTGATTTGGATTCTTCAAGACAACGTTATGCCCAATATCCCACAATGTCCTCATTATGGACTCGTTAAGTAGAGTGAACTTGTACTAAGTGCAACGTGTCATTGTTTCCTCCTTCGGCTTTGAAATTGATACACGGGAAACTATAGTTCGTGTTCTTTTGGACACTTTTTACATAATTCCAATCTGATGCTCAGAGAGAGATTTATGACGATTTTCCAAAGGTGACCTCTTTGAGATGAAATTCGAGAGCCTACAAAAACCCTAACTTCCACAGATCATATCTCTGAAAATATTATGAGCCAAGATCTGAAATATTTGCACAAACTTCCCCATGATTTCCTCGCAAATGGGTTTTTTTTTTAGCGTCTGCACCTTCGTATAAAAAAAAGTTATAGCGAAAACTCCACGATAACCTGTTTGAGGAAGCGAACCCTAGAATCCAAAGCGCTGAAACCAAATGCTATGAAATTAGCTCCAAAAATAGAAGAAAAGAGAGATCAACGCATTAGAAATCAAACACTTCGAGGGGAAAACCTCCTTTTAATTACATAAATGAACAATTCTTGGATGACACAAATGACAAAACCTCCTTTCTATATATAGGAGTCCATGGGGTCACAATATAATCCTAGCCGACCTAACAATAATAATTTAAAGGCACAACAATAACAATAGTGGGCTGCTATGGGGCACAATAATAACAAAAGGGGGAATACATGGGTACAATAATAATAATAAGGGGGCTACATTAACAACAATAAGGGACTATACTAGTAATATAGGGCCCTAACATTCCATCTCTAGGATGTTGATTTCCTTCTTCATAATTGTATATTTCACGATCTCTTCCCTTCTTTATTCACACATTTTTCTTCCCAGGAACTTTCAATCAGAGTTCCTCCTATTATTTTCAACCACCTAATATTTCATATCAGGACATGCTGTGTTGATTTTATATAATCAATGTGTGACACATGCCTTCCTGCATCTTTTCAAAGGAGGAGATCATTTTCTCTTGATCATGCTCTCGAGATAGTGCATTTATCCATGTTACCTGCAACCATATGACATGACTCTAGTTTATTAAATAAAAACATACATACCTCATTCTTCTTTTAGGTAATATATAATTCCTTCAGTAGCTTCCTTGATTGAAAGAACTTCAATCCCTTGGCCTGCTTTACATCATACCATCATCCCATGAATTCCCACAATATGGAATTATTGATGAAACCCTTGCTTCCTTTCGATTGGTGAAACTTATGATGAAGATTCCAATAGAGGATATTGAGTAACCTCATCTAGCAGATGTTTCATCTTAACTTATGTATGATGAGATTTGTACCAGATTACTCTCTTTTTATTTTTCCCATAAGTGCTTCTAATGAGGTTACCTAGAGTTATATCCTTTCATAGGTAACTGTCATAGACCTATTTCAGCTATCGTTTATGCTTCCCTATGATGATGCCACAATATCTTGATTTTATGATGCTTCTATGATGCCATGATGCATCCTATCATTTTCCTTAATGATTCATGATATCCATATCTTGCAACAGAAAACTTGAAAATAGGAACTTGAAAAGAACTAGGTGAGGAAGGCTATCTCAATCATAGTAGAGATATTCTACTTCCTCTTTCTTGGACTTCTTCTTTTCATCTTCCTCTATTTCTTCAATGATATGGCCTTCTTATCTTCCCATTTTTATATTTTCCTTCTTGAGCTTAGGACAATCTCCCTTGTAATGCCCATATTATTGTCACCCATAGCATTTAATCTTAACCATGTTCTTTTTATTTTTCTAAGGACCAAATTTCCCAAACTTTCCCTTTCTTTTTGTCATAGAAACATATGCTTGATTTTTCTCATTTTCTCCTACATCATTTTTTCCCTTCAGCCTGGTTTCTGCAATCTTGCATAGTGACCATGGATCCTAGAATGGAGTAGCTTCTTTCTTCCCATAAATGCTTGAAGTAAAGTTACCCCATTCCTCTAGTAGTGCATTTAGTACTACAATGGTCATCTCCTTATCAGACATTATTTCTCCGAGATCTTGAAGTTGATCCCTGATCTCTGATATCCTCATAAAGTATGAGGTTGTTCCTTCTTATTTCAATATCTCTACCTTGTATAGTTCTTGCCTTAGAGAGATAACTTCCCCTGTAGTGGTTATATAAAACAACTCTACCAGTTTTTCAGATATTTATTTCGAGGTGTCGAGTTTAGATACATGTGGAATGAGGGGATCCTTGATGGATTTTATAAGAACCCTTTGAGCCCTCACTTCCCCTTTCATAAACTTTGCAAGTGTTCAAGCATATTATTTCAATGGTTTTGTGATAGACCCTTTGACATTATCCGTCACCTCATTTTCAATATGGTTTAGATCTGTCCTCTTCTTCCATGCAAGAATGTTTTAAGCCCCAACCAATTTTTTGCTTTCCTTGCAAAAAGACATTTGATAGATTCAAACATAAATATACTTACTTGTGAAGATGTTCCTTCCACTTAGTGCCTCCTTGAATTTTATGATAAAATAGATGATAGAGAAATTCTTCTTGATGAAGATAGATCTTCTTCAAGAGTGATACTTGACTCCACAAATAAGGAGACCACTTTAGATACCTTGATGGCGATGTCCTTGATGATGATGTTCGGCGATGACTTCTTGGTGGTCTCCTTCAATGGTAAATACCTTACTTCAATGAGAGGGGAATTTCTTTAGAGATTTTGATGATGATGACACATCCTTGATCTCGCTTCTCTTGGATGAATAGACTTCAAACTACTTTGATTTGAAGGTCTCTTCAACTTGATTAGGGTCTTTGTGGTCTTTTGATGATGACTAGAGGATCCCAAGGCTTCTGTTGGTGTGGAATTATTTTTCAATATACGGTTCTGATACTTCATTGTAGATATTTACTTCAAGATGATCTTCTTAGATTTTATTTGATGTCTTTCTCGAGATTTGATCCTTTATTATCCCTTGATAAGATGCCCTTCCTTTACTTTTGTCACCATAGCTCTGAAACCATGTTGAGAAATCTTGAGCATTGACATTAGGTGATTTCTCTTCTAATTATAACTGCTTGTGAATGATTTTAACTTATTTCAGATTAGGATCTTCTCTTTACTTAGATTATTGTAGTGTTATTACTCATCAAACAACTACCAATGCATAAACAGTAAAGAGACAAGAGACAAAAAATGTAGGTGATCAGCTAGGGCCAAAACCTCTCCAACTTGAGAGGAAAACACTAATTAATTCTTCTTCTTATAGAAACTTTAATTGACGAATACCAAGACCATGACCTAGACCCTTGACGCATCGACCTCTCTAAGACCAAGTCACAATCCTTCTTTTCTTACTTTATTCGACAATGGTCAAACTTCTTACTTCTTTTTCCTTCTCGACTATCTCGACTTTTTAAATCAGACCTGCAACTCTTGGCTTCTTTAGAAACCCTAGTTGTCACACGTATGAATTATGTTGACCAAATTTTTGTACCTTGTTACCACTTTTCTTGGATGGGGATACTTACTTCTTTACTTCGTCTTGATGAATGAAATGTCTTCTTCCTTGATTCAAATTTTATACTATCCTATTCTTGGTCCTTCTCTGTAGTGTATCTTTCCTTCGCACATGTGATGTATATGAGCCCTAAAACAGATTTGAAATAGTTTGTATATCTTCCCTTCTTCTTTGCTTGGTGATGAGGCTTCCTTCTTGATATTTTCACACTTCTTTCTTACTTCAAACCTTTACCGAAATTATGTCTTTAATTGGAGGCCGAGCTAACCTATATATAGTGATCTTCCCATCAAACAAGCCGACTTCTCCTACTGACAAGGCCGACATGCCTTTCTAGAAATATATTTAGGCTGACTTGAAGGAGGTGCTGGAGCTTGGTCTTGGAGGGTCTCTTAATGGCTCGTATACATATGTAACATGCCCAATAAGGGTCTTTCATACATGACATAGACTCAATTGAATTTGATGACATGATGACTAAGCTTAAAATCTCACAAAGGGAGCCTTAACTAAAAATAAAATTCCTTGATCATGGAACCCATGATTCAAGCATTACAAAATAATTTTATTGATTTACTTCATTACATAAATTACATAAAATCACAATTACACATGTCATTATGAAGACAGAACCTAGTTACATTCTCAGCAGTCAACATGGTGGCACCCTTCTGAGACAGGCGTGGGATTCAAGCCTCACAGGATTTCACAGTTAAGCTACCCTCAAGGGTGATTTGGTTCCTATAGGGGGAGATCATTCATATCTTGCATTGGGTTTTAGTGGCTTGTTGTTGGAATGGGGGACTTCACCAGCATGGCGGGGTGATCAATAGGAGGAGATTAGGGGGAGCTCATGCGGGCGAGAATTCATCTCCACAAGGGTTGGATTTTATCTTCAGAACCTTACTCCTCGTATACATGAGATTGACTACTCAGTAGGGAAGCTTCACAATAAGTTGCTCAGGATTATTTATTATCATGATCCTCTACTTATTGATAGTATGCATAGGTCTTCTAGTACCTGTATCTAGTTGGACAACGAGTGGAGCCATGTGTGCTTCACATTGATCAGGATGGCTTGGGATCCTGGTATCAAGGGATTCCTTCATGTCAGGATAGTGCTGAGATTAGGGATGAATCGGTGGTACATTTGGGACCCTGTTATTATTGTTGGATTACAATGGTGATAAAAAATTAGAGAAGGTACTTGTTCAGGCATTTCTTGAGGACACACAATTTTTGGAAAGGAGGATTTTTATGTCCCCAATTAAAAACTTTGACAAGGAAATTCCCAATTTTGCAATTTTGGTGATTAATATATATTTAGATAAATAAAATTAGGAAAAATAACTTGTGGAGATATTAAATAAATTTTGGAGAAAAGGCAAATGGTTGGGAGTTAGGAAAAGAAGAAAAATAAAAGTGAAGATAAGTTGTGGAGATTACCAAAATGGAAATCGAACCATGGGAAGAATCAAACCATGGTATCAAAGCGTGTGAGATAAATCGAACCATGGTATGAGGAAGGGAAAGCAATCATAAAAGGAAGACTATAGTCTCTTTTTGATCTTTTTTTTGGGAATTTCATTTCGGAATTGGAGAGTTTGCTTGAGCTGCTTAAACCAAGTCAACCAATGTTGTTTAGCACAAGGAATTTCCAAGTGGAATTTCCATCCTCATTTCAGAGAACTTCGAGTGTCTCCCTAGAGAGGTAATTTGGGGAGTCCAATTCAACATTTCCACAGAGATTTATTATAGGTATTCACTCATTTTTTCACTCCTTGGGCACAAAGGCAGTTTGAGTTGCTCATTGGAGGATCAACTATTGTGGGTTGGATTTCCAACTATTTTGTTGGGGTTGAGAAATAGTATTTTGTCGGGTATTGGAGTTGATTTTGGTCGGAAGTTTAATGAGGAAGAAATTTTGCAGGGATTTGGAGGAGTTTCCCTTCAGGGAAATCGTCCATTCTTGTAGCAGTTTGATTTATGTAGCTCACTAGTAAACTAAGAAGTGCTACACGGGGAGTTTGTGGTTAAAATTTTAGAATTTTCCAGGAAATATTAGGGTATGGAATCCTCATTCTTATAATAGTGGTGAATTGTTGGTTTAGTTGAGATTTTCGCACTATTTGAGCATTGTGGGTCAAATGGAATTAACTCAAAATATTTATGGGTTTTATTGGTTGGGGTGTGAGGAGCCTCTCTCTAATTTTCATAATTTTTGGAGCAGTATTGAGGGGTCATTTTGCATTTTCCCTCTAGCAGCAACAGTAGCAACAACAACATTATTTTCTAGGTAATTTGCACATTTTGGGGTTTTCCGAGTTAGCTGTAATTAGCCCAATTTTTTTCTAGGTTTGGTATATTTGGGTGAGAGAAGCCTCTAGTTAATTTTGTGGAATTTTTGGAGCAAATTTGATGGCATAAATCACAATTCAGCTCCAAGAGCAGCAAAAATTTTTTTTGGGCAGTATATTCAGACAAATTGAGCCATTTCAGTTGGAATTTTGCTTAGATATTCACCTAGGTATTGCATGCTTGCATTAGTAAGCCCACGTTCTATCATTCTACTCTATTGTACCCTTCTCCATAGAAATTTCAATAAAATGGCTAACATTTGTTGCTATTATTCTATGGTTTATTGATATATTTTTTCTTGTGTAAAAATTGTGCTGACATGGTTGTATTTTCTTCTTGTAACTTAGTACATGTTTTTGGTATTCATTGTATTTCCTAGTTTGGGATACTACATCGTGTTTAGTCTGTTATGCAATGGTCAATGCATATGGTGTTTTTAATTTACCTAAGATGGCGATCCATCATATTATGTGTGATTTGATGTATAGAAAAAATGACAAGAGTGGATATGATGTGCATAAAATTGAGTTTTAATTGTTTGTATTCAGAGTTGTTCGTGTAAACCTATAATAAATCATGCAAGGGTGTGATTACAGTATGTAGGATAAACTTGTGTAGGTTACATGGCATCCTGTAGCGTTATTTAAGGCATAAATGCCATAGTTTGGATCAGTAAGTGTTGTGTGTTCTAAAGTGGTTCTTAAATTAACCAATGTGTTAAATCCAGTGTGTGGAGTATGTAAAGGGATGGATCATATGTGATGTGCATTGAACTGTCGAGCAGAGATAGCCTGAATCTTTGATGTGATGGCTAGATGTATTGATTGTTGGTTGATCTATGTTAGACATGTTGTGAATGGAGTGACATGTGTATTAGTGTGAACAAATTATGGTCAAGGTTTGATTTTGTGTGATGGACAAATTGTTCCTACTATTGTTGTGTTCTTCATGTGATAGAGACATAGTGCGATTAACTGAGCATATGATAGAGTTTCTAATTATTTTTTGTTTATGTTGATTCCATGTATATATTTCTTTCATTATCAAGATTATATGCCATATATACATTGTTGTATATGTCATGCATTCCTGATGTATAAACCTAGTATTGTCATAGTTAGACTTAGTGAGTCAAAGCTTGTTGTTTGAGTTTGTATCTTGAGTGTTGGCTAAGTGGAGTATGTTGTTGGTATCATTGTATTACTAGAAAGATACTATGTATGTTGCTAGGGTTTGAGTGTAAGAGAATTCTGAGGCTATGTTAGAGAGTGTGTGGTTGAGAGTATGGTGTTTCTAAGTGGTTTGAATTTTATAGAGATTCATGTGCTTTAGTGTCTTTGTGTGAGTATGTTTCCATTAGGGTTTGCTCTCATTGATGAGCAAAGAGTGAGTTTGACAGTGTTATTTGTTTAGACAGAGGACATATATTGTAATGTTGCTACTAGAGTTATGTTAGAGTGAATATTGAGTCAAAATATGTTGTTGAGTCTTGATATTTTTGTTGCTGCCAAAGTTTGAGGTGTTGTTATGGTTTGACAGTGAGAGTGTGTTTGTCAGCAAATATTTATGTATTGTTACTGAGCAGAGAGTATTAGTGTATCTAGTACAAAAATAGATTAAATTTGGTCCATAGTTGTTTGAGAAGATATTCATGGGCCCAGTTTGAAAATATCTGAAAGATGGTCTACAAGGGTTTGAAGGTTGGGGCCTTCAATGGCAAGTGGTGGCTTCCTTCAGGTGGTGGACTGATAAACTATTTGGGGGTTAGAGCCTCCAACATATCAATATATACAAAATCATTTGGAAGTGGGTGCTTCCAGGTAGGTGGGTGTTTATAGCTTATTAGGGGTCGATGCCTCTAGTAGATGAGTGTTTGCAAGTAGTTTAGGAAGTGGTGACTTTCGTTGGGTAGTGTCCTAAAGCGATTGGTTGCTTACATACATCACAAGTCAAAGCTTTCACATTAGCGGTTGTCAGTGATTGATGTAAAGGAATATACTATTTAAGAAGAAGAAGAAAACAAAGTTTTGTGGTTTTTCTCTCGGAAGGTTTTCCACCTAATGTCTGGTGTCCTCATGTGTTAATGATGGTTTATGTGCTTTGATGTGTTGTTCATATGTATTATTGATATTATGTTATGTATACATATGCTACCCATTGTTACGTTGGTGCTCTTTGATGATTTAGTTAATTGTTGTAAGAAAAAGTAAAAAATTGTAATTGGTGATCCATTGGTACAATATTGATTCACCCCCACCCTTTGAGTATTTTCAAGCTCCCAACAATTGGTATTAGAGTGGGTGTCTTCAAGTGTAGCTTGACTATTGGAAGGAGTGTCTTTGCTTAGTGCTACAAGCTATCAGGTATGGGGTGAAAAGGTTAAAATTGAATTTTTAGCTAGTGAGTCTAATGTTTGGAATATAGTGTGTGAAGGATATGGCAAAGATACCCTCTTAGTGAAAGTGCAGCAGTGGAATGCCCAAGCTAAATGTGTGATTTTGAGTAATTTGCATAATTCAGATCTTGAGAAGCTAATGGATCTTAAATATGCAAAATACATATGGGATAGATTTCAGGTCTTGTGTGGAGGAAACATCATTAGCAGCAATGGAGAGTGGGAGAATAAGAACAAAATTAAAAAGAAGAAGAAGGGATCTCAGAAGAAAGAGTCTCATCCACATGATATCCATCCCCCTAGTGTGAGTTCAACTTTTATTTAAGAGAATAAATCAGAAGATGGAGGCACAAGAGAATTGAATGTCATGCATCAAGGTAGATTTTAAGGTAATGATGATGGTGAGATATTTATTATATGTGTTTTAGATGGATGCAATGTTAGCCACATAGAGTTGAATAGTCATGATGATGATGAATGTGATAGAATTTTGCTCCTTGCCAACTGAACTTGATTCAACCCTAGCTATAATAGAAAGGTTAATTGTTGAAATCAAAAGACTAACAACTTTTAATAGGATCAAGAAAATTTATTGCTAATTTTTTATGTCAAGGAGGTTGAGATGAAAGAAGAAATCATCAGCTTGAAGACCTAGTTGGAAGAGGAAAGAAGAATTGAATAATTTAAAATTTTATTATTTTAGTCCCTTTCTTTTCCTTATTTTAATTAAAATATAATAATTTAATTTGGTCAAAGGTATTTATTCCCCTTTTTCGACCAAATTATTTTGAGATTTTATAAAATTTGGATTTAATAATTTTATTTTTATTTTTATTTTAAATTTTCTTACATTGACCTAATTATTTGTAATATTTTTAATGTTCTTTTGATGATTAAAATATATTGTATTTTTAACGACTAGTTCTTATGTTGATTAAAATATATTATATTTTTAATGACTAATTCTGGAACATGATGCATCTTTGCTATTTATTCCTAAGGATATATTGGGTTTCTCATCTTGGTCTTAAGGATGAACCACATTAGAGGGTTTGAAATGTTGATCAGCAAATAATTCTATGTGATTAATCCGAAAGTCAGTTTCAAACAATGTAAAGAGTAATCGGTTAAAAGAAAGAGAGGATCGATGTGGAAAGTTAGAGGCTAAAATTGTCGACATGAGAAAAAAGCTAGAAAAGGAAAATGAGCTCAATATGGAGAGGAGTATGAGGCTCTTAGACAACGTCATGCTTAACAACCACAATTATCCCTTTATAAAATATGGTCTAGGGTTTCATAAGGGAGAATATAGCTCATAGACACATGCAAAAAACATTATAATACCTAAGAATCCTAGAGAAGAGGATGGAAATAACATGAGCAACACAAGAGGAAGGAAGAAACAAAATCAACAGCCAAGAATTTTACCAAGAAGAGAACCTATGTCTGTCATTCGCTCCAAGAGAAGAGTTTGGAAGATCTAAAAGTAGGAATAATATCCCCTTTTCTCCTTTGATGGATGAGGTCGAATGATATATTTTCCAGAACTATGGACATGTTGCAACTATTTGTAGAAGTAGAATGTTTAGATATTACCAGTGGAATATGTAGCAGTTTGGGTAGCAAAATAGATCATCAGCCTTTAGGTATACCAATGCATTTTATGGCTATTTTTTTTCATGTAACATGTTTGGCCACAAGGAAGTTGACTACAGATTTCATGCATGGAGTAGAAGTATGATCATTGGTAGGTAGAGATTTGCTATGAACAGTAGAATATTCAATCCTCTTCCTTATATATTGGTCATGTGAGATGTTATACTTGTGAAAATCTTGGTCACATGGCTAGAGATTGTAAGTTGTCAAGTTTCTCAAGGCAAATCATGCAAAAGGAACAACTCATCCAGAGTAGGCCTATCAGAACACTAGAGGAGAATGTGCATAACAGAAAGAAACCTACTAGGGCGTGGAAGAAGAAAGAGGAGAATTTGGTGAAGTGTGGTATCGGTCTATGCTCTTTTCCCCTAACATATGATTCCTCTCCTTGAAGAAAACCAAAGATGGCCATGTTATTCTTGGAGATAATGTTCCAGCTAAAGTTTTGGGCATAGGTAAGGCCAACCTTGGTGATAAGAAGATAAATGTAGTTGATGTGTTGTTGGTTGAAGGCTTGAAGCACAACATCTTAAGTGTAATTCAGATGGTAGATGGAGGCAAATAAGTCATCTTCAACTCCAAAGGTCGAAACATCTGGAAAGAAGGGTCAAAGATATTGATAGCAAAAGGAATTATAACCCCAGAAAATGTGTACTTGTAGAAGGGAAGAGAAGGTAAAAGCAAGAGATTGAAGACAATCTCTTCCTCTTTATATTTTGAGTACGAGAATCTAGTCTCCATTGTTGTCCATTATTCTTATATTTATTCACAAGCAATACTGCATAAGAGAAATGTGAGGCCTGCATGGTCTCGAGGGGAGCATATGGTGGCAGCATGGGAAGATTACAGATGAAACGAAGATGAATTGCAAAAAAATCATGGTGTGATTGAGAGCCTAAATGCATAATCAGGTCTACAAGATCAACAAGAAGGTTGGAAAGTGCAAGAGCTTGGGGGGAGTTGCACAAGGAGCTATGACATCAAGGGTTGCATATTATTTCTATGTTTCTTTCACCTCATCTTGTAGGTGTTACACATTTTTCATTCATAAGTGAAAAGCACATATTTCAACCATGTATGTACGTGTTCATCATTTGGAAAATTGGTTAAGTAACTATTATGTTATTCAATGACCCCCATTATATTAGAGTAGTTCCCTTAGAAAAATAATGGGGACCGTCTTAAAACTTTTAGACTAGAACAAATAAGACCCTTAAGTGATTGATTAAAATAGAAATAGGAGTTAGAAAAGAAAAAGGGCATCATTTTAATTGTCTAAAGGGCACTTAGGCGGAAAATTCAAAAGAAACACAGTGTAAATCGTAATTTCAAAATCGGGAAGACAACGTATGACATCTTAGGCCACTCCAAATGAATTTGTGATGCAATATCAATAAAAACTTTAATAAAGGAAAAAGGCTTCTGACCAAATCATGTTTCATGAAAGACAAACCGCGAGACCCGCCTTTCCGCGTAACTAATTGAAAATCGCATTTCCATTCCACCATCATTCGGTTTGCCCTCGTTTTTATTTCCTTGATGCGATACATTGCATCGCATCGCACTTTTGCTAGTGACCACTTCCTTCCACCATCCAGTTTCACCAAGATTGCGATTGCGATATCGCATCGCAAAATTTGCATTCTGACTTCCCCTCCACTAATGTTTGAAACTTTCAAAAAAAAATTAATCTTTTAACTCAAAGGATGTTTATAGCACGAAAAGGAATTAATCGCAATCAGAAAAACTTATGTGCTTGGTGCTTTAAAAAAATTGGCACACAAATGAATCTGTGATGCGAAGATATCTTATTTAAATGCCTAAATGTCTATTTGTGCACGTGAACCCACACCTTCCATTAATGCCATAGCTTAACGGTCTAACAGATCGAACCTCCAAATGTAATTTGACCACAAAAGAAATAATGTTCTAGATTACTCCGTGTGCCAAATTTTATTTGCCATCATTCTAGTTATTGTTACATTACTCTTGTATTATGAAAAGATTGACCTTTTTACTCATTTTTATTCTTATTTCGCAGGCAAGTCTAAACAAACAGAGTTCCTCATAAATGTCTAAGGCCGCAAAGAAATCCAAGAAACCCATGGCTCCCCCTAATCCTGCACCTGCTACTAACGAAGTAACAGAAATGCCACCCCTATTCACATATACTACATGCGCAACAGAAAGTGTTTCTACTTATTGGGAAGCAATGTATAGGTTATTTGAAGACGAGAAACCCAGCAGGGTTGAAAGAAAAGCTATTGTGGACGCTTATGATACCTCAGAAGCTACTATTTCCGATGTCGCCAACTATTTTTTGCACAGAATTGCTACACACCCCAAGATTCTACCATATACAGATGTGGTGAAATGGATTAATGACAACCTCGACATCAGAGATAGAATCTTGCTAACAATAAGAGGTACAATGATAGGGTCGTTCAAAGCAAAATATTCGAAGAAAATGTACCACATTACAAACCCTCAAAATGTGTATGTTAAAGATTTCCTAGCGCAATTCGCAAAGGAGAATAAGTTGCAGTCAGATCCCATAAAGAAATGGAGTAACCCTAACAAGCATAAGCACGATGATAAGGGTAGGTATTCCACTTCTTCGCTTGTTGGTCCCTATTGTTATATTTCCACTATGGTTTCTAGACATTTTGGCTAACCCAATACTAGTAAATTCTCCGTTGAATGGGTTCCCCTTATGGATGTCGTCACGGACTCCTACATCATGGACTAGGGAACCATTTTGTCAAATAATATTGCTACCTAGATTCTTGAGTATATGAAAAAACATTATGTTTCATCTAAAATCCTTCCCCCATTCTATATGAGTGCCTACATTATGAATGTAATGTGTTTTACATCATATTTTCCAACCATGGGTTGGAAATGGACTATCCAATACCCCACTCCCATTCATATTTATCATAGTATTAATGGGAATCTAAATATGAAACTGATTTCTACAAGATTTGCCACGAAGTTATTCTCCCACTGTTTCAAGTTGTGCTTGATGAAAAGGCCCCTAGATTGTCCAAAGAAGCTCAAGCGGACTTCACATCCATTGGAAAATGGTTTTGGGAAGATTTATTCACTTCTATCAGAGTTTTTGGAAACTTAGCCTGACCACATGTCCTACCATTATATGTTCTATACAAACTTCTCGCAAGAGAAATTTCTTATCAGACAGTGGGTCATGGATTGACCAAAGTTTTGAAAGAAGAAAAGAAAGCTTCATGGCCTTCCTTTCATATTTACTATGGTGTCTATGCATTAGACAATTTCAAACATGCCAGGTTAAAGATTAACCAAATCTAAAGTATGAAATTATTTACAATTTCTAACAGGAAATATGACTTGGACCAAGTTGCATTCAATTTCACAACTCAAGTGAAAATCAGGCCATCTTCCCGTGAAAATGATGATTTTGATTATTTTTTTGAGTCAGTTGATACTTATTCAACAATGGAGAAATTGACAGCATCACTCCTTAATCCTAAGCAACTAGAAAAGTTCAAGAAATACATAAATAGAAGGTTGGAAGGTATTCCTCTAAATATTCTGGAAGTATCCCAACCTATTTCAGAGAAATAACAACAAATAGAAGAGTAGAAGTAGCATAAATAATAGCCCCCTAAGGATATTGAAGTCCTTAGTGGAACAAAAGGATATAAGTCTACTGGAACTCAAACTAAAGATCCATTGTTTTCAAGTGACTTAGACAAAGTTTAGAAATACTTTGATCAGCAGCTTAAAGGAGACCAAGAAGTGGTGATCATTGATCATCAAGAAAAAATTGAAACACCTCATGGTAAATGTCAGAACCCATTTACTGTTGGGTCAACTGAAAAATCTGTTAGTAAAGAAGAAGTCGAATTTATCTCGGCCTACCCAACATCAGAAATTGTGTTGAAAATCAAGGAAATACCTCCTTTGGATATATTTTACAGCCCAAGGCATAAGGATGTCATGAGCAGACAGAGGAAGAGGAGAAGAACTGAACAATCGCAAGCTCTCGTTCTTGGGGATGTCTCTATTGAAATAGTTTGGAAGGACCCACAAGCATATCTATCTCAAGAGCTAACACGATTAAATCAGTTTACAGGTGCTTATGCATCTGCCACCATTGAAAAATCCACCGACGTTTAATAATTATTCAAAGAGAAGGATGAAACAATACTTCAAATAGAACAAGAATTGCTAACAGATAAACAAAGCATTAATCAACAATTACAAGCACAAGTGTCATAGCTCCAACAAAGCTTGAATCAACTAAAGCTACAGCACCAATTTGATGTTGGTGCTAAATATGCTCAGATACACCAACTACAATTCATCGTTGAACAGTTGAAAGATAATCCTAAAGTGGATGAATTTAAAAAGGAATCTTTACAACTAAATACTTTGTTAGCCCAGCAACAAGTTGTTTCCTGTCAAAAATTGTCTAGCATAATTGACTTGTGTGAAAAAAGTGATTCGCTGATGAATCGAGTAGTTGACCAGAGGATCAGCTTTTATGAAATTGATGGTAAAGTCTCCCAATACGTCACCTGGAAAGATATTGCTGAGGGCCGAAAGGTCAACCTTCCCAGGATTGAATATTCTAAAAAATAAATCTTATTCACTGACTGGGACATACATTTAAAGCAAGTTGAAAGGGAAATTTGTAGGGCTAGGGATGTTTCCAACAATATTGTTGAAATAGTCAACCCAAACCTCATTGTTGCTAATCTGATTGATAAATTCCCACCCAGTTCTCTACCTGTTGTAAAATATTTGGTAAGATAGTGGCAGAAAATGTCTAAGATGAAGGAAGAAAGCATAAAAAAAATGGATAAGCTAGATTGGGACAAGTATTGGAAGCACTTGGTCAAGCCACATAGCCAATGGCTAATATTGCGTTGTCTAACCGACACTTCCTCTTACATAATGCCTCCACTATCAGATGCGGTCTACACAGGACAGCTGCATGTCAGGCCAACCCAACCTCCCAAGGTTCAGCCTATGATTGACATCCTTCAACTCAAAGAACGAATGGAAAAAGAGACAACAATGCAATCCTGAAACGAGTCATCCCACCAAAATTTGTTTCTATTTTTATTTCACTTAATTTAAGGAGAGTTGTTTAAACCTCTTTAGCTCTTTATTTATTTTCTATTTTTGTACTTTTATTTTACTATATAAACCCTTTCATGTCTTTAAAGAAAGGGTCCTGAAATTTGAAAAGAAGACTTTACAGAAGTTGCACTTTCGTACTCTTAAACATTTTCTTAATATAAAAGGTTGGACCAGAGATTGTTTTTCAATTGAGCAGAGTTAGCATATATGTGGTACTTTTATCTTTATGTTGATGTTCTGTTTCAAATGAGAAATAGTTAAATTTCATTATGATGTTTAGTTATATATGTATCTTTTTAACACAATCCAGCATTAATTCACTTCTGAACATGTTTGATTGCCATTTTTTATACATATACAATACATGCAATAATAGATGTGATATATACTTAATCAATTGATTTGATTAACTATTTTATCAAATCAATTATCTTGAATTGTTTTACAATTCTCTAAGTGTTTGATAAATCTTCATTTGCATTCACTTAAAGATCATCTTTTTAAATCACATAAAACAGAAAGATAATTCATCCTGAGATAGTGATATATATATATATATATATATATATATATATATATATATAAATTTGTTGTCACTCTCATTCACCAAGTCACAGTTAGTTAAAATAACACCCATCGACTCAATTATATTTCATTGGGAAACTGGTCCCATAAATCTAGTCAGAGCCACTATCTCAAACGGATAAGGGACGGTTTCTAAGTCCCCGACCGGGTGGTTTTCCTCAATGTTGTTGCAGTGAATTTAGAGGCATCAACATTTTTGGCACTAGAAGGAGGGTCACTAGACTATGAATGGAACCAAAGATTAATCCTAAAATCAAATACTATCAAAAGATTATATCCCCTCCAAACCTCCTACAACTTCAATTCCATGCTCAAAATCTCCTACCTTTAGATCAGAAGTTGTTCAATCTCCTCCCAAGTCTCTAGTTCAATTCCCAAAAAACTCTCCCTTGATTATACTCCGGAATTTCCTAAAGTGCAGAATTTAATAAATAAATTAGAAGAAATTTATATTTCAACATAAAATCATGTGTTTTATGAAACCTCTGAAGGAAGTGTTACTTCAATTTTGCAAGTTACTAGTGTATTGACTCATTCTCAGAGTTGAGGACTCAGAATAACTCCATTTGAGTTTCCTCTTCATTCCCATCGCATGAAGACTCCAACATCTGAAGCTCAAACATCTACTAGTGATATTCTTTCATATTATCCCCCTCAAAATCCATCATTTATTTGCCCTTCAATTACATCCTCTCAACCAATTTCCTCTTCTACTCGTATCTCTTCATCTCAGTCCACAAGTGTTGCTTCGAGCAGTACTAGTTCCGTGGTTGTTTCTTCTTCAACTACATCCACCTCTGGAAATATCTCTTCTTCTTCATATCCTTCTTCAGGACAGACCAATCCTCCAAGTCACACAATGGAAAATAGGCCATGGACTAATCTTGGAGTTGTTCAATTACCAGGTCCTCTTCATCCTTTTCCCAAGCATCCAAAGAGATGGTTGCCTAAGTATAATCCTGACGATGGTCTCCCTGCTGAAGAACATCTCCATAATTTCATGTTGTCCATGAATCTAAATTATGTCTCTGAAGAAGATTGTGTAGTAAGATTGTTTCCCTATACTATTCAAGGATCAGTTGGATCATGGTACTTTTCATTACCATCAAGAACTATTACTAGTTGGGACATATTCAAAGAATAATTTTTGACCAAATTTGGTGGTGATCGTACTACTGATACTCTCATCAATGATCTTTCAAATCTTAAAGCAAATTCGGGTGAAAAGATCAAATATTTCAATTCTAGATTTAACAGACTATTGAATAAAATCCCAAATACATCTAAACCTAGTGTAGATGTACAGATTGAATGGTATATATCCTCTCTTCCTTATAATATAGCAACTTTTGTAGATATATCCAATAAGGCTACTTTGGTAGTAAACATGAAAGAAGCCCTCTCTGTAGAAAAGACAATTATTGCTTTAGAAAAGAAGACTGCCCAGGAAGATAGAAAATCTAAAAAAGTCTTGTTTAAGGGTGAGCCCAAAAATAAAACATCTAAGGATCCTTATGATCTTGAAGGATTACAAAAGGTTCTCAAAACCATGTCAAATGACATGGTATAAATCAAAAAACGAGTAGTTGAATCTTCTTCTAAGCAACCTTTCATATCCTTCAAGAAAACTCATACTTCAAATCCTCAACCTCCAAATGTAATTTCTAATCTTGAATCAGATCAAGATGAAGATGAGGATGAAACAATATTGTTTGCAGATGAATCATAGGATGAAGATCTTGTTGAAGTTCATAGATTATGGGATTTTATTCTCCCTACATCTGATAATGAAGATGAACATGAGGCACTGCCAGTTAGCACTATAAGTAAAAATATTACTGATCTCCCTCAGTCTCCTCAAAAAATAGAAATCTTCAACCCCTGTTGCTAAAGACAAAGTTGTTAACAAAAAGACTCCTCCTCAAACAAGCCCAACTTCTTCTAACTCTCCATATACATCAAAGACCTTAGTGGTTTCAGATACCATCGAGTATAATATAGTGGAAGATATGAAGAAATTTAAAGCAAATATCTCTATGTATGAGGTGAGTAAATTAAAACAGCAGCAGAAAATCCTACTTAAAGAATTGAATGTGGTTCCTGCCTCTCCTTTACCTGTGCCTGTTAATTCTAAAGCTTCAAAATGAGTAGACAAACCTCCCAAAAATTCATCTGAAAAAAATCGATGCCACTAATGCTATCCTAATTGGAGACAGATCCAATTCTCACACTCCATTCCTTCTGATTTTTGAAGTTTTTAATAAAAATGTGCACAATTTCCTTATAGAATTTGGGGCTTCTTCAAATATTATTCCATATTTAAACATCGCACCTCAAAATTCTATTGTATACATTGTTCAATTAGATAGAACCAAAGTCAAGGTTTTAGGAGAGATGAATTTTGTCCTTATTGGGCTAGCTTCTAATTCAAAAGTTCATCATGTAATTGATATTCTAGTTGCTGATATTCCTGAATTTTATGGTTTGATTCTAAGTAGAGATTGGTCAGAAAATCTTCACGGTTATTTTGCCAAATATTGGTCTCATATGTGGCTTCCCTACAATGGTGAGACAAATAAAATTCGAGTTGACCATGAAAAGCACATGAAATACTCAGTAACTGATTTTGAGGATGAAAATGAACCAATGGCCTTTACCAATAACATCCTTGGAAATTACTTTGCTGAAACATTTTTGGGTGATTTCAATGCATAAAGATCTTCATTTCTTATCAATTCGGTTAATTTTCAAATTGAAAACTTTTCCCAGTCAGATTCTTCCAAATGTATAAATATTGTAGAAAATCCTTTTGTTAAAACTTTATTTTGGACATTGTACTTTGATGGATCAAAATCAAGTGATGGTGCAGGAGTTGGTTGCATACTAATTAATCCAAAAGGAGAAAAGACATTGCTAGCATGTAGGTTATAATTTTAATTGACAAATAATACTGCGGAGTAAGAGGCACTCGTCTAAGGCTTGTATAAAGCAATAGACCTTGGTGTCAAATACCTTCAAGTATATGGTGATTCTAAAATAGTTACCAAATAGGTAACAAATACTATTCATTGTATCTCTGGTCATATCAAACATTACCAGTCATTAGTGCAAGCTCTTAACTCACATCTCTTAGCATTCAATATCTCACCTATCTCAAGGCTCTAAAATGAAAGTGTTGATCTCCTAGCCAATGTAGCATCCGGACTTATTCCATCTGAGGATTATAGTCCAGATATATTTTCTATAGAATTAATTTTTCGCCCATCTAATCCTGAGAATGTCACTAACTAGAGAGTATTTAATTATTATGAAGATTTTATAACCTTTCTAACATCTGAAGGATCATATGATGATCAACTGATCGATGAGGATGACCATGAAAGAAAAATAAAACAAAAAACTGATGAAAATGCCATACCTAAATATGTGGTAAAACTTGAAGACCTTTATGACCTAAAAGGTTACTAATTCTAACCTACAAAGTTCAAACTTGAGATTTGAACTAGTAAATCTTGGCATTGATCTCAGACCCCATAATATCAATCTAGGACTTGGTCTCTCGTCTGATGAGAGATTAGCCTTCATTCATTTATTAAAGAAATATAAGAATTTTTTCGCATGGAAATATGAAGATCTCAAGACATATGATACCTCCATTATCCAACATACTATCCAATGACATCCACTAAGAAACCTGTACAGCATAAGTTAAGGAAAATTCACCCCAATCTTGAAATTCAAATCAAATCTGAACGATTTTTTTTTGGTGTTTTGAACTCTCGGCTTCCTCGGATAACATGACTGACAACGACAATTTTTCATGGGGCTTATTGTCTCCACTGATACCCCATGGCAGCCCTCTCTTCCACATAAAATCTCTCAGAGACAACCTCCCCTCTCGCAAGAGAGGTTTGTCCAATTTTTTTAGCGGCAAGTCGCAATCGTTCATGAGTGTAGCAGATGTGAAATGCATGGAAGACCTCGCCAAGCTAGTGAAAAATCTCAAGGGATCCCGTAGTTGGGAAAGCACGGTCGACGATGTCCCAGCTAGACGGATCGTGATGGAGATATATGCCGATGTGGTGCCGAAGATAGCCGATAACTTCTGCGTGTTGTCTACCAACAAGAAAGGCACGGTCCGCTCCGGCAAGCCCCTGCACTTCAAGGGTTCATCGTTCCACCGCGTGATCCCAGGGTTTATGTGCTAAGGCGGTGATTTCACAAGGGGAAATGGTATTGGTGGGGAGTCGATCAACGGCGAGAAGTTTTTAGATGAGAACTTAACCCCCTCTTTTCAGATACAAATCACTCTTCTCTCTGGCAAAACCATGCTTCTCTGGTTTCGATCTTCGGATTTAGTGAAGAACCTTTCGTATGCCCTTGAACTTAGGCTGGGGATTCCATCTACCCTTCAACGATTTCTCTATGGAGGTAAACAGCTTGAGGACTCTTTCCGCTCTCATTTTTGTTGAACATCTAATCCTCCATGGGTAGGTGTGGAAGGCGGAAGGTGTGACTCTTGGATTCATCTTCCAAGGTCACTTGGACTCCTTTGTGACTCTTCGCCTTCTACACCTACCCATAGAGGATTAGGTGTTCAACATTCCCACCCTTAATCCGAAGGGGTATGTGTGAGTCCAAGAAGAGAGTTGTAATACAAATCTGCAAAGTATGCATGGCAACACTTAGGATAAATCAGCTCTCTGAAATGTTATCATAAAGAGGTGGTTGAAGTATGACCACCAACACTAGAACGCAACGCTTATTGCAGTTCCCGGAACTCTTCCAAAACTGGAATTGTCCCTCATATTTAAAGGGAGACATTCAACCTAAAAGAAGGGAATTCTATAGCCTGTGATGGTTTAAGGATCACCACCAACACTGGAATGCTTGATGCAATTCCTGGAACTCAACCAAAACTGGCAAGAAGCTGAAATCTTCTACTAGAGTAAGTGCTCCGAAAGAGGAAGAATATCAACCTCACAAGGATGGTTTAAGGCTGTCCATCAACCAAAGGCATGCTCATGGGCATCCATGTCTCTGGCTACAACTCTGAATCTGGAATGACGAATTGTGGCTCAGGCTCGCTTGAACTGCTATGTCTCTGGCTACAACTTTGAATATGGAATGAGAGATTGTGGCTCAGACTCGCTTGATGTGGCGTCGAAGCTGGTAGATTACCACCATTTTCCCCCCGTCAAGTACAGGGTGAGATGATGGCGAAAACTCAACTGCAAGTTTGTTCAATATTCTAGAACAAGTTCTGACATGCATCTTAAACATCTTCTTGGTTGTTAATGCCCATTTCCAAGAAGCGATCCATCCAAGATGAATCTTTGTTCTTGCAGGAGGCTTGTTTCTGAAGCATCTGTGTGAAGAATGGGTGTGCCGACCACAGTGCTTGCATGGATGAAGACCAAAACAGTGATCTTTCATATGGCCAACTCGATCACAGTGTTGGCATTTCACAATCTGTTGTTGTTGTTGCTGTGGAAGTGGAGCAGGATCTGGAACAGCTGCAATGAACTGTCATAAATAAATCTGGCACTTTGAAATTTGATGGGCTTGGAGTTGTCCGGAATATGAAAGGACAACTCCTTGTCATATCCAAGACCAGTTATGTGCTTGTTGTGGACAAGCTCTTCCCAAGTTCTGATGATGGGCTTGGGAAGTGCAAATTGAACTGCTGCATCTGCATGTAAATCTGCTCTTGTACAAGGAACTGAATGTGAATCAACTGCAACTTTATCTTCTTGCTGCTGATGGGATTCCTCAATCTTCTCAACAGAAACAGGTTCAGAATGGTGGCCCTTTTTTTGAAGTTCATCTTGCTGAAGCTGAGACTCCAACTACAAAAACTCAATCTTGTCTTGTGCATCTTGCAAACAACTTTAAATATTAAAAAGAGCATCCTTGCTCATTTTTACCATATCATGAACACTGGAATGAATGAGGTTATTCAACAACTCTAATGCCTCATTGATTTTAGCCATTTTTCTCAACAACTTGGGCTCAAGAAATAAAGGGTGCCGTCTTCAACCGATAATGCACCCGTTTACAATGTGATTCAACTTTCTTTCAAAAATTACAAATGACTTCAAAGAACTTCCAATTATGGAATTCCCAAAGAACAAACTCTGCTACTCAAATTATGGAGGACCTCAAGGTATAGACTTGGTTGTCTAACCGGCAAGCAACAATGACTTACATCAAAAATTTCTCAACAACTCAAAGTTACACTTCAAACACTGATTGAAACTATGAACGAAGAAGCAATATCCATTCTCAATGTTAGTACAATTCTGAAAATATTTTGTAAATGTGCAGCAAAAACCATTGTGCAATAACCCTTTAAGGCAGATGATTTCTCTCTTCTTCAAAGAATTTTTTTACACCAACAAATCTAATTCAACAAAAATATGTTCATAAGATTGGATGTTTCACTATCGATGAGCAGATGGTCTTGAGCTTGTTGTATTACTTCACAATAAAGAGGAAGGAAAATTCCAAAAACTATGAGTAAGTTTTATGATGCCACCAATTTTCAACATTTTGCCTTCACATTGTCAATCTCTTTAAGAGAGTCACCCTTCTATACATGCCACACAAACTTCACTTTTCACTATATAAAATTCATATATTCATTTATTCATGTACCATCTATACCATCTCCTCTCTCTCTTCTTTCTCTACTAATTTTTTTTTTAGAAAAGAAAAAAAAAAAAAAATTAGGGAAAAACAAAGGTATTATCTGGGGGAGGCGACTACTGGGAGAGGTATTAACTAGGCAAGGTATTTCTGGGGGAGGTTAATCTATAAAAAAAATTAAAATTAAATCATTTGCAGATAAAAAAAATGGGAGAGAATTAATTTAAAAATTGGGAGGAGATTAATCAAAAAAAAAATGGAGGGAATAATTAAAAGTGGGTGGGTGTGAGGGAGGGAAGGCCGAGCAGCCGAGTGAGGGGGAGGGCAGGGTCGCGTGAGGGGGATGGGTCGAGAGGGGTTGGGGAGAGGCCGAGGGAGCGATGGCAGGGTCGAGGGCGGAGAGGTGGTGAGGGGGCGGGAGGGCGGAGAGGTGGTGAGGTGGAGTGGGCGGGGAAGGGAGTGAGGAATGGGGAGTGAAGAGCATAGGGGAAGGGGTGGGGAGAGTCTTTAAAGGGGTTGGGGAGTGAGCCGTGAGGTATGGGGGAATGGCGGGTGTGGGGGAAGCATGGGTTGTGGAGAGGAGAGGGCGAGTGGGTGCAGAGATGGGGAAGAGGAAGCGTGAGTGTAGTGAAGAAGGCGGATGTGGGGAGCGTAGGACGGGGGAGGGAGGGCCATGGTGAAATGGGGGCGGGGTGAGTGGAGCATTGTGAGGTCGAGAGGAGAGGGGGATCGGGTTGAGAGGGAGCATTTGGGGTGAGTGCAGGCAGGAAAGGGGGCGAGAGTGGAGAGGGGGAGTGGGTGAGTGTTGTTTGCTGTGCGTAAGGGTCGAGAGGTAAGGGATGGGGTTTGGGGGTGGGAGCTGTGGGTTGTGAGATGGGTCGAGAGGGGAGATGGGTTGGGTAGAGCCGAGGGGTGAGGGTATGGAAGTGAGGGAGCGTTGGCTATGAGGTGAGGCAGTGAGGGCCGAGCGTGCTGCTCAGAAATTTTTTATTTTATTTTTTGTTTGATTTGGTTTAAAACATTAAAATATACAACAAAGAATTGGAGAAGTTTGCAGAATTTCACAAATATACAGCAGAATTGAAGGAGCGGTGAGAAAACCTGCAGAGTTTAAGATGCACAACGATGCTCTTCTCAAAACTAATTTTTGAATGCTACAAAAGATTGATGAATGCTGCAAAAATCACTGCTGGAGAAAATCTCTGAATGCTGCAAAAATGACTAGAATTTTTGCAGATTTATACAAGCCACAAAAACAAATGGCTCACACAAGGTTGAGCTGGTTTTGAACATATCAGCTCCGATACCATTTTAACACACACATGGTGTATGGAGAAAGATAAACACACACAATAGAAAGATAGGCATTCGTTGCTTCTTTATTACACATAGACGTAAATTTATAATACAATGGTGTGACTCTTGGATTCATCTTCCAAGGTCACTTGGACTCCTTTGTGACTTTTCGCCTTCCACACCTACCCATGGAGGGTTAGGTGTTCAACAATTTTATAATATTTAAAAAGATGCTACTGTGGTTTTAACCCTTCATCTGCGAGGAGGCACAGTAGGTCAACCATATTCCACTCAAGCTTTCTCTTACAAGGATGTTGTCGATGCACAGCATCCCAAGAAATCAGCTCAACCGTCTGAGGCTCCCAAGCCTTTTTTGGTTGATAAAATGGAAGATGTACCCTCTGTAGAAATTTCCCGCCCGAAACTTGAAAACTAATTTCAAATGTATATAGAATCTGCCATTATTTTCCGATTCAACAAATTATGGCCTCGCACGACATATATTTACCAATGGATTCATTCCACATGGACCTATAACAGCAAGGTTATTTTCTTCTCAAAGGGTTTCTTTATAGTTTTGTTTGCTTTCAATGAATATTATCAAAAAGTCTTAACTGGTGGTCCATGGTTTTGGGGAAAAGCAGGGCTACTCCTCACCCCCTAGTTCCGAAACTTTGACTCTTCTACGACAATCATTACCAAGCTTCCTATTTGGATCAAGATTCCAAATCTACCTGTTCACTTATGGCACTTTTCTGTCTTTCAAGGAATTGGAAACTCTCTGGGTCGTTTGATCCTTCTAGGGGGGAGACAGAAATATACAACTATGGTAGAATATGTGCTGAAATTGACATAAGTAAAGGCCTACCCTATCAAATCAATCTCAAAGTTGGTGATTTCCTTTGGACTCATACCTTGGACTATTTGAACACTACTTTCCAATGTCGTCACTGCCATCAAACAAGGCATCTTAAGAACTCTTTTACTATGCTCCCCGCCCAAAAGAAGAGAAGTAATCGCAAATAAAACTCTAAAATTTTGAAACCATGTAATCCACCTCCCATGGATGACATTGAGTCCTTCAGTTCGTATGAGGATGAGAATGAAGAAGATGAGGATGTAGCAAAGCAAGAGAAGGAAATTCCCTCGGCAGATCCTAAGGGGCCCAATGTTTCTTCAGGTGTTCAAAAGCAAACACATGAGTCCTCCTCCTCCGATTCAAATAACGAGACTCTTCCTTTAGTCAACAGCATTCTTCAAGTTGTTTTATCCCACCTGCTCCATGACGGTTGGGTTAAAGTTACAAAAAAGAAAGGAAAGAAATGTCGTATTGAGGATTCATCCATTTTGGGTAGATTCTTGTGTCTGTATATTATGGTTCCCATGTTTCTCTTCATTGACCTCTAGTTTTCTTTCTTGATTACTTAACAGGACCGAGGTTGATAATTTATCATTTCCGGCTTCCCCGCTATCTAGCATCTCTTAACTGTAACTCCATTTTGTACTATATGATTTTTTTAATATAATCAGTCTTTTATATATATATATGAACTGAATAAACTCCTTAAAGCCAAGATCATCTTTCCCGTTGGGCATTCAAAGTGGGTTTCAAACTTAGTCCTTGTTAGGAAGAAAAATGGTGACATTCACATTTATATAAATTTTAGAAATCTTAATAAAGCTTGCCTAAAAGACAATTTCCCTTTACCACCTATGGAAAAAATCCTGCAATCAGTTGTTGGATCTGAATTAATGTATTTCCTTGATGGATTTTTAGGTTACCATCAGATAATGGGTCATCCTGAAGATAGGTTGAAGACCACATTTCGGACCAAATGGGGCACTTATTCTTATCAGAAAATGCCTTTTGGTTTAATTAATGCAGGAGAAACTTTTCAAAGAGCAATGGATATTTCTTTCAGAAGACTAATAAACAAAATTGTGGCTGCGTACTTAGATGATATAACCATTTACTCCCAAAAAAGAAGCGACCACTATCATGATCTCAAGCAAATCCTTGAATACTGCTTAAAGTATGAAATTTCATTAAATCCAAAAAAGTCTTATTTCGCTTTAAGTGAAGGCAAACTTTTAGGATTTATTGTATCAAAAGAAGGCAGTTGTATTGATCCAGAAAGAATAAAGCCAATTTCTTAAATCTCTTTACCCCATAACAAGAAATCCATGCAGTCCTTTTTAGGATAGATAAAAAATTTTAAGAGATTTGTTCCTAATTTTTCCCAAATTGTTTTACCATTGCAAGCCATGATCATGAAAAAATCACTCTTTAAATGGGGACACAATGTAAGAGAATCTAATGATTTAATCAAGCAATCCATCGTAAATGTTCCTTCTCTAACTACCCCAAAATTTTATAATCATTTTATTTTGTACACCTTTGCTTCTGAAACATCATATGCTGATGTACTAACACAAGTTGATGATCAAAAAATTGAAGCACCCTTCTCTTTATTTACTTCAAATCTTCAAGGTGATGAACTAAATTATTCATAAGTGGCGAAACAAGCTTTTGTTGTTTATAAAATTTTAAAGCATTTCAGGCATTTTCTCCTAAAGCCACATACCAAGGTAATAGTTCCATTCCCAGCAGTAAGGCAACTGCTTATGAAAAATAAAATGGGAGAAAAAAAAGGACAAATTGGGTTACAACTCTGTAGGAATATGATATTGACATGAGACCAACCAAAATTGTCAAAGGAAAGGGTCTCTGCAAATTGTTGTTTGGAGCATCCAACATATCAGATGATCAAGATTCAGGTAATATTGTACACATTTATGAGGTAAGCCTGATTAACTCTGAATCACAATATGATGATCTTATCTTTTATTTGAAAAATGGATATGATCCCACAGAACTCAATCATAAAAGAAAAAGAGCTTTAAGATTAAAAGCTAATCAATATCATATCATTGATAAAGTATTGTTCAGGAAAAAATATGACTTTTTATTATTAATGTTAAACACCATGTTGAAGCACACACATGGTGTATGAGGAAGAAGAATGCACACACAAGAGAAACAACACACAATGAAAGATAAGCGTGAGGCTTTCTTATTTTCCAATATACAAAGATGTACATTTATAGTACAATGGTGTGACTCTTGGTTTCTCATTCCAAGGTCACTTGGACTCTATTGTGACTTTTTGTATTCCACACCTACCCATAGAGGATTAGGTGCTCCAACATCCCCCCTTAATCCGAAGGGGTATGTGTGAGTCCAAGAAAAGAGTTGTAAAACAAATCTGCAAAGTATACATGGCAGCACTTGGGCTGAATCAACTCTCTGAAATGTTGGAAAAAAGAGGTGGTTTTAGGATGACCACAAACACTGGAACGCAAAACTTGTTGCAGTTCCCGGAACTCTTCCAAAACTGGCAAGAAGCTGAAGGCTTCTGCTAGAGGAATTGTCCCTCATAAAAAGGGAGACCTTCAACCTAAAAGAAGGGAGGTCTACTACCTGTGATGGTTTTAGGATTACCAACAACTCTGGAATGCTTGAAGCATTTCCTGGAACTCAACCAATGCTGGCAAGAAGCTAAAGGCTTCTGCTGGAGGAAGTGTTCCATCGAGTATGAAAGAGACCTACCCAAAATAAGGAGGTCATCATTGTAGGTTTTAGGCACTTCACCAACCAAAGATGATGGTTTAAGGTTGTCCACCAACCGAAGGCATGCTCATGGGCATCCGTGTCTCTGGCTACATCTCTGAATCTGGAATGACGAATTGTGGCTCAGGCTCGCTTGAACTGCTGGCTACAACTCTAAACATGGAATAAGAGATTGTGGCTCAGGCTTAGTTGATCTATCGTCGAAGCTTGTACATGACCACCATTTTCCCCCCTGTCAGGGACAAAGTGAGATGATGGCGAAAACTCAACTGAAGTAAGTTTTTCTCAAATATCCGTGAACAAGTTCTAACATGTGTCGTAAACATCTTCTGGTTGCCATGCCCATTGCAGAAGCGATCCATCCAAGATGAATCTGGTTTCTGCAGAGCTTGTGTTCAAGCATCTGTCGAAGAATGAGTGTGGCTAATTGCTAGTGTTGTGATGATGAAGATCAAAACAAGGACTTTCTCTATATGGCCCAACTGATCACGTGCTACATCGCTTTCTGCACTGCTGTTGTTGTGGAACAGATTCGGAATAGCTGCAGTGGACAACCGTCATACATGAACTGCACTGGAATATGATGGCTTGGTGTAATTGAATACAAAGGACACTGACCTTTGCCAATCCAAGACCGCTGCTTGTTCTGATGCTTTCCTGTCTGATGATGGGCTTAGGAAGTGCAAAGCAAATCGTTGTATCCGCATGAAAATATGTTTCTAGTACAAGGAATCAATGAGGATCAATCGGAACTTTATCTTCTTTCTTCTGATGAGAGTCCTTCACAATGTTCTGAACAGAAACAGGTTCAGAATGGTGACTCTTTTGCTGAAGTTCTTCTTGTTGGAGCTGAGATTCCAACTGCAAAAACTCAATCTTTTCATGTGCATCTTGTAAACAACTGTGAATTTTACAAAGAGCATCCTTGCTCATTTTTATCATATCATCAACATTGGAATGAATGAGATTATTCAACAACACTAATGCCTCATTGATTTTGGCCATTTTCAACAACTTAGGCTCAAAAAATGAAAGGTTGTCGGCTTCAACCGAAAATGCACCCATTTACAATGTGATTCAACAACAAATACAAATGACTCCAAAGAATTCTCAAAGCACAAAATCTGCTCCTCAAATGATGGAGGGCAATCAACAACAACTCAAATACTGATTATGAATGAAGAAGCAACAAATTCCACTCAAAATACAATGTCAGCTCAATACATATCTCTGCAAAATATTTGTGAATGTGTAGCTGAAAACACTATGCAGGTGAATTTTTCTTCAAAGAGCTGTTTTGAAAATGATGGCAAACTTGTCTTCTCATGTAAAATTCTTCAGAAAATCACCCTCTTATATATGCCACAAATCATTAAATGTCAAATCTGCAATTTTATCTATGTATACTGTCCATTCACTTATACGTCATTTTCTCTTCTTCTCTGCTGTTCATGTCTTCTCTTTCCTCTCTCTCTCTGTTTTTTTTTTTTTTTTTTTTTTAATTAAAAAATTATTATTTAAAAATGGATTTTAAAATGGAAGAGGGAAATTTAATTGGAGGGGGGAGTTATTGTATGGAGGGTTGTATTAATGGAGGGAGGGGGAATTTTTAAAAAAGGGAGTTAAATTTATTAATATATTAAATATTAAAAAAATCGAAATTTAAAAAATTGAAGAGGGGTAAATGCAAAATGGGGAGGGAATTAAATGGGAGGGGGTATTATATGAAATGGGGCGGTATTTAAATGTGAAAATCGATTTTAAAAAAGAAGGGTGGTATTATTGAATGGAGAAAGGGCGGATGTATTAGTTATGGAGGGGCGGGTTGTAAAAACCGATTTTTAAAAAGGGCGGTATTATATAGGCGGATTGTGTGGGCGGTATTAAAAGAATATAATTAATAAAAAAGTGGGAGGCGTATTGGAAGGGCGTAATTTTTAATGGAGAGAGTTGAATAGTCGTTGGAGCGTTTGAGAGGGCGGAGTAATGGCGTAGCAGAGTTAGTGTAAGGGGGTTTGGTGTGAGATAAGGCCGCGTGAGGAGCAGCGTGCGTTGAGAGAGGGACCTCGCAGCTTGTGGGGAGAGGGCGTTGGAGTGTGAAGCGAAGGGGAGGGCGTGTTGGATAGGAGGAGCGTGGGGAGGGCTGACGCAGCGGCAGGGAGGAGGATTGTTGGAGTGGGTAGGCCGCGTAGGGGGTTGGGCTTTGATGCAGAGGGAATAGTGGTGTATTGCAGTGTGATAGATGGAGCGTGGACGGGTTGACTGAAGGGCCAGCGGCCTGTGAGGGAGCTCTGGAGCGTAGGGTGCTGGGAGTACAGGAATGTAGAATAGAGTTGGCGGGCGGTAGGTTACAGGTGCGGGTAGGACTGTTGAGTAGAGGGCGGACTGTTGCAGGTAGTGTTGGGTTGAATGAAGCGGCGTTTGCGTTGGGTAGTGAAAGAGAGAGAGGAGAGGAGTGTTGTTAAGTTGCAGGGGGCTTGTGCATTGAGAGATGAATGAGGGCGTTGAGTAAAGAGCAGAGTGCAGAATTTTTTATTTTATTTATTTATTTATTTTTTATTTTTATTTTTAAATTTAAAACTGCAGAGAATAGAGAGCAGAGGATTTTTCCTTCCAGCAGCAGAATATATTTTCCAGCAGTAAAAACTGAGAATTGCATAAACTTTCAATGGAAAAGCCCAGAAATTTTACTTGAAAACCAAAAAAATTTCTTCAAAACCTCACTTTAAACAGTATTCCAATAGCTCTTCCAAAGCAGAATTAAAGGCAGAAAATGCAGAGAAAAGATCAGAATTTAGAAAACCTTCAAATGCGCAAGGTTGCGTCTCCAAACCAATGCCGGAATGCTGCCAATTTCTGAATGCTACTCCTTCTCAATGCAAATTTCTGAATGCTGCAAAAAGCTTGATGAATGCGGTCAAAAACACTGCTGCAGAAAAACTGAGTGCTGCAAAATGCCAAGGATTTTTGCAGATATGCACAGGCCATAAACACAAATGGCTCACTCAAATTGGAGCAGTGCCAGCAATCGCCCGCTCTGATACCATGTTAAGCACACACATGGTGTATGAGAAAGATGAACACACACACACAAAGAACTCAACACACAATGAAAGATAAGCGTGAGGCTTTCTTATTTTCCAATATACAAAGATGTACATTTATAGTACAATGGTGTGACTCTTGGTTTCTCATTCCAAGGTCACTTGGACTCTATTGTGACTTTTCGTATTCCACACCTACCCATAGAGGATTAGGTGTTCCAACAATTAATATGCCTTGAAAATTCTGAAGCATAGAAGGTTTTGCATGAAATCTACGATGGACCTACAGATGGACACTTCGAAGGAGATACCACCACACACAAAATCCTTCATGCAAGATATTATTGGCCAACATTGTTCAAAGATGCTCATGCATATGTGAGAGAATGTAAAACATGTCAAATTGTTGTTGGAAGACAAAAAAAACCAACCTTACCTTTGTAACCGGTCAACATTGAACAACCCTTTGAGCAATGGGGTCTGGATATCATAGATGAGATTGTTCCTAACTCTTACAAACAACATAAATACATCCTCACTGCAACAGACTAATTACTAAGCGGGTGGAAGTTGTTGTATTAAAGGTAGCTAATTCTGAAGCCATCATTGAATTCATCGATCAATTCATCATTACTAGGTTTGACTTAGCTTGGTGAGCCCTGGTATTGCACCAAGAGCGCTGCAAATCTCAGGGGTTGTTGCCCCACTTTACTTTATCAACCCGAGGTTTGTACAAACTTGGAGGTGGCAGTGCTATATACACAGCAGATGCATTTTTCTCATGTCATCCTCTTCTGCTTTACGAAATGGCGTTATTTCTTAAACTATGATAAGAACTAGAAAGTAAATTGCTGGAAGGAAATGAAAGAAAGGAAACTAACTTAAATTGCATAAAGGAAATGACAGAAATGAAACTAATTTAATTTGCAGAAAGGAAATGACGGAAATGAAACTAATTTAATTTACAGAAATGAAACTAATTTAATTTGCAGAAAGGAAATGACGGAAATGAAACTAATTGTATTTGCATAAATGAAATGACATAAATGATACTAATTTAATTTGCAAAAAGGAAATGACATAAATGAAACCAATTTAATTTGAAAAAAGGAAATGGCAGAAGGGAAACTAATCTAAATTGCACTTAACTTGGCAAATCGGTTAAACACACCCTGCTCTATCTATCATGCTCCTATCTATGCAACTATTCATGACCTAATTCTAATTTGAAGAGGTGTTTCTTGCAGTTTGGAGAGGAAAGGGGTAAAGGTGCTAATGGAGGGCTTAACCACATGAAACAAGGCTTAGGGGAGTGAAAAATGGGTTTAAAACTTTATTGAAACTTTTTAATATCGCAAAAATTCTTTGGAGTGGGAGGCTTTGAAAAGTGTGATGGAAAAATTGCGATATGTGACATGCGATATCGCAATATCGCAAGGTTGGTGGAGAAGCAACGTTGCAGTCAAGAGGAAAGTGCGAAGTGCGAAATGCGATACGGCCGAAATTGCGAAATGTGAAATGCAATGGGTGATGTGGAAATGGAGTACGGTAATATCGCAATCGGGGTTCAGAGGTGGAAAGTATTAACAGAGACCAGTAGAAAATGTGATTTACGATTTGTGACAATTCTTTAAAGGAAAAAGGGAAAAGGTTGTGAAATGTGATGGGTGACGTGGCAGCGGAGTATGGTAATATCACAATCGGGGTTTGGAGGCAGAAAGTATTAACGAAAACCAATATAAAATGGGATTTTCTATAGAGCGAAGTACGGTAGCAGGATTTTAGAGGATCAAGGGCGGAGGTCGAATTCTAATGCATTTGTAAGTGTTTTTGGGAATGAGAAGGGTGGCAGCTGCAAAAATAAAAATAAAAAAAATAAAAGGAGGGAATAGAGTGTCACAAAGGTGTTTGGAAGCATGAAAACAAACTTGTGGATTCATGCATAGAAAAACAAACAAAATGTGTGATAACACAGTGGAAGAAAGACTGAAACTTTTATTGCACTCTACTCTAACCTGAGAAGCAGCGAATCATAAACATAAAGCATTTTTGGTATACGGGAAGGTCTACCCTCATCGATCTCTATCGACAGAGATGAGAGGGGAAGGCTACCCACAGTTTTATGGAGTTCATCAACTATTATACATCGCAGATAAGCAGATTAAATCTACCGCATCAAACTATAACAACAATGAAAATATCAGAAATAAAACTAGCTAAATGACATAAAGAAAATAATGAAAACAACAGAGAAGCTGAGGCACATGGGTTGAGCCCTAACCCACGAGCCCAGCCCTCTGGAACTAAATCAGTAAAATGGAGTCTGTCTGCTCATTTCAGGAAGAGAATAGCCTCGTTAAATTTCTGAAAGTTTAATCACTGGGTTCAATAATAAAAAGCTTAATAGCTTGCAGCAAAAGTTCTGAATGGAATCAAATCCTTCCTAGCTCTAGCTCTGCTCTATTTATTCTACAGGGAAGCTACCAACAGCTCCCTTGAAAATAGTGATTGAGTCCACTTGACTCTAAGTAAACATAGATTGAGTGCACTTTGGTCTTTGAGTTGCTTGGCTGCCTCTGGAATTTGAATTGTTGTAGAGAATCCTTGGGGATCCTTTGGCTGCCTTTGAGAGTTAAGGAGGGTGGACAATCCTCCATAATTTCTCATTGTTGTCTCCTTCAATTCTTTATCATAAAATCTTCAAAAATAATGCCAATTACTCATGATTTTCTACACTCAACCTCATATTAGGCACTTAGAGTATGTTAGCCTTAATCACCACCTATACTAGAATCATAAAACCAATAACAATAAAAATGCAAGAAAAAGAGATTTAAGAAGGCAAAAAGGGGATCATTAACCCCTCCAAATATGTCTAATGATGGAGCTCATCATCACCCCCTAATGAATGGTTGCTCATCCTCTGAGAAACTAATCCTCCTCTTGCATTTTTCAAGGCTTTGACAGCCCCCCCTGACTTCCTGAGGAAGAAGTGTGGGAGCCCCATCAGGGGGATAAAACCCATTACTCTTTTCTGCATTCTCCCATTCTCTATATTGTGCATATGTTTCCCTTTCATCATTCAGCCCCAGCAGCAAAGGTGGACTGAGCTTGAGACCAATCCATTGGATCTTCTTGGCCTGCATGGCCCTCTAGTATAATGATACTCTTTCCAATGCACCCCTCAATCTTTCTGGAGTATGGTACTCCCTGTTCTTGAGGTTGTGAGGGAGGTTGTTCCATATCCTCTGGCTGGCCACAATGCACTCATCTTCTATATTCCTAGAAACATCATCAAAGTGGCCTATTACATGTGTTTGAGTCTGGAGGTAGCTTTCAACTAGTGCAAGTTCCTTTTCAATCTCTCGATGGTTAAGGATGACTCCTCTTGGGCTGAACAATTATGGTTTGATATGTAAGGGTTCACAATTTCTTCTTCTCATGACCCTCCATATCTCTTTTGCTCTAGTGTCATCATTCATCATCCAAAATACTTGACCCATCAACTACATATTCCCCATTGTAGAATTGGGGTCCCAAGTATCCAGATTTGTCAGCACAAGGTTATGCACATAAAAATTTATCATCTTTGCCTGATCAACCATGTTAGCTTACCTGTATAAATCCATGAATTGCCTACAATATTGGAAAGGTAGGGATCCATGGGAGGCTAGAGTTTTGATTTGAAATAGGATCCATTGCTCCTTGAGGTACACATCATATGAGTCAGCAAGGAATCTGTGTTGAAGCGCTTCTATGCACAAGTCTGCCATGGTGGCTACTTGTTGCCCTTTTTGCTGCAATTGCTCCTTTAGTGCTATATTCTCTGCCTATGCCATTTGCAGCTGCTCCTTCAGAACTGTCTCTCTGAATCTTTCCTCCTCCCTTGGTGATTCTGAAATGATTATGGGGATCTTGGGAGGAGTTTTTGGCTCTTTCTGACTTAACCTCTGACTCTTTTTAGTTATGAAATACATATAGGTCTACCTTTTTCTCTTTGTGCTCAAAGAAGCTAAGGTGGAAACTTCCTCTTGCTCACTTTCTGCTACCTTTATGACTTCTGTCTCCATTTCCATTTCTTCTGTTTCTCCTTGTCCCTCTATCTATTCCTCTTCTTCTTCGTGTTCCTCTCTGGTTCTTCTTCTCCTTCTTATCTAAGGCTAGGAGTAGAGTTCTTCCTTGTTTGGGTTGCTATAAAATCTTCCCTTGGTCCCTTGCTACTGTGTCTGATATGCGGTATAATTCGGAAGCTAGCCTGACTATTGCACGTTGTTCAAATACGCAGTCCAAACTCGGTATTGCTGTGTTGCGGACTCCCTTCAGTCTCTTTCCCTCAAAAATTCTCAATTCACTAGTTTGGATGAGACGCGATCTCTTTTTATTAGATTGCACAGCTAATTTTGGAGCGCTTATGTAACTCAGGCTCAGCTCTAGTTTCCGTTAGAGACCGTTGTTTCCTTCTCTCTGTTAATTCATGATGGACTGTGTGTTTCCTCCTCTCATTCTCCTCTACTCTAATTGATTTATTTATTTTTGCATGCCTAGATGGCGTAAACTTGCAATTTTCCCCAGTCATACTTCATGATGGTGGCCAAGCTAACTGGCCATTCTTTTTCCTTCTAAATTCCAAATATTTGCATTTAATTATTTATGGCTATTATGAATGCACAACAAGGGGTGAAAGGCTATACTTGAGCTTACATGTTGTTTTCAAGGTGTTTGCAGGAGCTGGGTTGAGGAGACAAGCTTTTAGATGATGCGTTCTTCACTACTTTCATGTTTTCTAAGTGAGCAACTTGCTGAATGAGCAACTCTCTGAGTGAGTTGCTAATATTTTCTTGTTGTTTCTTCCTACTGTAGATGTTGCGTGGGGTGCTTGAGATGCCATGGGTGGAATTCTCGTTCTCTTGGAGTCTGTTATGTAGCTTTCCTTTTTGTTTTTCTTTGCAGTCCATGAACAACTTTGTTTTTTAAGGAACTTCCTGATGTTTGTAGCAGTTTGTGGCTTGCTTTATTTTGCTACATTGTGCTCAAGAATGTAGGAATGTGGTGTATGGAGCTGATGTAAGGAGTTATGGAAATGAATGGAGTGAATTATGGGATGGATGGTAAAATATAAGGGGAGAGAAGAAGATGATTGCTTCCCTGTGTTTCCAAAAACCATTAATAACCTGCAAAACAACAAGCACAGAAAACACAGAGATGCAGATGTATTTCTCTCTTTTTTTCTTTTTTTTGAAAGCAAGTGGGTTGCCTCCATTGGGTTTTTCAACCCACAAGCTTGCCTTGAGCGCCTCAGAGAGGTTTTCACCCATGGATCTTTCTTCTCTTTTTTCTCTCTTTTTTTTACTTTCCTACTCTACTTGAAAAAATAAAACCTTTTTCAAGTATAGGAATGCTTCCAATAGAGCCATGTACACATCAAGATGACAGATAAAATCATGTGCACACTTGGAATACATGCTTTCACATGTACTTGAATATGAGAGATGAATTTCTTTGACTGGGATTGTATCAAGTATTGTTGGAGAAGAGTGTGTTGCTGCAACTTAGTGATTGTTTGGAACCATATGTCAATATAGTTATGATTCCCCTAGTCCGCTTGCTGAGTTGGATCACTTTGGATTTCCTCTTCTATTATGACATTCAAATATTCCTCTTTTTGTTGATTTTTCTCTTGAACATATGGAGGAAATGCTGGTAAACATGAGGAAACTTTCTTAAAATCTGATTCTAATGTCAGATCCTCATCAAGTGCAGCCCTTGATCTTTTGATCTCTTCATTTGGATCTTCTTCTTCTTGATGTTGTCCTTCAATTAAATTAATAAAATCTCTTCTTTGAAATACCTTTTATCGAACTAAGATGAATACCATCTAGATTAAGAGCAGATGTTTGGAACTGTTTTACCTCAACATTGTAAGTGAGCTGAGATACTTCATTGTATGGGTTTGGAAATGGTGGTAGAGGTAGTTGAGTGGGGGCGAACATATGAGATGGATGTGGTTGAGGTTGTGTTTGTGGTGGAGGTGGATGGTAGGGATAGCATGGAGTTGGGTATGGATGATATGGAGGGAAATATTGAGGATATTGCGGATTTTCCCAATAAGGTCCTTGCCAAGGAGGGAGTTTGTCCCAATTAGTTTGAGATGGATGTGGATAAGCTTGAAATTGTGAAGTGGGTCCTTGCATCATATCAAGTTGACTAGGATGTCAAGGTATCCATGGAGATACATAACATAGCTTCTTTGGTGATTTCCTTACTCCATTGTCTTCCTAGTAAACTTATTTAAACCTAGGGAATGATGGACAACATTTAGTAGCATATGATTCTGCATAGATAACAAAAATATCAGCATATTCTTTTTTCTCATTTTGCATTCTTAACATTTTTACTTGTTCACTTATATTGTTAAGAATTTATTTTTTAAAGTTGTCAAGAAAATTTCCAAGTTCATCTTCCCTTACCAATGTTGAGGCAAATTTACTTACTCTTTCCCTTCCTCTTGATATGTGCTTGCATGTTTCACAAATTCCTTCAAATGACAATTGGTATACATCTCCTCCACTCATGAGATTAAGGAGATCAATCCACTCATCCCTAATTGTTCTAAGTAAGAGGGTTTTTAGTGTGTCAAATCCTAAATGATGCAAATTTTCCCTCTTAACATTAAACATGAACCTATCTATGAGATCCTCACGGCTCTCATCCTATTTTTGATTCATTCTAATAAAAAATTCTTTAAGATCATGGTTTTTATATTTTCCTAGAAATATATTTTGCATATCATTCCATGATCTTATTGAATTAGTACCTAGACTCGTGAAGCATTTAAGAGCTTTATCCTTCGATGTTGCAGGAAACAATCTCAACTTTTGAGTGTGTGATAAGTAGCCATAAGATCTACAAAGTATCTCAAATTCAAAGAGAAATGTTTTCGGATCCTCTGTCCTCATACCATGGAAGTTGGGAAGGAAATATGGAGGGATGTTCTTCATATGTACACTGATGTCCATATCTTGAATGGGAAACCCAATAAGATCTTCTCCATTTTCATCATATCCATCCATCTCTTCTACCTTCAAAAGTGTATGGTGATGTGGTTCTTACTGTACCACATGGTCAAGTGGGGGGGTTGGTATTGGAGAAGTATTTTTAAAAAATTTCTGAGTATCCCTACTCCTATGAGGCATGAAAATCATATTTTTTTGTATTTTTCAATATTTCGGAAACAACATGAAAAAGGAAAGCAGAAAAGAATGCTAAAATAGAATCAATGCTAAAATAGAATCAAAGAATCTACTAGACACCTCCCCGACAATGGCGCCAAAAAGTGGTTAGCCCTGGTATTGCACCAAGTGTGCTACAACTCCCAGGGATTGTTGTTCTACTTTACTTTATCAACCCGGGGTTCGTACAAACTTGGAGGTGACAATGTTATATACACAACAGATGCATTTTTCTCATGTCATCCTCTTCTACTTTACGAAAGGGTGATATTTCTTAAACTATGATAAGAACTGGAAAGTAAATTGCTGGAAGGAAATGAAAGAAAGGAAACTAACTTAAATTGCAGAAAGGAAATGACAGAAATGAAACTAATTTAATTTTAGAAAGGAAATTACGGAAATGAAACTAATTTAATTTTCAGAAAGGAAATGACGGAAATGAAAGTAATTTAATTTGCAGAAAGGAAATGATAGAAATGAAACTAATTTGATTTGCATAAAGGAAATGACAGAAATGAAAGTAACTTAATTTGCGGAAAGGAAATGACAGAAATGAAACTAATTTAATTTGCAGAAAGGAAATGACATAAGGGAAACTAATCTAAATTGCACTTAACTTGGCCAGTCGGCTAAACACACCCTGCTCTATCTATCTATCATGCTCCTATTTATGCAGTTATTCATGACCTAATTCTAATATGAAGAGGTGTTGCCTACGGTTTGGAGAAGAAAGGGGTAAATGTGCTAATGGAGGGCTTAACAACATGAAACAAGGCTTAGGGGAGGGAAAAAGGGGTTTAAAAATTTATTAAAACTTTTAATATCGCAAAAATTATTTGGAGTGGGAGGCTTTGAAAAGTGTGATGGTGGAATTGCGATGGAGGGACAGAAGTGCGATATGTGATATGCGATATCGTAATATTGCAAGGTTGGCGGAGAAGCAGCAGTGCAGTCAGGAGGAAAGTGCAAAGTGTGAAATGCGATACGGCCGAAATTCTGAAATGTGAAATGCGATGGGTGATGTGGCAGTAGAGTACGGTAATATCGTAATTGGGGTTCAGAGGCGGAAAGTATTAACAGAAACCAATAGAAAATGTGATTTGTGATTTGCGACAAGTCTTTAAAGGAAAAAGGGAAAAGGTTGTGAAATGCGATGGGTGACGAGGCAGCGGAGTACGGTAATATCACAATTGGGGTTCGGAGGCAGAAAGTATTAACAGAAACCAATAGAAAATGTCATTTGCGATAGAGCAAAGTACGGTAGCAGGATTTTCGAGGAGCAAGGGCAGAGGTCGAATTCTAATGCATTTGTAAGCATTTTTGGGAATGAGAAGGACGGTGGCTGCAAAAAAAAAAGGAAAACGAGGGAATAGAGCGTATCAGAGGTGTTTGGAAGTGTGAAAACAGAGATGGAAAATGAAGTGGGAAGGCGAGGGTGAACTTCTCCAAAACTTTAATATTGATTCCTACAAACAAATCTGCGGATTCATGCACAAAAAAATAGACAAAATGCGTGATAACATAGTGGAAGAAATACTAAAACTTTTACTGCACTCTAGTCTAACCTGAGAAGCAGTGAATCCTAAACAGAAAGCATTTTTGGTCTGCAGGAAGGTCTACCCTCTTGAGCTCTATCAACAGATATGAGAGGAGAAGGCTGCCTCACAGTTTTATGGAGTTCATCAACTATTCTACAGCACAAATAAATAGAATAAACCTATAGTAGAAAACTATAACAACAATGAAAATATCAAAAATGAAACTAGCTAAATGACAGAAAGAAAATAATGAAAACAATAGAGAAGCTTAGGCACATGGGTTGGGCCCTAACCCACAAGCCCAACTCTCTAGAACTAAATCAGTAAAATGAAATTTATCTGCTCATTTCAGGAAGAGAATAGCCTCGTTACATTTCTAAAATTTTAATCACTGAGTAATAAAAATCTTAATAGCTTGCAGCAAAAGTTCTGAATGGAATCGAATCCTTCCTAGCTCTAGCTCTGCTCTATTTATTCTACAGGGAAACTACCAACAACTCCCTTGAAAATAGTGATTGAGTCCACTTGACTCCAAGTAAACATAGATCGAGTACACTTTATTCTTTGAGTTGCTTGGCTGCCTCTGGAATTCCAATTTTTGGAGAGAATCCTCGAGGATCCTTTGGTTGCCTTCAAGAGTTAAGGAGGGTGGACAATCCTCCTATAATTTCTCCTTGTTGTCTCCTTCAATTCTTTATGATAAAATATTCAAAAATAATGCTAGTTACTCATGATTTTCTGCACTCAACCTCATATTAGGCACTCAGATATGTTAGCCTTTATCACCACATATACTAGCATCATAAATCCAAATAACAATAAAAATGCAAGAAAAAGAGATTTAAGAAGGAAAAAAGGTGACCATTAACCCCTCCAAATATGTCTAATGATGGAGCTCATCATACCTAACGCACTTATGTTTGAGAATGCATCTTAATTTTTGGGTAATAGTATGACTAAATTTGCTCTCAAGAGAGGTTTTAAGCTCAATTATTCTGCTAATTACTATCCCCAAGGGAATGGTTTAGCAGAGTCAACCAATAAAAACCTCATAAGAATCATAAAAATAACTATTGATCAGAGCCAAAAGAATTGGCATAATTCTTTATCATTTTCTCTATGGTTAGATTGAATAACTCAGAAGGCCTCTATAGGCACTTCTCCATTCAATCTATTTTATGGGAAAGAAGTTGCAATTCCATCAAATTTAGCCCTTCCCTCACTAGCCCTATTTCAATTTATTGATTAATTACCTTCCTCTTCCTTATAGTTAAGAATGTCCCAAATCCTTAAATGATAAGAAGAAAGGGAAAAGGCCAAATTAACACATGCTCGACATCAGCAAATTGTTAAAAACATTTCTGATGCAAATTATGCTACCCCAAAATCTTTCCAAGTTGGAGACCTTGTTCTTAAGTGGGACAAGGCACATGAGGAAAAAGGTAAGCATACCAAATTCCAACGAATGTGGCTTGGACCATTTCAAATTACATAACAAATTGGCCCATCAACCTTCATGTTGCAAGATCTTCAAGGGAAGAAAGATATTCTTCCTGTCAACAGGTTGATTTTGAAAAAAATATTTTCTTAGAAGAAGATTTCTTCTAAATGTATCATTCTTATATTTTTATTTTTAGGTTAATTAAAGAATAATGTTTTATTACATACTTTTGGTTTTTCGCAAAACCTATGAATCATTTCATGACTTTTCATTTTGAAGAATAAAAATTCTTAAAGAAATGATTACAAACTGGAAAAAATGGATAAATACTATACAACTCTGAAAACTTTTCCCATTGAAATTGTAAATCCTTGTAAACATCACACTTTAGAAAGTATTTTTACCCTATTATCAGTCAGAAAAAGTTCACTTTTACAAAGTCAAGACTATTTTTTACTGAGCATCTTTAACTCTAAATTGTCATCCAAAACTCTTAAGGAGTCAATGATTCTCACCATCCATTAATTATGCTTTTTCTAGAGTGTAATTCAAAAATATAACAAAACTTAAGAAGATAAGAGGTCTCATCACAAGCCTGCTTACCATGATCATAGGAAAATAATAGACTGACATTACCACTACTTCATATTAAACGAGGGTAATGGCTTATGATTATTAAATAACCATAAGACAAGGGGTCTCATCACGAGCCAACGTATTGAGTTCAATTACAATCAGTGAATGGCATTGTCGCTATCTGGTCATCAAGCGAGGACAATGAATTTTTATGAATAAGAAAAAACAAAAAAACAAATTATTTCTCCAAAGATTGTAATGATAGATGGATGGGATATTGGATCATTGATGATTAAAGGTAACTTTGTCGAGGCCATAAACGCTTGTTGGCAGCAGTGGCTCTACCTGTGACAAAATGAGTATATCAAAAGGCTAAGATGCAGAAAGCCACTTACTTTATATTTTAAGTTGTTTAATGACTAATATAGAGAAATGAATATTTTTATCTATGAAAGGTTTTTAAAGAGCCGCAATAAGATGAGTTTTTTTTCTTTTCTTTTTTCTTTTTTTTTCAGAGTAATTTTATTTATCCAAATATTTCGAAGATAATTTTCATTTCCTTAATTATTTTACTTATTTAAAAGATCAGGAATTTCATTTTTTAGAGATAACTGGTTCTCCCAGTGAATCGCCAATTGTTGTACTATTCAACAACCCCCATTATTTTAGAATAGTTGCATTAGAAAAATAATGGGGACCCTTTTAATTTTTTTAGACTAGAACAAATAATACCCTTAAGTGATTGATAAAAATAAGAATAGGAGTTAGAAAATAAAAAGGAGCATTATTTTTTGTAGAAATTTGATAATTGATATGTTATACACCGAGATTCTCCTGATCACACACTATTTTAACTTCATGCACAATACAGAATCTCTTCTACCATTGATCATTAATTGCGGAAATAAAAACAATCGCATGTGCACATTAAAACCATAAACATTCACACATATGAACACAGTATTTTATGGGAAAGCTTAAAGCTGAAAACCCCAAACTATCTATATATTATATGTCATAGAGATCATGTAACAATCATTATACAAAGCTCCTCACAAGCTCTCAGTACAATATCCAATTGCTACACACTAATCAGGTCCGATCTAGCAAAACACATGCTCCAATCTGCACTTACCTGACCCAGCATATCTCATAATCACTGCCACACAGTGTGGCTTTGAATGAACTCGGAATCCACATGTTGTGCATTCCTCGGTAACATCTCCATCGATGTGGTGCAAACTCATGCACCGGTATAGTCTGTGATAGTCCTGCTTGCTCTTTCACCTACCTCTTCACTGGTCTCCACTGAAACTGTCCATGCACTGTAGTTAACTGATGTATTATTTAGTTGATTAATGAGGTAATAATTAGTGAATTAATTAATAATTAATTCACACCACTCTCACTAGTGTATCAATCAGTTAGACTAGATACAACTAGTTCAACTATGTTTAACTCGGTTAAACTGAACACAACTCCATCAACTAGCTCAATAACTCCACCAAACTCTGTCACATGAGTTCTAACTGAAGTATCCATGAAATAGCTCCACTTAACCCTCAGGAATAGAGTAATTCCTTTTGTCAGCTCCTGTGCCACATATTTTCACTCAACTGAAGTGCTCCAAGAGAATAAGATAATGTTTATAGTCCAAATATTATTAAGAGCTAATAATATTCGACATATCTATTTAAGGCTTGTGATCCCAAATAGTTCCACCCAATATGTCTAAAAATAGAAGTCCATCTATTTTTTTCGACTTGACCAACCATCCACAAATAGCATCCTACAACTCATAGAACATGATCCATATGTCTAAAAATAGACATAGTCAAAAAATAGACTTTGCGCCAAAAATAGCCTGCGGGCCCACTTAGTGAAGGCGACTCCTTTCCACTAAGCTCATCATCTTGTTGCAATCTCAACACTCCCTCTCAACAAGATATGGATTATCTGCAACCCCTATCCTGCCCTTGTGGTATTCGAATTTGCTCCTGGTGAGTGCCTTCGTCAAGATATCAGCATCCTGATCCTCCGTGGGAATGTATGAAAGTAACATGATCTTCCGCTGCACACAATATCTGATATGATGATACCGGATGTCAATGTGTTTAGATCTATCATGAAATAATGGATTAACCGAGAGTTTGATGCAACTCTGATTATCACAATATATCACAATAGGATCTAAGTGTGAACCGAACAACCCGACCAGGATCTTCCTCATCCATATAGCCTTGCATGCAGCCAAACTCGCTGCCATATACTCGGCCTCTGCTGAACTGAGTGCCATGGATCTTTGCTTCCTACTGTACCAAGAAACTGTTGTCGACCCGATACTGAAAATCCCTCCAGATGTGCTCTTTCTGTCCGTTGGGCTCCCTGCCCAATCTGCATCCGTGAAGCCACACAGCTTCACCTCATCCGACTGTCTGTACCATAATCCATATCCTAATGTGCCTCTGAGATATCTCAATACATGATTGCCTACCTTCAAAAAGAGCTTGGTAGGCTTAACCATAGCTTGTGAAAGTTGGTTAACAACATAGCATATGTCGGGTCATGTATTGACCAGATACATGAGCGACCCCACCAACTGTCGATAAACAGTGGCATCCACTACATCTGCCGATGTAGCATCCTCCTTCCTCCAACCACCAGGAAGAGGAGTATCAATAGGCTTGTAGCCATGCATGTTGAACTTCTCCAGTATCTCCCGGGCATACTTGCCTTGAGACACAAACAGTCCATCACTGCAAATTTCCAATCCCAGGAAATAATGAAGGAGGCCCAAGTCCTTCATCTCAAACTCTTTTGCAAGATCAGCATTGCATGAGAGTATCAATTGTTCATCACCGGTCAGTATCAAATCATCTACATAAAGTACAATTATCAGCAACTTACCCTCCACCACTATCTGGTATAGGTTCGGATCCGCCTCACTCTTGGAGAATCCAAGTCCGGTAAAGTAACTGTCGATCCGTGTGTACCAAGCACGAGGTGCTTGTTTCAACCCATATAACGCTCTCTTGAGCCTGCACACATGCGACTCGCTGCTAAAGATCTCGAAACCTTCAGGCTGATCTATGTACACCTCCTCCTCAATCACTCTGTTGAGGAACGAAGTCTTCACATCCATCTGATGAATGTGCCACCCCATCTGCGCTGAGAGAGCTAGGATCGTCTGTATGGAAGAATACCTTGCGACAGGTGCAAAGGTTTCCTCATAATCGATCCCCTCAATATGTGAGAAGCCTTGGGTAAAAAATCTTTCCTTGTACTTCTCCACACTCCCGTCAGCTGCTTGCTTCACTTTGTAGATCCATCTTGAACCTACCACTGATTTCCCTTCCGGCCTTGCGACAATCTCCCATGCATTGTTTCTGACAATCGAATCATACTCTTCCACCATGGCATCTACCCATGCGGGATCCTCCACAGCTTCCTCGAAAGAAGATGGCTCTGTCGCGATACACTGGCTCATAAGAGCCATGTATCCAGTGTATCGGTCAGGTGACTGTCTCTGTCTGCGCTGTGATGTAGGTGCTCCTACAACCCTCTCTGCATCTTGAGCCAGTCGCTCAGCTTCTGTAGTGCTCTTCCGCCCTCTTGTGGTTGGCGCTGCATGAGTGGTCTCTTCCATTCCATGAACCTCCTCTTGTGGATGATCCACATCCTGAATCTCATCCTTAGGAACTAATAGCTCCTCATCTGCATGCAAGTGTGGCTCCCTCTCAAGTGAACACTTCATGGATTTCTCCTCATGAAATTTGATATCTCGTCGCATAACAGTCTTGCGACTGTCTGGAAAATACACACAATAGTTGTGGGGCGTATCAGTGTACCCCACAAATATCCCAACCTCTACGGTCGGCTCTAGCTTCTTTCTGGCATCCTTCGTCACGTGAATGTAAACAAGTGAACCAAAAATCCTCAAGTGGGAAATATCAGGCTTCTTACCAGAAAACGCCTCCTCGAGTGTACTCATGCCAAGTATCCTGTGAGGACAACGGTTTTGCACATAAACCGCAATATTTCATGCCTCAGCCCACAAGTGTATGGGAAGGCCCTGATCATGCAACATCACCCATGCAGCACCCACGATCGTTCTGTTCTTTCGCTCAGCAACCCCATTATGCTGTGGGTTATGAGGCGCTATGAGCTCTCTTCGAATTCCTTCTGCACTGCAAAAGTCCTTGAATTCGCCAAAGATGAATTCACCACCATTGTCGCTCCTAAGAGCCTTCACCTGCTTCCCCGATTCTTTCTCAACCAATGCCTTGAACTCACAGAACTTTGAGTATGTCTCACTCTTCTTCTGCATGAAGAAGATCCAGCACTTACGAGAAAAATCATCAACAAATATCACATAATACCTGTGCTTTGTTGTCGAAGCTACTGAGAAAGGTCCACACACGTCTGTGTGAATTCTCTCAAGGATCGTCGTGGCGCAACTATCCTTCTCATGAAAGGTGGCTTTCACAAATTTTCCCAAAGTACATCCCTTGCACTGATCTGACTGCGCAAGTGTACCTTTGGGAAGCCCGGTAGAAATGTGCTGCAAAATTTTCAAGGCTCCATAGTGAAGGTGGCCCAATCTCCTGTGCCACAGCTCGCCATCATCCCGGCTCACCACTCCTTATGCCTTGCTTTCCATTGTTGCACAGCCATCTACCTGCAACTGATAAAGGTTCTTAACTCGAACCCCTATCCTCTGGGTCTCACCAATTGCCTTACTGCGCAGGAAAGCCTTTCCCTCGCTAAAGACAACATCATATCCCTTGTCTTCTAACATGGCCACCGAGATCATATTCTTCTTCAATCCTGGAACATGCATCACTTCCTTCAATACGAAGGGTTTACCAGACTCCCTCTCAAAGGAAATGGTACCGATACCGGTCGCACTGTATCTACCATCATCGCCCATCTCGATGTGCACTCCAAGATCTTCCTCATCCAGATCAGTAAAAAAATCTTTGTCTCCGGTCATATGAAAAGACGCACCACTGTCAAGAAACCACACTGAACCCATCATACTTGAGACCAAGCATGCGATCAATGAAAAATCCAGCTCAAACTGCGAGGCTAAGACCTCTCCAGCTGCAGATCCAGCAGCCTGCTTATTTTTCTTCTTCTATGGACAATTAGTGGCGTAATGTCTGTGTTGGTGACAGTGAAAGCACTTCACCTTGGACATGTCCTGCTTCTTGCCTTTCGCACCGAATTGAGAAGCATTCTTCTTTCTCTTCCCCTTCCTTGCTTTGGCAGCCAAAGCGCAATTATCTTCATCGGAGTTCCTTGATGAAGATCCATCCCTGGTAATTCGCCTTATCTCCTCTTGCACAAGATCTGACCAAAGTTGCTCCCATCTTGGAAATTTCTCCTGACCATTGACAGAGTCCTGATAGGAATGCCAACTCTTCGGAAGCCCAAGGAGAGCCAAGCTCACCAAGCCCTCATCATCTACAGTCACCCCCACACTTCCCAGCTCATCCCTGCATTGGATGAACTTCGTGAGGTACTTGGGCATACTGTCCCCTTTCTCCATCTTTATGTTTCTGAGTTTATCCTTGAGCGCCAACTTCCTCTGGTCGCTCTTGCTTTGGAATAATTCTGTCAACACTTTCCACATCAAGAATGGAGAAGCTTTACCATGAAGGCTAGACACTATGTGATCCTTTACACCTTCCAACAGAATTCTTCGACACTTTGTTGTCTTCTTTTTCCATGCATCAAGTGCGGCAGCATCGCTAGAAGCAGGTTTTGGAATTTCTGCATCTATGAACTCCTTCAACCCATTGTCATCCAGCACCGCCTCCATCCTATCCTTCCATGCAATATAATTCGAGCTGCCATCAAGGGCATACTCCAATCGCAATCCGTTGAAAGACATCTCAACTTCGACACCAAGAAAACACTGCTGCAAATTCGAATTCCACCAACACAAAACTCAACTGCTTCAATGTTTTGCAATTACTCCAATGATCAATATCGCTCTGATACCATGTAGAAATTTGAATAACTGATATATTATTCACCGAGATTCTCCTGATCACACACTATTTTAGCTTCATGCATAATACAGAATCTCTTCTACCATTGATCATTAATTGCGAAAATAAAATCAATTGCATGCACACATTAAAACCATAAACAATCACACATATGAACACAGTATTTAATGGGAAAGCTTAAAGCTAAAAACCCCAACTATCTGTATATTATATGTCATGGAGATCATGTAAAAATCATTATACAAGCCATACCAGCTCTCAGAGTACAATCTCAATTACCACAGCCAGTCGATCTAGCAAAAACACATGCTCCAATATTTTCCATGTTAGCACACTCTACTACGCAATCCTACACAAATATTTTAATCTGAATAGACTCTGATCCACTGCATTGTAGCAAATATCATTGGCCTCTCCATCAATGTGTGGTGCAAACTCATGCACCGGTATAGTCACAACTGATAGTCACACTGCTCTTTCACCTATCTCTCGACTAGTCTCCACTGAAACTGTCCATGCACTGAAGTTAACTGATGTATTATTTAGTTGATTAATGAGTTATTAATTAGTGAATTAATTAATAATTAATTCACACCACTCTCACTAGTGTATCAATCAGTTAGACTAGATACAACTAGCTCAACTATGTTTAACTCAGTTAAACTGAACACAACTCGATCAACTTCCTCAATCAACTCCACCGAACTCTGTAATTCTATGAATCTCATGCAATAGCTCAAAAGCTCATAACCTCAGGAATAATAGTAATTCCTTAAATGAGCTCTGTGCCACATCACATTGCACTTAACTGAAGTGCTCCAAGAGAATAAGATAATGTTTATAGTCCAAATATTATTAAGAGCTAATAATATTTGACATATCTATTTTTAGACTGGCAATCTAAAAACAGATTCCGCCCAATATGTCTAAAAATAGAATTCCATCTATTTTTTTAACTTGACCAACCATCCACAAATAGCATCCTGCAACTCATAGAATATGATCGACATGTCTAAAAATAGACATATTCTAAAAATATACTTTGCACCAAAAATAGCCTGCGGGCCCACTTAGTGAAGGCGACTTCTTTCCACTAAGCTCATCATCTTGTTGCAATCTCAACATTTTTATTGTCTAAAGGGAACTTAGGCGGAAAATTCAAAAGAAACACAGTGCAAATCTCAATCACAAAATCGAGAAGACAACATATGACATCTTAAGCCACTCCAAATTAATTTGTGATGCGCTATTAATAAAAATCTTTAATAAAGGAAAAAGGCTTCTGACCAAATCATGTTTCATGAAAGACAAACCACGAGACCCACCTTTGCCACGTCACTAATCACAAATCGCATTTCCTTTTTGCCATCATTCTGTCTGTCCTCGTTTTCATTTCCCCGATGCGATACATTTCATTGCATCGCACTTTTGCTAGTGACCACTTCCTTCCACCATCCAATTTCATCGAGATTGCAATTGTGATATCACATCGCAAAATTTGTATTTTGACTTTCCTCCCACTAATGATTGAAACTTTCAAAAAAAACTTTAATCTTTAAACTCTAAGGATGTTTATAACGTGAAAAGGAATTAATTACAATCAAAAAAACATATGTGCTTGGTGCTTTAAAAACATTGGAACAAAATGAATCTGTGATGCGAAGATATCTTATTTAAATGCCTATATGTTTATTTGGGCACGTGAACCCATGCTTTCCATTAATGCCATAACTTAACGGTTTAACAGCTAGAACCTCCAAATGTGATTTGACCGCAAAAGAATTAATGTTTTAGATTACTTTGTGTGTCAATTTTTATTTGCCATAATTCCAATTATTGTTATACTGCTCTCATATTGTGAAAAGATTTCCCTTTTTACTCATTTTTCTTCTTATTTCGCAGGAAATTCCAAACAAACAAAGTTTCTCGGAAATGTCTAAGGTCACAAAGAAATCCAAGAAACCCATGGCTCCCCCTAATCCTGCGCCTCCTGCTAACAAATTAACAGAAATTCCGCCCCTATTCACATATACTACATGTGTAACAAAAAGTGGTTATGCTTCTTGGGAATCAATGTATAGGTTGTTTGAAGACGAGAAACTTCGCAGGGTTGAAATAAAATCTACTGCAGATGCTTATGATACCTCAAAAGCTACTATTTCCAACGTTGCCATCTATTTTTTGCACAGAATTGCTACACGGCCCAAGATTCTACCATATAAAAAATATGGTGAAATGGATTATTGACAACCTTAACATCAAAGATAGAATCTTCCTAACAAGAAGATGCACAATGATAGGGTCATTCAAAGAAAAATATTTGAAGAAAATGTACCACATTCCATACCCTCATAAGGTGTATGATAAATATTTCCTAGACAATTAGCAAAGAATAATAAGTTGCAGTCAGATCCCATAAAACAATGGAGTAACCCTAACAAGCATAAGCACGATGATAAGGGTATGTATTCCATTGGTTCACTTGTTGGTCCCTACTATTATATTTCTGCTAATATATCTAGACTTTTTGGCCAACCCAATACCAGTAAATTCTCCGTTGAATGGGTTCCCCTTATGGATGTTGTCACAGACTCGTACATCATGCGCTAGGGAACCATTTTGGCAAATAATATTGCTACCGAGATTCTAGAGTACAAGAAAAATCATTTTTTTTCATCTAAAATCCTTCCCCTGTTCTATATGAGTGCTTACATTATGGATGCAATGTGTTTTACATCAAATTTTCCAACCATAGGTTAGAAATGGAATATCCAAGACCCCACTCCCATATTTTAGAAATAAATACTTTGTTAGCCCAACAACAAGCTATTTTCTATCAAAAATTGTCTAGCATAATTGAGTTGTGTGAAAAAAGTGATTCACTGATGCATCGAGTAGCTGACCAGAGGAACAACTTTGATGAAATTGATGATAAATTCTCCCAATACGTCACCTGGCAAGATATTGTTGAAGGCCGAAAGGCCAACCTTCCCAGGATTGAAGATTCTAAAAAATAAATCTTGTTGACTGATTAGGACATGCAGTTAAAGCAAGCTGAAAGGGAAATTTGTAGGGCTAGGGATGTTGCCAACAATATTGTTGAAACAATCAGCCAAAACATCATTGCTGCTAATCTGATTGATAAATGCCCACCCAGTTCTCTACCTGTTGTAAAATATTTGATAAGGCAGTGATAGGAGATGTCTAAGATGAAGGAAGAAAGCATCAAAAATTTGGATAAGCTGGATTGGGACAAGTATTGGAAGCACTTATTCAAGCCACATAGCTAATGGCTAATGTTGTGTTGTCTAACCAACACTTCCTCTTACATGATGCCTCCACTATCATATGTGATCTACACATGACAGTTGTGTATCAAGCCAGGCTAACCCCCTGAGGTTCATCCTGTGATTGACATCCTTCAACTCAAAGAACGAATGGAAAAAGAGACAGCAATGCAATCCTGAAGTGAGTCATCCCACCAAAATTTGTTTCTATTTTTATTTCACTTAATTTAAGGAGAGTTGTTTAAACCTCCTCAACTCGTTATGTATTTGTTAATTTTTTACTTTTATTTTACTATTTAAACCCTTTCATGTTTTTAAAGAAAGGGTCCTGAAATTTCAAAAGAATACTTTACAAAAGTTGCACTTTTCTACTCTTAAATTTTTTCTTAATAGAAAAGGCTAGACAAGAGACTATTTTTCAAATGAGCATAGTTAGCTTATATATGGTACTTTTATCTTTATGTTGATGCTCTGTTTCAAATGAGAAATAGTTAAATTTCCCTGTGATGTTTTGTTATGTGTATCTTTTTAACACAATCCAACTATAATTCATTTATGAACATGTTTGATTGCCATTTTTTATACATATACAATAAATGCAATAATAGATGCGATATATACATAATTAATTGATTTGATTAACTACTTAATTAAATCAATTATTTTAAATTATTTTACATTTCTCTAAGTGTTTGATAAATCTTCATTTGCATTCACTTAAAGATCATCTTTTTAAATCGCAATATAGAACAAAAAGATAATTCATCCCAGGATAGAGATAGGTATATATATATATATATATATATATATATATATATATATATATATATATATATATTCTTTAAACTTGTTGTCACTCTCATTCACCAAGTCACGGTCAGTTAAAATACCACCCATCCACTCAATTATATTTCATTGGGAAACTGGTCCCATAAATCCAGTCGGAGCCACTATCTCAAATGGATAAGGGATGGTTTTTAAGTCGCCAACCAGGTGGTTTTCCCCGATGTTGTTGCAGTGAATTTCGAAGCATCAACAGTAACCCAAGTTGTTTTAGGCATGTAGAAGAGAGCGTCATTTAATTTTAGCCATGCATAAAAGGAAGTCTTGTTTCAGCCATGTATCCACATTTGAGTGTAAGATTTAGCTATGTACTTCCATTGATATAGCCATATGCTTGCATTGTATGTCATTGTTATCATTTGTAATTATTGGTTGTGCAGTCATTGGTCTAGCTTGTGTAGTCTCTTGCATGTGGAAAATAGGCATAGGTAGCAAGAAAATTAATGAGCAACATGAAGAGTTGATTGCATCCCAAGAACACGTTCAGGGGGAGCATGAGCATGTTCATCATTGTTAGCACATTATTTGCAATATCTTCAAGTATGACCAACAAAGTTTTCATGGTTTCTAATGTCTATTTTGCATAATGTGATGTAGCTTATTATGTCATCGGAAAACAATTGGTATCAACATAGTACAATTGGTGTCAACATCGTGTTCCAAGCGAGGTTTGGTTACCCTTTGCTAGTGATGTCAAAGGGGTTCGAATGCTACCAACCACATGTGGAGAATGAAACCAACCAGCCAATGGAGAATGAAGGCTAGTTAAAGAGGATCAGTTGGTGGTGTGGTTTTGCTGTTGCCATCAATGTTAAAGGGGGAGTGTTAGTAGCATGGTGTTGGAATTGATGTCAACTGTGAAGTCATCCTTGTATTGGCATTGATGTCAATTCCAGATGTGGGACCTTGTAAATGGTTTGATGGTGTGTTTTATTGATGAAGGTGCTTGGAAGAATGCTTGAAGGTGGTATGAACTTGTGGTTGCAAATTTGGGCAGAGGATTTTGAGTTCTACCATTTAGCTAACAAACACACATTAAACATGGAAAATTGGAACTTGTAGTCTTTATAGCTTATATTTCCAGTGGAATAATAGTGTCTGCAACCAAGATTAGTTGTGGAATACCAGGGTATGCGACCTGTGTCTGGAAAAAGGAAATTCATGGGCCTTTACCGTTGAATTTGGCCAGGGTATTTTGAGGCAACGAGCAATTGATTTGGTCTTAATTGGTTATTTTATTCAGTCATGTTTGATGCATTTGAATTGGTCACGGTTGATTGTTTGACTGAGTCTCCAAGGTGTAATAAAATAAAGTTAATGCATTGGATTTGATCATGTTTAGTAGTTGGTTAATTTGGTCGATCTAATCTAGTCATCAAGAAGAAGTGGAACACATTAATATGCTTGATTTCGTCGATTTGTGGCCTCAGAAAATTATCTTTTAAGTGTGTTGGAATGGATATTCCAAAGGTTAGATGTAAAGAAAATCATATGTCAATTTTTGCATGAAGATTTTCATAATCAAGAACTTGATGATGATAAAAACTTCTGGTAAACTGTGTGTTTTCCTTGTTGGGATGCTCGACATTTGTGAACACTTCACCCATCTTCAGGGACATAAAGCTTAACTGATGATGTGAATAGTTCCACACGATAAATGAATAGAGGATGGAGCGATAATCTAATCATAAAGGGAGATAAAAAGGTAGTGAATATTGATATTTATTAATAATTACTTTAATAATAATTATTATTTAGGAATTAAAGAATATTAAAATTGAACTCAAATTCTTACCAAGAATGGTAAATTTGATAATATTGTTTAGGACAGGTGAGATAATTATATTGAGTTGGAATTGAAAGGATGAGAACGATGATAACTCTAAATAATTAATTTAATAATGAAATTTAAAATCATGAATTTAATAGTCAAAATGATTTATTAGGAAATAAGGGAAAAGGAAAATAAATGATATTGAAATTGTTTATTATAATTGGAAAATTGATAAAATTGATTTTATTGAATCAGAATTTGATTTTAATTTGGAATTGAAAAAATATTTATAATAAGTATTGGATAAGATTAGAATAAAAAGAGGGTTTTAATGGAAGAGTTGTCATGGAAGGAGAACAAAACCAACTAGCCAATGGAGAATGAATGTTAGGTAAAGAAGACCAGTTGGTGGTGTGGTCGTGGTGTTGCCATCAATGCCAAATATGGGAGATTGTTGGTAGCATGGTGTTGCCATTGATATCAACTATGAAGTCAACCTTAAATTGGCATTGATGTCAATTGCAAATATATGAGCTTGTACATGGTTTGATGATGTGTTATATTGATGAAGGTGCTTGGAAGAATTCTTGAAGGTGGTATGAACCTATGGTTGCATATCTGGGTAGAGGATTTTGAGTTTTCCCCCATGTAGCTAATTGGCTAACATTAAACATGAACAATTTGTGTTGTAGTATTTATAGCTGAGATTTCCAATGGAATACCAATGTTTGCAGCTTAGATGAGTTGTGGAATACTAGTTTCTGCAGCTCATGCGTGGAAAAAGTAAATCCATGGGCCTTTAACATTGAATTTTCCCAAGCGATTTTGAGGTGAACGATTGATCAGGGCTTAATTAGCTATTTTATTTGGTCGTGTTTAGCAATTGGTTGATTTGGTTAATCAAATTTGATCATCAAGGAGAACTGGAATGCATTAATATGTTTGATTTGGTCGATTTTTGGCTTGATAAAATTAGCTTTTAAGTGTGATAGCATGTACATACCAGTGGTTGGATGCAAAGAAAATTATATGTCAATTTTTACACCTACTTGAGGAATGATTGTGTAATTTTACCCATACTCATAGACACAGTGTGATTGGAGCAAATGTATACATTTTTAGATTTTTTGTGAGTTTCCTGTGTGATTGACTAGATTGTTAGCCAGTTTGAGCAATGAGTTTAGATGAACAATGGACTGATATCACTAATTTTTGTGTAGGTTGAAGTGTGTATACCTAAGTGGTGTTTTGGCATTCATACTAGTCATTGGTTGAGGTTGTGTGCTTAGTGTGTTATGAAATGGTCGGTGTCTATGGTGTTGTGAGATTTATTTGAGATGGTGATCCATCATATGATGTCTCATTTTAGGTATAGAAAAAATGACGAGAGTGGATATGGTGTGGATCGATTTGAGTTTTGATTGTGTGTGTTTATAGTTGTTCATTTAAAACTGTAGCAGATCATGTGAGGGTGTGGTTAGAGGATGAGGGATACATCTGTGTAGGTGCCTTGGTAGCCTGTAGTGTTATGTAATGCAAAAATTCCATAGGTTGGATCGATAAATGTTGTGAATTTTGAAGTGGTTTTTCAATTAACCAATGTGTTAAAGCTTGCATGTGGATTATGTAGTTAGGTGATGGATCGTGTGTACTATGCATTGAACTATCCAGCGAGGATATCTTGAATCTTTGACGTGATGGCTAGATGTAGTAACTATTTGTTGATTTGAGTTAGACATGATGTGAATGTAGTGACATGTGTATCAATGTGCATAGAGTATGGTCAAATTTTGATGTTGTGCGATAGACATATTGTTCCTGTGACAGAGACACAATGCGATTAGTTGAGTATATGATAGAGTTTCTAATAATTTTTTGTTTATGTTGATGCCTTGTATAGATGCATTGAATTTTCATGATTATATGCCATATATACATTGTTGTAGCTACCATACATTCCTGATGTATAAACCTATTATTACCACAGTTAGCCTTATTGAATCAGAGTTTGTATCTTGAGTATTGGATGACTGGAGTATGTTGTTGGTAGCATTGTATTACTAGAGAGATCTTGTGTGTGTTGCTAAGGTTTGAGTGTAAGGGAAGCTTGAGGCTACGTTTTTTTTTTTGGTAAATTAGACTAATTCTATTAGAAAATATTATGGTACAAGATGGATTACAAACAGGAGAGGCTAGAAATTAGGGGAACCGAAAATGATGAACAATCAACCTCGGTCCCGATAATGAGCTAAGAGAGAAGCAAAGAGGGCCCAGAAGATGAACATGGGAGCTAAAAAGGCAGATATAGGAGTCTACCCAGAATGGGTTGAGTCCTCAGTACGACATTTCTTTCCCTTTTTTTGAAACTCTAACCCAACCATCCTGGGGCAAATGAGCTGGAACTACCTATAGACTGCTGGTGACTAAAGGAGTAGGTTCCTTATCTGAGTCTGAGGAGGAGGTTTCATGAGACTATTTATAAGCACTCGAAGGACCGTTGGGCCCTCCAGGGTCTACCGAGGTCATGTTTGTCTCCTACTTTACCTATTCCTCATCTGCTTCAATCTCTTCCTCATCTGAGCTAGAGGAGTCAATGTCATCCATGGGTGGCAGTACACATGGTTTCCAGCTTTTGGAGTTTGATTTTCAGCTGCTCTTCTTCTTTTGGGCAAGGAAGGAGGAGCATGAGTTCTGAAGGTGCCATGTTTGATGACAGTGACGACATCGGAAATAAGTGTTCTCATAATCCGGGGTTTGAGTCCAATGGAAGTCTCCCACTTTGAGAAAGATTTGATCGAGCAAGACTTTGCTGATATCTATTTCAACACATATTTTGCCAAAGGTGTATATGCCTGATTCCCCCCTGGAGGTGTGCATTGTCAAGAAGCGTCCTAGGGTGTTTCTGATTCCTTGAAAGACAAAGAAGTGCAAAAGATGGGCAGGTAAGTTAGGAAGCCTAACCCAAATAGGAAGCTTGGTGATGACGGCCGTTGAAGGGTCGAAGTCTGGGAACCATGGTGTGAGGAATAGCCCTGCTTTTCCCCAAAACTAGGGTCCCTCTGTAAAGGCTTTTTGATAGTCCTCACTGAAAGTAAATAGAACTATCAAGAAATCCTTTGAGCAGAAGAAAACCTTGTTGTTTTTGGTCCAAGTGGAGTGGATCCATTAATAGAGATTTGATGAGCGAGGCCCATAATCCATTGAATCAGAAAATGATGGCCTTTTCTGCATATATTGAGACTGGTTATCAAGTGATGGATGGGAGATTTCAATAGCTGGAATGTCCTCCATTTTATCTACTAAGAATGGCTTGAGAGCCTTAAGGGATTAGTCAACTTGCTTGGGATGATGTGTATGGATAGCATCCTTGTAAGAGAAAGCCTGAGAATAGGATGGCTGCCCAAAAGCCCCTCCGCGCAGTCGTAGGATTAAAACCAGAGAAGCATTTTTTCTCAATATTGTAAAAAGAGAGAGGAAGCGAGTTTTCGAGCTTCTTACCCCCATAAAGAAATCTTTGTAGGGAAGAAGGGATCCCCAGCTTGAGTTCGAGATCTTGCACAAGGCTCTACACCGGATCTGCAGATCGAACTCAGCAAAGCAGGGTTTTTCCATTAAGAAGAGAATTCTGGATCTGGAAGGAGAGAGGATTGCCTTGGCCCTTGGATCCTAGGGGTGCGCCCTGTAGCGAAGGAGCGATGCAAAGGTTGGGTGTGTCGTAGTTGGATGCATGTCGGGTGTTGTCTCGGCTAGTTCCACGATGAGATGGAAGCTCTCCTGATCTTTGAGCACCTAGATCCGTATGACTTTGCAAAGGTGAGTCAGTCACAATAGGAAGTGTCGCGCAGGTGCTTGCTCCTATCCCTTCAGAGGTGATGTTGCAGCATTTGTAGTTGAATACTTTATGGCAGATCTGGATTTGTCCCCCAGCTATGTGGTCGAGGGCCAGATCACTAGATCTGGTCCCTAAGCCAGCGAACTTTGCCCCTGCAGAGCACTGTGGATGCTTGATGACGACAGTGGGGTGAGCTACGCAGCTGCATGCACAAGCCCTACCAGGATTGCGATCATCATTTTCTCTGCAAGAAGGTTCATGTCGTTGGATCCAGGTCTGTCTGTGGTTGTTGTGATCGATCGACACAAAATCTGGTCTATTTGTAGCTATTACGAGCGTAGTTACTGCATGATTTCATGGATCTGCGCTGACCTGCTCATTGTGAGCGGTCGTTTCCCTGTCCGCGACAGGGAATGCATTGTATTCTTTGGGCTCAACGCCTGCAAGCTTTTCCTTTACTGCAGCAAAGCTACTATCACCGCCTGCTCTGCAGCATGGCTTGAGATGACATGTGGGTGAGCCTGGTCTCTAGGCTCCATGAGCCGCAAGGCCGAGCATAAGCATGACGATGTCGTTGGAGGTGAGAGAGGCACCTGCGTGAACCCTAGTGGACATCTTGGCTGCCGTAATTCAAGATCAGCTTGAGGCTATGTTAAAGAGTGTGTGGTTGAGAGTATTGTGGTGTTGAGTAGTCTGTATTGTAGATAGTTTCATATGATTTGGTGTCCTTGTGTGATTTTGTTACCATTAAAATTTGTTGTCATTTTTTATCAGAGGGTGAGTTTGATAATATTTGTTGTTGAGAAAGAGGACAAATATTATAATGTTGTTGTTAGAGTTGTGTCAAAATTAATATTGAGTTAGAATATGTCGTTGAAACTTGAGAGTTTGGCTACTGCCAGAGTTTGAAGTGTTGTTAGAGTTTGAAAATGAGTGTGTTTGTCAGCAGATTTTTAGATATTATTATTGAGGAGAGAATCTTAGTGGATCCAACATGAAAATAGTGAAACGTGGTCCAAAATTATCTGATTAGAGATTCGTAGGGCCATTTTGAAAATATATGAAAGGTGGTCCACAAGGGTTTAAAGGTTGGGGCCTTCAATGGAAAGTGGTGGATTTATGATTTTTGGAGTGGTGGCTTCCTTCAAGTGGTGGCCTAAGAAACTATTTGGGGGTTGGAGTATTGAACATATCAATATTTGTAGAGCTAGTTGGGAGTGGGTGCTTCCAAGCAAGTAGGACCCTACAACTTATTTGGGGTCATTGCCTCTAGCATATGAGTGTCTGTATTTAGTTTTGGAAGTGACGACTTCCATTAGGTAGTGGATTAGAGTGGGTGGTTGCTCGCATATAGCGCAAGTCGAAGCATGCACACTGGTGGTTGCCAGTGATTGATGTAAAAGAAGATATTATTTAAGAAGAAGAAGAAGAATAAGACAATGTCCAGTGGTTTTTATCCTAAAAGAGAGTCCACCTAATGTATAGTTTCCTCATGTGTTGATGATGGTTTATGTGCTTTGATGTGTTGTTTACATGTATTTTTTATCTTATTTTTTGTATGAATATGTTATCTACTACTATTTATTTATTTATTTTGCTCTTTGATGATCCAGTTAATTGTTGTAAGAAAAACAAAAAGTTGTAATTGGTGATCCATTGGTAAAATACTGATTCACCCCCCCCCCCCCTTCCACAAGCTCCCAATAATTGGTATCGGAGCGGGTATCTTCAGGTGCAGTTGACCATTGGAAGTTCGATCTAGTATTTTTATTTTTTATTTTTTTTCTAATGGATCATCAAGATGTGTCTCTGCTTAGTGTTGCAAGCTATCAGGTATGGAATGAAAAGGTTAATTATGAATTGTTAGATAGTGGATCTAATGTTTGGAATATAGTGTGTGAAGGATATGGCAAATATCCCCTCTCATAAAAAGTGCAACTGTGGAATGCCCAAGCTAAATGTGTGATTTTTCAGTAATTTTCATAATGTAAATATTGAGAAGGTAATGGATTTGAAATCTACAAAGGATTTATAAGACAGATTGTAGGTATTGTATGGAGGAGACATCATTAGCAACAACAAAGAGCAGGAGAAGAAGAAAAAAAATAAAAAAAAAGAATGAAGGATCTCAAAAGAAAGAGTCTCAACCAAATGAGATCCATCCACCTAGTGTGAGTTCCACAGTTCTTCAAGAGAAGAAATCAGTAGATGAAAGTATAATAAAACCAAATGTGATGCAACAAGGTAGATCTAAAGGTAATTATGATAATGAGATGTTTCTTAGCTATTTTAGATGGATCTGTTGTTAGCCATGTAGAGTTGAATAGTCAATATGGTGATGAATGTGATAAAATGATTCTCCTTGAAGCTGAACTTGATTTATCCCTAGCTGTAATAGAAAGGTTAACTATTGAAATCGAAAGACTAACAACTGTGAATAGAGATCAAGAAAATTTATTGCATATTTTTTATGTCAAGTAGGTTGAGCTGAAAGAAGAAGTTATCATCTTGAAGACACAGTCAGAAGAGCAAAAAAAAATTGAAGATGTAAAGGGAAACCGGTTAAAACAAAGTGAGAATCAATGTGGAAAGTTGGAGGTTGAATTTTCTCCATGAGAAAGGATCTAGAAAATAAGGACAATCAACACAAGACAGAGAAGAGTACGAGGCTCTTGGAAAACATGCTTGGCAACCAAAGATCTACCTTGATCAAATACAGTCTATGGTTTCATAAGGGAGAATATAACTCATAATAACATGCAAACAATGTTGCAATACCTAGGAATCCTGAAGCAGAGGATGACAACAATATCAACAGCAAAAGAGGGAGGAAGCAACAAAATCAACAACCAAGAAGTGTACCAAGAAGCAAACCTATGTCTAAAAGACCATTCAATCGAAGAGAAGAGTTTTACATATCTCAAAGGAGCAATGATAACCCCTTTTCTCCTTTTATGAATGAGGTCGAATCATATATTTTCCACAACCATGGACATGTTGTAGCCAGTTGTAAAAGGAGAATTTTCAGATCTTAGCAGCAAAATATGCAACAGTTTGAGAAGAAAAATACATCATAATCCTTCATGTATAATAATTCATTGTATGGCTATTGATTTGCATGTAACTTGTTTGGCCACAAGGAAGTTGATTGCAGATCTCATGCATGTAGTATAAGTATGATCATGATAGGAAAAGATCTAATGTGAATAACATAAGATTTGATCCTCTTGCCTTATATATTGGTTATGTGAGATGTTATACTTGTGACAATCTTGGTCACATGCCTAGAGAATGTAAGCCATAGTAGACGATCACTTCCAGAGATTCAAATATTGGTAGTTTTTCGACATATTTTCATCGAAACTCGGTTCAATAGTTTCAATATGAAGATAACAAAGGTTTGGTAAAATTATTTAGAGTTGTGATTGAAGGGGGAATGTTAGGTTGTGATTCCCCAGACAATCACACGTTCTAATTCCATGAGTTGTAGACCTTATCTTTATGACGTGTCTTCATGATCCACTCAATTGTTAGTGTGATCTACATCTAAAAGATTTGGAAGATTTAATTATGTATTATAAATTAATATTTTGAGATTGATCCAATACAACAAAATTGGATTCAATCCTTTTCCATCAATATGCTTGCTTCTCTATTGTCCATGTTAATTCTTAACAGAATGTCCTAAAATCCATACTTTGTGTCCTTTACAACTCTTACAAAAGAGATTTTTTATTCAACTACGCTAACCTCATTTACAATGAATTATCTTTCCATCTAATCAATTTGTCCAAGATCACTAGAATATTTATGATGGCATATATGATAATGACCCTCATGTCAAACCATGTCTTTCATGACCTACCCCATAAACCTAATTTCAACCCAGATGAACAACTAACACTGTTCTGGTATCCCATATTCTGAAAGCATAAAGCTTCTTTTATTTTTTGTCAAATCCAAGATTTCTTTGTAAAGGAAGTCAATTACATTATAACTCGACAACAACCCACCCGAATATTAGCACAAGCCCAACTTTTCTTGTGGGGAAAAGAGGTCAATGAAGAAAGAGAAAGTAATATCGTGATTCAAATTTATGGATTTCAAGATAAGTCACTGCAACTGCCAAAATGTATTATAGATAGATATTTTGTTGCTACAGTTTGCAGACAATACCATTCATGGCTACTTTTATTTGAATGCAAAAGGAAAAAATAATTTATTTCTTTGTCATTTATTGTTGGAGAAGTCACTATAAAGAACATGACTCGCGTTGAAGAGCTTGCATAGTCTTTATATTCTTTTAAATTAAGTGAAGTTGAATTCTTGCAAGGCTTTGATCCATAAGCCATATTTTATAGACATGTAGCTATTGTTAGGTACATCAATTTGTTTACAATAATTGCAAAAGAAAGTGAGGGGAGTTGCACTGCCCCATCCAAAAATCAAGTGTTTGAAATGGATATTAAGGAAATTGTTGAAGAAGCCAATGTCAGTACAAAAGGAAGATACAAGCAAAGAGACACAAACCCTATGCAACAACCTTAACCTTGCACACTTGGTACTAGTCTAGGTTCATATTTCAATAAAAGGAAGAGAAAGGATACCTCAAGTGGAAGACTGATTATTAATGGGCTAGCAGGTAGCAGAGATCAGGAAGATTCACCTTTGAGATTCACTCCATAGGGAGTGCACACGATTGAATCAACAAAATCCAAAAGTGCCAAAAAACAATAAGTATCGAAGAATTTGTGGATGTGGAAGTTGACAGCACTAGACCATGTGATTGGGTTAGTGCTTGTTTAATATAAAATCAATAAATAATGGAACCAATTGCTAAGGAAGTCATCGATTTCAATGGACACATTTTCAAATTACAAAATTCAAGCTATGAAAAGGTGGTAAAAGTTGAAATTAAAAGAGTAAAGGTTCATAATTAAAATGCTATTAATTAAGTAGAATTGGATGTTAATGTGTCTGGGGTTGGAGCCACGAGGCTCCTAAAGTTGCATGAAACTACGGGTGAGGAATTGGCATAGTCTATTAGTGAACAAGAAGCAAAAAAATCGAGGTTGAAAGAAAGAATAAAAGAGCTAGAAGAAGCTCTAAATTTGGTTCCTTTTTTTATGACCCCATTGGCGATACAAGCACCAACATTGGAAATTTCCACCTCTGGTACACCCCATAGATTTAAGAAAGTGGTTAACCTCCTTAATGGAGTATAATCATATATTATTAGTAATATAAACAAAATATTGAAATTTTTTGAAGATGCATGGGAAGCAACATTCCATATGAGGTATTTAACACATAGAATTAGATCATTTGTTAACTGGTTTAAAAGTCATCTTCAACTGGACAAGAATTTTGTAGATAATGATTTATGTACTTGTATTCGAAAGGTCAATTCATTGTTTGGTATAGAGAGAAAATAACAAGACCTCCTAACAACTAGCCAAATAAAGCAGATCAAAGCTAGATGGTGTGCAAAAATCAATATACTAGAGGAAATCAATTGTGAATGTAACAAGATAAATGATATAAGAGGTGGTGACTTTTTTAAGGCGCTAAAAATTGTTGAAGATCCGAACGATCCATGCATCACAACGTATCTGGATTAATTTCAAAACAAATGTTAATAACTAAATTGGACAATCCAAAACAATTAATGGGAGGAAATTTTTATAATATAACTAATTTTATTTAAGATAAAATTAGAAAATGGTTAATTACTTTTGTTGATGTTAATGAAGATCAGTCTGCCTTGGCTGCACAATTGCAGGAAGAGGCTCGAGAAATTAAGGAGGACATATTCAATCAATGGGTCAAAATGGACATTACAACCCCGATGATAAAAGATTACAGTCAAAATTGGCTAGACAAATTTGTCCAAGAAATCATGAATCCGAAAGACAATTGGCACTTCAAAAATCACGGTCCATGCTTTCACATGTTGTGAGTATTCTTAAATCTTGGAGCATTTGATTTACTTCTTTCCAATGTTTGATCATTTAGGTTTCTTGATTATGTTTTCATGACATAAGTCGATTCATGGATGCAATTTCTTGCTTTTCTTCTAGGTATCTTCTTCAAATTATGGTTCATGGGAGCCCAATCCCAGTAATTGTTGGGATGAATGCATTTACCTTTGCGACTAATTATCAAGGTTTTGATGAGTGCTTTAGGCACAGAACATTAAGGACCGCATCAAAAACATTGGACATCATTTAATATCTAAATGTAAATTTAGTTACATTATGGCTTATATCGGCACATGCCTTCCCTTTGACACATGCCTTTATTTTAGAGATAAATTATCATTTATTACATGTACTTATTTTATTGGCTACAACTTTAATATTTATCATTTCCATGCAAGTTTATTGTTTCTTTTGATCTTGATAATAATGTAATATTTGAATCTACGTCTTATGATTTTCGCTTTGCAACTATTTTCTGGAATGCAGTGGCATATAGTTAAGGAGGGAACGTGCGAGAACGACATAGTGAATGAGGCTAAGGTGGAAAAATATTCTTATTACCGATCTGAACAACCCTCTGGATAAAAAAAATGTTGATCGTCGTGAATCAAGGGCTCCAAAGTTTGTCTTAAACTCTAGTTTTGGTGCTTTGGTGGCAATGATGTTTTTGTTCTTTTGTTATCTAATTACTTTGTTTCGATTCTGAGTTTGTTGACCAATTTCGTGAATAATTTTGAGATAATATTTTAGATAAGATCTTGAATATGTCTATATTCTATGACGTTGGCCAAGAACATTAATTGAGCATTGGTTTCATAGATTGTGCTTTCAGATTTTATATTATATCTAATGTTTTGCTATTAATTAGCATAAAAATGAAGGTTCAACAAGAATTTTGGGTCTTAGATATCTATTCCATTTGTAGTATTTATTTTAATCAAGATTATGATGATTGGCATTTAAATATGGATTCAAATCTTTCTATTGTAGTTGTTGGTTATTACCTAAGATTTTTCAAGCAAGAAGACTTATAACAAAGATCTATAAACATCACTAAATGAGGGAGATTGTGATTGTTGACTTTGAGCTTAGCTTTTATGTGAATAATCAAATTTAGTAATTTCTTGCAATTAAATAATTAATGTGAATTTAAACTGAATTTACTAATTTTGAGCCTATGTTTGTGTTGCATGCAGCAATTAGGTGCAACACCAAATTTCTTCATGCTTGTGCAATATTGTGGAAGGAGTCAAATGATAGTTACTCTTTTGCCTCTGCACGTGCTTTACCTGTGCACATATCCTCGCTTTTGCATGTCCACACACATTCTCACCTCCACACACTTCTTCTCTGCACCTACATATCGTACAACACTTGTTCCACATTAATATGAATTTAAACTAAATTGCTTTTGCTTTGAAATAAAGTACACAACCTATCAGTTTATGATACTTGTAACAAGATAGATTGAATTGAAATCACGATGAATCAGTGAAACAGAACCCAAGGTAAAATAATCTTGTCACTTGTTGTTAATATTCATATCATAGTCAAGGTTCTAGTTCCATAAGGTTCCAGATATGTTTGTGTCTATAAATATGATATAACTTTCCATCTTGGTTTTCAAAACCATATATCAGGCCATCTGCAAGGTGCTTTTGACGGAGATCCTTTGGAACCTGATATCAAATAACGCAATGTCGAGTCAACATAGTGGTAGGAATGAACCCACCCATCGAGTCGCTCTGTGTAGTTAATCACCTTCCTATTTTGCATCAAATATACGTTGTCCATCATTGATTTAGACATCTTACCACACACCAGACCTTTTAGGTAAGATGCATTTTATTGGAGTATGTACCCCACTCTCAGTGAAATTATGTGTGTACCCTTAACACCCTACCCCTCCACCTCCCTCCTTTCTTACGTAACATAATTCCATTGTGAACTGTCGACAATGTCTAAATAGCTGTGTCTTTTCCAACACAATTATAAATTAATTATTTCCATTTTGGTCCCAATTTCTACAAAGTGGTGGAATTACCTATTTACCTTCACACATGCAACATGTGTTACTTACATATGGACTTTAGTGTTGCACATATCTTGCTTTGGTAATCTTTAACTCATACATGCCTTACCTCTGCACATGACATATTCTGCACATTGACCTAATTCCTTCTTTCACTCCTTCATTCATTCGTCCGGAAGATGGATCCCCATTGGGATTCGAAACGTCAACACATATTCTCTGACACTGTGGAAAATCCAGATTCCTCTTCATCAATTGATAACCACAGGAGCTTGAAAACCAAAATTTTTCTAGTAGGGAGACTTGTAACACAAACCTATATACATTACCAAATGAGTGAGACTATCATTGTCAACTTAGTTTATATATAAATAGCATTGAAATTATTTTATGAACATAAATTTTCAAATCTAATAAGTTGTTTCAATTAAATAATTGGTGTGAATTTAAACCAAAATGATTTTGTGTTGCATGCATTGAAGTTATAATATGCATTAAATTCTTCCAATATATAAAATGCTTTGACTTCTTCATGCTTCTACGATATTGTGGAAATAATCAAATGATGCCCTTTTACTTTCACACATGCTTGACCCCTCACACATAATTTATTTGTACATAGAAATTTCCTTCACATATGCCTTTCTTCCGCACAACCTTTAACTTTGTACATCCTTGTGTTGTAGAACACTTTCCCTTCTATACACATTCCCACTTCCGCATATCCGTAGGCATTCCCACCTCCAAATATTTGTTCCATATATCTATACCTTGCATACTAGCTCTTTTTCCTATGCACTATTCTACACGATTTATTTCTCACTATTGGGCCAAAATTGTGAATTACAAATAAATCATGCTTCCACAGACAAGTGCTAGTCTATAACAATAGATTAAAGACTATACGACTATTTCTCCTAACTAAGAACAGACACACAGAAAGGATTAGAAGATTACTTGTGATCCAAGTGCTTCTAAATGGCTCCTTCTGTCGCTTCCGTTGTAGCTTCAAAATCAAGCGGTTTGTGCGAAATTCTTCCTGCAAGAAAGAACACTAAAACAACAGAAGATGCAATAATATAGATGACTATTCAAGTTATTTTTCTAAATCAGTAAAGCATAAACCATATACATCAACTAAGATCTTGCAATACGGAAAATCAAAGCCAATACAGATGCATATAGGGAAAAATAAGTTGTACTCTTTATTAATGATAGAAGGAGAGGTTACAACCAAATCACTAATTTGAAGTGACCCTTCTAGCAACGTCCCCAAGCCTCATCACAGTATAAATCTCTCCAGCAGCAGCTACACAAATCTAACTCTCAATTGAAAATCCTCCAGCATTTCTCTACTCAAATTCTTCCTCCTCAAGCACTCAGATCTGTGCTCAATTTATAGATGACCTGAAGGTTTTTTTGCAATCAATGACTTTCCAATAATAGGCAAGACATGTTCCCAATATTGTAGATTTCAAATGGACACTTGGATTCGAAGCTTGACACATGTGAACTCTTCTAGAAGGCACTGGCCAAGTGGAGATTCCGAAACAATGAGAATTTCACTCCCAATGTGACCAACGCACTTGTGAATTTCGGGAAGTGCTTTGCAGAGCAGCCTTGCATGGGGCTACCTGCATATGCAACACACTTAGCCCCTTTATAGATAGTGTTGGTGAGCTCTCACATGCTATATAATAAACTTCAAACTTTGGAAACCTTTTCTTGATGAAAGTCTTGCTAGATTTGTCTTGTTCTTGTCTTAGGGCATGTAGCAACTTGAAATGATAGGGAATGATAGACCCTTAATCATTGGTCCTAGAGATGATGTCCAGTTAACCAGGTCATTGGGAATGGTGCCCAAATTGAACTATAACAAATTTCCCCCTAACTATTGAAGTCGAAATAATAATAATAACTTTTGATTGAGATGCTTTACACTGTGATGGGATGGAGATGAAGCGGAGTGGTCACCTGCATCAATCTTACAATACATTACATCATGATATATTCTCTTTGATCATAATTTTTGAGGGTATGCATTCCCATGTTCAACACATAAACAATCTAATAACAAGTACATAATTCAGAAAGTCGTCTTCATTGGAATGTTTCCCAAATGCATACATGCCTACAGTTATAGGCCCATGTTTGGATGAAAATATGTATGTAAGGTCACCATACATATGATGTGCACAAAAATCCTGAAATCGCATCCCAAATGGCTGAAACTAGATTTGGGGTCTTCTTATCTCGTTCACTCGATCATTCAGGTACAAGTCTAGCCATGCGAATATATGATTTGTAGGCGAACATGGAAAGACATCGTTTGATTACCAGCCAATGATGTGAGTTGTTAAAAAACGTGAGAGAACCACCATTAATTTCAATGGCCCTCAAGGTACTGCAGTACATTTCGTAAGGCGTGAATAGATGATTTGATGTCGAACGCTAAACAAAATCTTTCGGTCAAAGGTCCGGAGCGAGGATCTTGTCGATGCTGTAATAAGGCTCATGGTACTGGAATCTGATGTTTCTAAGTGAACTTCCTGGATATTGATTTGTTGTTGACAGGGAGTCACCTTATTGCGAAACAGGAGTTACTGATTTCAGAGACAAAAGTATGACTTGATATAGCAATTTTCAGGGATGACGGTCATGAGAATGAAGGTCTATGAGTATTGCAGAAGGATGAAGTATTCATTGGATGACTTCTCTTGAACATATCGGTGACACTGTAATGAGTTGGCAGCATTGACCCAAAACTGAAGTGAATTTATGATGAACCATAGGTGTGAATGAACCGTCAAGAAGATTACCCAACCCAAACAGTCACAAACATGGAGTGAAATAAGTGTCATGTTCAAGAGCGACTTGCTACCATAAAGAATTCTTGCTCATTTTTCCCAAATTTTCCCCAGTCATTTGTCGACCAGTACCTCTTTATTTTTTAACAAGCTTGAGGAGGATAACATTTGCTTGATCTACAATTCAACCCTTCGGGTGAATAAAGTATCGTTATTTAATAATTTAACGAGTCTAGCAATGAATGAAACTCGATTCTTGCCATGATCAACAAGCCCGTCGCTATTTTATGTTTTAACGAGCTTAATGACATTGATAGCCCAGTCCTTCTCCATATTTAGAGAGTTTTAAAAAGAGGACGAAAGAAAACTCCATAAGTAATTTTTCGTAAATTTGTCACTCAGACCCGAAAAAGTGTAAAATGATATCTGAGAGAACCTCTTTCATCATGTTTAACCAAGGTATTCCTTTTTCGTAAATAATCTGTCTCAGCCCAGAAAAGGGTTAAACTTATACTGAGTAGATATCGATTCATTTACTTTTATGAGCTCAAAAAGACAAGTGCTCGGCAATCTTTTCACATTATCAGAGTCTGAAAAGAACTGAAAGAAGACTCCAGGGGTTCCTTTTTCGTTGTTATCGAAGCTCGAAAAAGAGATAAAAGTGCACTTCAAATCCTTTTTCATTTTTAACAAAGCTTGAAAAATAAGGAGAAAAAGTATGCTTTGTGGTCAAGTCATTCTTTGAATAAATCTGCACGACTAATCTGTTCATCAGTTGTATTTCCTGTTCAGAACAACATCAAATGGATTAAAAATACCTGTTTCATGATAAAAAAAAGCATAATAAAACTATAGTCATAGCAATAAATATAATTTGCAAACAATTAAATGACTATTAAAAGTAGTTTCACTATTCATTTTTACCATTCCATAGTTACCATTTGCATTTTGGAGCTCTGAACTTGATTTTTCCCGATGAACTTCAGTCATCGATTGTAGTCATTTTTGTGGACGGATTTCGTCGTCGTTTGATCCAGGTTAGTGCCATAAACCTCCTCTTTCCTTTAGTATTCATTTGATTTCCAATTTCTGTAAATTTTTAGGGTTTTAAGGCCCCTAGGGTAAATTCTTCTAAAATTAAGGGCAACGCACCCCTGAATGTCGAAACCTGCTTTGCATAGTAGGTACAGTGAAGGGTACTTGCATGTGCAACGCACTGTCTCTTGTCAGAGAGTGCATTGGGCATAGTTCAAGTTTTTGATTTTCATGTTGTTCCCAAAATTTTCCTAGTTTTTTGCAATGAATGGAATCTAATGGATCTTATGGTTGTATTTCAGGTTTCCATCGGATTACATTGAAAATTACATGGAGGGAAAGAGAACATGAAGAACAAGATATGATTGCCTTAAATGATCCGGGTACTGTAAGAGCCCTAAGAGATTGTGTTCTGCTTAAGTACTTCAAATTGTCGGGAATGAGGCAACAAATAGAACTCTTGGAGTTCTTAGTTCGAGTATGGGATCCGGTGACAGAGGAATTTCATATTAAGAACCAATTAGTTTCTATAACAGTTGAGGATGTGTATTTTCTTACAGGTTTGTCGAGGAGAGGTTTGCTCATTTCACTCTCGGGGTCTACCGTTGGAGGAGAGCCAATGAGGGATTATATTTTGCAGTACTGCTATCCAGGGGTAGAACCTAGAAAAGATGGAAAAATAAACATCTGGGATGTCAGAGATTTGCCTTTGAGAACTATCCTTTTCACGATCGCTAAACTTGCTGGCACAGTTACACTAGATGTAGCAAATAGATCGTATATGCAGTACGCGCTAGAGTGCTTAGAGCCAACAGTCTTCAACTGGTCTGAAGTTGTTCTTTCTCAAATAAAGGAACAACTGAATAAAGCAAAGGGAGGAAGGAAGAAAATTTTTAGTTATGGTTCAATTCTTATATCCTTTTCTTTGGAACGGATTCCACTGATGCAGCCACAACATGTGACACTAGATATAGCTATTCCTAGAGATCCTTGTATGCAGAGATGGGTAGAACTCATGAGTCAGCACGCAGGCCAATCAACCGTTGTATTCTCTACTGCATTCTTCGCCTGGTTCTGGCGACAAATCATCTCCATCGATGAGTACGCATACACAGGCGTTGATTTTCGAGGAGATCCAGATTTAGCATTACCAGAAGGCGCTCAGTGGGGTGCAATGGGTAAGAATGTTTTGACCATTTTAATTTTCCTAAGGTTTATACAATGTTTTTTTATTTTTATTTTTTCCCAAGACTAAACTAAATGTTTGATGTAATGCAGATATTGGTCGTGTTCAACCAGTAGAGGAACCAGAGCGCGAAGCAGATGCGCCAGTAGAGAGGGCTGTCGGGAGAGCAGTCCTTCAGGACCTTGATATGGCTGAGACTTTGGCTGAGCTTCAGCAGCACATAGAGGGGTTGACCTTCGAGATTCCAAATTGTTGGATCGAAGAGTTACCCATGCTACTGCAGCGACACACTATTGGAGTTCCTAACCATTGGATGTGGTTACTCCATAAGATAGCTAGATCTATAGCATGTTACCATGAGCACCACTAGTTTACTTGTGACATTTTGCATACATTTTGAGGTCAGATGACCAATGTGTCTTGGGCACAAATTTTGTAAAAACCTATAACTATCTATCTATATGTTTTTAGAGTTTTTCTTATGTTTATTGTGCAATCCTATTCAATTATGTGAATGTTTTCTTTACGTATGTTGAAAATGTCTGTCTAAAACTTGATTAGCTAATGAATCAGTTAATGTGTTCAAATTTCTGGAAATGTGTTGATATTGAATAAAATCAAAATGTCTTTCCAAAAGTCGAACTCTTAGGAACAATCTAAGAAGTGTTGGATTTCTAACAGTATAAATACTAGTGAGTTGTAATACCACAAGTTGTGAGTCTAACCTTATGATTATGCGGTTAATACCAAATGAAATGTCATCAAAGAGAAGTTTGATCAACACGTTATACTCAACGATATTGTTTGTCGATCTACAAATGAAAATCCCTTGAAAACTCACTAACTCGCCATTTGGAGCGAAAATGGCCCACGCTGCAGAGGATAGATTCTACGTACTACGACTAGCACCGTCAGCATATCCAACAAATGGTTTTGAAGATTCAGACATCTGTGATGAAATGTAAAGCGGATCACTAACGTCAAGAAAATTCTAAAAACAAAATAAGATAGTGAATATAAATCAACAACATATATACAATATAATACAAAAAATTACTACGCTCATGATTAAGCATAGTAACGTTTCAGATACAACCCATTTCTAGGCTGTTCCAATGGAATTCCATCGTAATCAACTAACTCGTAGGCACCCTTAGCAAAAACTCTTTTCACAATATAGGGGCCATGCCATAATGGTTCGAATTTCCCTGTACCTATTACATCAGCTTCTTGATCATAAATAAGGACCAAGTCGCCCTCTGAGTAGATGCGAGGTTGGACATTTTTATCGTATTGCGCCTTTATACGTCTCTTATGCACTTCATTGGCGAATTGGGCTTCACGATGCATTTCATCAAGATGGATGAGGTTAAGGAGACACGCTTCTTCTTCTGAGGTGTCAGGTAACAAGTCTATCGCGATTTTTAACGATGATATTTCGCATTGGATTGGTAAGATAGCTTCCAGACCATACACCAATTGAAAAGGAGTAAATCCAGTCGCGTTTCTCACCGAGGTTCGATATGCCCACAAGGCGGAGTACAGGTTCAAATTCCAGTTTATTTTATGAACTCCTATCATTCGTTGAAGCATTCATTTAAGAATTTTGTTAATAGCCTCAACTTGTCCATTTGATTGTGGATAATAAGGAGTAGAATTATCGTGTGACAATCCTAACTTGGCAGTCAATTCAGACATCATGTGGTTGCGAAAATTCTTCACATGATCCGTAATTATATCCTGCAGGACCCCAAACCATGCAATAACATGATTAAAGAAAAACAATGCAGTTGTTTGTCCTGTGTTATTGAATGTAGGCATCGCTTCGGCCCATTTGGTGAAATAATCATCTGCGACAATAATATAACCATGCCCCCCAGACGAACAAGGGTTACAGGTCATGAATTCAATACCCCATTTTGTAAATGGTCCCGCAAAGACAACAAGATGCATTGGCATTCGCAGTTTGTTGATTTTACGATAAAAAATCTATCATGCATGACAACTTCTGACTGCGAGGATACGATCTCAAAAAATAGTAGGCCAAAAGTAACCAACACGGAGTATCTTCTGCACGGTAGAATATCCAGATAAATGTCCGCCACAAGCCCCAGCATGACAATCATTTAACACTTTTTCGACCTCCTCATGATTGAGGCACCTCCTTAAAATGGTATCGACACCACGACGATAAAGTGTATCGTCGACGATCAGATAATCTTTAGCTTGGTATTGAATACGTCGCTGTTTAGAGTGAGAGGTATTAGGTCAAAAAGCTTGGGTTTGGAGATAAATGATGAAATAACCATACCAAGGATCAGATGATCCAATCAGAAACAGAGACTCGTCTGGAATTGATGGTTCCGACGTAGTTGCAGTACTATCAGAGGGAAGGTCACAGAGAAGCTCAGCCAAAACTAAAGACTTCTTTAACTTGGATTTGATGAATTCCAAATAAAATTCCTACAAAATGACAATCCATTTTAAATATTTCCCCCCCCCAGCAATTGACGTGATAAGATATAAGTCAAGTGGTTGCAATCTGAAACGATAGTTGTTTTTCAGAGCAGGATATAATGGTGAAATCCTTGGACATCTTGAACAGCTGCCAAGGCAAGCTTTTCTACGTACAAGTACTTAACTTCTGTATCATTGAGATTACGACTCAAATAATAGATCGGATGTTCAATTCCATGTTCTACTTGGGCTAATACCATTGCAATGGTCGTTTCGGTCGCGGCGATATATAGGAAATAATCATTTTGATAATTAGGAGGATACATTAACGACGCTCGGACAAGAATATCCTTGACAGCATCAAAAGAAGCTTGCGCAACTTTGTCCCAATAGAAGGGAACCCCCTTTTTCAATAGTCGAGTAAATCCTTTAGCCATTTCGGCATAGTTTGGAATGAACCTTCTTAGGAAGTTAGCCTTTCCTTAAATTTTATGTATCTAAAGTAAATTTGATGGTGCAGGCAAATCAAGAATGGTATGTACCTTCAATGGGTCTATTCGAATTCCTTCTATTGAGACTACGAATCCAAGCAATCGACCAGAACCAACACAAAACACACATTTATGTGGACTGAGGCATATTTTGTAATGTCGGGAGCGTAAGAAAATGGCTCTCAAATGCATCGGGTGATCAGTCCGATTTCGTGAATGCGCTAGTAAATCATCTAGATATGCTTGAACAATGTGCTTGATGTCGTTGAAAGTATAATCCATTGCTCTCTGAAAGGTTGCCCCAACATTCTTTAAACCAAACAGAATTTTCCTATAAGCGAATGTGCCCTAGGGACAAATGAATGTTGTCTTATGTTGATCATCTGGGCGGATATTGATTTGATTGTAGCCGGAGAATCCATCCATGAACGAAAAAATTTCGCATCCATCACAATCATCAATAATATGGTCGATAAAGGGAGTAGGATTTTTGTCTTTTGGACAAGCCTGATTGACATCCCGATAATTGATGCACACTCTAATGGTTCCTTTTTTTTTCATAACAGGAACGATATTGGAAACCCACTCAGTTAGCTGAACAGAGTAAATGAAACCAGCATGCAAAATTTTTTCAACTTCTGCTTTGATGGCAGCGGATTTCTTTGGATGAATAGGACGAAGTCGTTGGTGCACCGGTTTGACATCATGATACATATTAATAGTGTGTTCAACTATACTAGAATCTATGCCTGGCATTTCCTCGTAGGACCAAGAAAATACATCATGAAATTCACAAAATAGAGACCGATATGATTCAAGTTCTGATGGAGAACAAGATACACCGACATGAATATTTTCTACAACGCCAGGTTTGGTCGAAATGTCGATAGAAATGGTTTCTTCAATATTTGATAAATTTCACTTGGAATCGATTGCATTAATTGGTAAAGAATTCGAAAATAATTTTTTTATTGATGGGTGATATAGTTCACTAAGATAGTTTTATTCATAATCCAGAAGATGAGAACGATGATGATAATCTTCCCATGGTTCTCCATCTGACATCATAGCTTCCAAAATATTTTCATCTATCAAAAACATTCAGGAAAATGGATCAGATGGAGTACCAAAATCTAAGGAACGATCAACCTAAACACTCGGCGGCGCTGATTTCGGAGTTGTCGCCCAAGCCAAATAGATTGATTGTTATGCTAGCTCAATAGGGCTGGGCGGTAAAAATTCATCCAACGTAGAAATATCAAAATCACCTGTACTCTCCCTTAACCCAGATAGAGTGGAAGATATCATGTAGCAGGTCTCTATACTTGCAATTTCTGCTGACGTCGCAGGCAGTGATAATGCAAAGGTTCACATGAGACTGGAATCCTTTAAGAGTCCTACACCAATGTTCTGAATTTCTAGTTAGGGTATGTGAACAAACAAAATGCTTCCAGTTACTTGCGAAGCGGAGGCAAAGAAGGATAATTGATTAATGATTGTGATTGTACCTTTATGTGGAAAGGCAATCATTCTAAAGTATGTAGAAACAATTGCAGTCATCGCATAAACCCATGGCCTTCCATGTAAAATATTATTATCAAGGGGTCCATCAACAACCTCGACATCAATATTTACTTTTTTTCCCCCTAGTTCAACATGCAGGTTATTGATAATACCACAAGGTTTATATGTTCTTCCATCGAAAGCCTTCAACGTTGTTGATGATTGTGATAAGCACGGCGAGCCAAGTGACTTCCAGCGATTTAAAGACATAATACATGTAGATGCTCCCTCATCAATAATAGTGCAATAAACAAGGTGAATGAGAACATTTACTTGTATAGAGAATGCTAATTCTGCTGGTAGTTGCGGCACATAGCCCGTATGATTAAAGACGACAAGATTAGAATCAGTCGGATCAATTCCACCAATGGCCGACAATAAAGCCTGCTTCTAGGAGGGAAAATTTTGTAATATCTCTAGAGCAGACATAGTTGAAGGGGATTGAGCCAAATCTTCAACTATATTATAATTTTGTGCAGCTCTTGCTCGAGGATTATATGTCAATTTATGAATTACTCCCTTTGGTGGCTTAATTGTCACTTCAGGAATAACAGTAGGTGGTATTGATTCAGTAGATGGATTCGTAGTTGAGGTAGTAGGTTCATCACTAGCCTGACTACCATAATATTTATTACGCGCTAACACCAAAATATCTGTTGAAGGTTTTGTGGCGGATAACATTAACACTTGGGAACTAGGAGCTGGATCCATAACAACCAAATTAGTGTCCGTATTTGGAAATGGGTCTGTCAACACAGTTAATGCATGGGAAGTCTTGATGATTTTTTAGACTTCAACACGGTGAGGACAATCCCTAAAAAAGTGTTCCTCGTTACAGATTATGCATGAATAATAAGGTTTCCAAGGTCCAAACGGTTAATCAGATGATATTTCCTGCGGGTTAGAAGTTTGCTTTTTCTTTGATTTCCCCTTTTTCTTACTTCCTGGTTCCTTATCACCTTTGCCTTTGTCAAATGAGACGACATTAATTTCGGAAGTAGGAGCAGGATCAAATGCAGTAGCGTGGTGTGTGTTTGCAGTGCCTATCAAGCCGTCTTTGGCATGAGAGTCCTTTATTTGAGGAGGAACATTGAAATTAGATCATGGCGCATTAGGAATTTTTTCATAGAGTGTGCCAGATTGAGTGTAAATCAAGTCCAAATATTGGGCACGAGCGATACCTTGCTCTTCTGTGACGACGCCACCCTTAGCCACATCCTCAGTTATAGATGGTAACAGGGACTTAATGAACCATTCAGCAAGTAGTTTATACGGAACAAATGTCTTAACCATTCGTTGACGATGACGCCACTCATGAATATGATTAGAAATGTGAGTACCATTAGTCTGCTTGAAGTTGGTAACTGGAAATGGGTCAAAAAGACAGTAGCTAAGGCAGTGAAATTATCAAAAGAAGCTATAGGTAACTCAATGTACCATTTAGTAGCCGAACCTGTGAGCGTACGCTGAAAAAGACACGGTCGAACAGAATCATCATTCAGGGAGTTTGATGAACACCATAAATGATAAGTCATGACATGAGTCGACGGATCTTCTCTAGGGTTTCCATTGAATTTAGGAATATCGTAGGGTAATTTATGAGGTATTATCGGCCACCAAGGAGCATATTTTATTGGATCATTGGTTAACCGATTTAAATCTGGAAATTCTAAAGTTGCGACAAAAGGCAACTGTATATTAAGGTCAAGTTGAGCATAGCTAGGATAAGATGGAATTTCTTAAGCAACAGGCCTTTGAGCACCAGCATAAGGGATCTGTTGTTGGTAACCCAAATAGGGGTTGTTTTGCATAGTAAACGCTTGAGGATTCTGTTGACCAAAACCTAGATATGATACTTGTTGAAATGATGTTTGAGGCATTTGCGCCTGAGGTTGCCAAGGGGTTTGTCCACCAATGTTATAACCCAAATTAGGATAACTTGGATTAGGTTGATATGTATAACCAGGTTGCGGTTGTGACATCCCATAAAATGGTAGACCAGCTTGTGAATAAATGATTCCTAATACAGGTTGTTGTAAATTAACCAAAGGATTTGGAGTCTGTGGACCCAAAAATTTGATGATATTGAGCTGAAGGACCCACTTGATAAGGTTGATGTACAATATTTTGATTCTGTAACAGGGGTAAGGACGTATTAACAAGTGTTAATGAAATGGATGTAACAGGTTGAACTGGTTGATACGAATGCACAACCATTTGTGGTTGGATAGGAAAAGTGGGATGCCATTGACAAACATTCAATTCAACATTAGGCTGACCAAAAAGTGACTGAGTATCGTCATATTGGGTGACCAAAGGTTTCCCCCCAGTGTGAGGAGAATAATAAGACGGAAAATAATTCTCTCCAAATGTGGGGAGTCCAATTGATATGGTACTTAAAGGAATTGACCCAGAAGGACCGGCTTGATATTGCCCTGATGATGTATATAATGAATCAATTCGTTCAGTATTGACGATACGATTACTAGTTAAAATACCAGATGATGACATTGGTAAATACCATGGTCTTGAAGATGCACCAAATAAAGTGCCAGATAATGATTTGTAACCTGATGGGACCGTAGGGCCACCATGAAAATATGACTCTGGTCAAGTTGTGAACATCGATGGAGTAGCGAAGGCAAGAGCTGACGTAATTGAAACAATTGTCCCAACCGAAGATGTTGGTTCAGACATGGTTGATTGACCAAATGTATACCCTCTAAAATCGACAGGAGATTGAATGGGAACAGGATCAACAAAAGCATATGGAAATGATTGAGGAAAAGACTCGTACAGGTAAAGGTCCCCCCCAAAATGGGTTGGAGTTAAAGGTGTATCGTCTTGTGGGATTTATTCAATCGCAATTAAACCAGGTGGAAGTATTTCACCGTCAAGCTCAAAATATATTTCAGACGGTTGACTGTGTGAAATAGGAGTTTCAAAGGCTACATAAATTTGTGGAATGACCAAGTTAGGAACAACTTCCGGTTGTTCAACTTCTAGATTCAGATGTTCTGGCAAAGAAGAGATAGGATCTGGATCAATTTGTGATTGAACAACGTTGGGTCCAGGCGGTATGGTCTCACTGATTGGATGGATCGCAACCATAGGTAGTTGTGAAGGCTCTGTTTCGACAACAGTAGACGAACCAGAATGTGTAGAAACAATTTGAGCTAAGTTTGTTTTATTGGAAAATGATGTTTCACCAGAGGTATAGATTGTACTTGATTCGACAGATCGTGATCACCTTCGCCTACCAGAAGTAACTTTTGGTGGTAAAGGTGGTTTTAAAGCTAATCTACGCGAACGACTGGGGCAAGGGTTTTGTTCTTTCATGATTGCTGATTTATTTTAACCAAAAAACAAATAAATAAAATAAAAGGGTAATGCTAGGCAAAGGGTTTACCTAGAAACTGTGAACTGCATAATACCTCCTGCAAACCAAGAAGTACGGGCAGGAAATCTCCCCGAATTCTATGTTCAGTGTATCACAATTTACAAGGCAGCCGACTCGGTTCACTATGGATGGATAGCACCTAAAATTTGTCCTCCCAAATATTCCCAAAGGTACGTGGAGGCCCAAGTCCGTATTAGCACTGTCTGATGCGAAACCGTATAGTGAGAGCACCCCTTTATACTTATCATATTGTAACACCGCCTGATATACCCGAAAGTACGTAGACGAGCTATGATATACTTATGTATGTGGAGTGAGGTATTACACTCGGAATGTATCGCACACAAGTTAACGACAACTACTATGTTTTACGACGCCGGAACACGTCTCTAGCCTAGACCTTCTAAATGTTATCGTTATGATTCCAATGCTTTGTTAGGTAAATTGAGATTAATTTTATATTGATCTTGCTTAACAATTTTCCTTTCAAAGGTTCACCACGATGATGTGTAGGAAATTCCTAATATGCAAACTAAAAATGATAAACAATCTTTCACTTTCAGTTTCTTCAATGAAAAACCTAGCTACTAAGGGAAGAGAGCAAATCATTTGTGAGCAAACAAATCAATGAGCACAAACTAAATGCAGATTTCCTAATGTTCCTTTTGCAAAACACACAAAATTCTACATGCAAATGCAAGTTTTTCTTTTCAGTTTCTTTAATGTTATGAATGCAGAAAAGAAACTAGGTGCACTAAATCAACAATTCAAATGCCTTTTACTTTCGAGAAATGAAGAATAAAAACAACAATTTCTCTTTTGAAGGAAAAATGAGGATTTCAACAACAATTTCTCCTATCAAGGAAATGAAGATTTACGACGATTTCCTATTTCGAATGCAAATGATTCTTAATGCGACCATAAAAAATACTTTAAAATCAACTTGTCAATGATAAAGAAAACCTTTTTTAAACAAACATTGAACAAATTTTCAGTCAAATGAGGAAGAAGTATATAGAGTTACTGGTCAATATGAGTGTCAAACTTTTCAAAACACAGCAAAAAACAAACCGAAACAAATTGCAAAGGCAAATTCAAAGGAATCTGGATGGTTTCAGGAGTCAACGCAGTCTCAAAGGGGAGACAGTGCTCTGCAACGCAGGCTTGAAAGGGAGACAGTGCTATGCAAAGCACTGTGTCCTGACCAAGGGTGCGTTGGGCGCAATGTATAAGGAAAAATACTATTGTTTAACTCACTTTCTTTGCAAATTTGGCTTTGAAATTTTTTAATTTTTATGAGTAACAACTACGGGGTGGATAAACATAGCAAATCGGAGGCTTAAACACCTAGAACTAAGAGAAATTCTCCCTAGTATGGTCGCCAATTTGTTGGGCCAGAATTGTGAATTACGGATAAATCACACTTCCCTAGATAGGTGCTAGTCTAGAACAACAGATTAAAGACTATATAACTATTTCTCCTAACTAAGAACAAACACACAGAAAGGATTAGAAGGTTACTTGTGATCCAAGAGATTCTAAATGGCTCCTTCTGTCGCTTCCGTTGTAGCTTCAAATTCAAGCGGTTTGTGTGAAATGATTCCTGCAAGAAAGAACACTAAAACAACAGAAGATGCAATAATATAGATGTCTATTCAAGTTAGTTTGCTAAATTAGTTAAGCATAAACCATATACATCAACCAATATCTTGCAATATGGAAAATCAAAGCCAATACAGATGCATATAGGGAAAAATAAGTTGTACTCTTTATTAATGATAGAAGTAGAGGTTACAACCAAATCACTGATTTGAAGTGACCCTTCCAGCAACGTCCCCAAGCCTCATCACAGTATAAATCTCTCTAGCAGCAGCTACACAAATCTAACTCTCAATTTAAAATCCTCCAGCATTTCTCTACTCAAATTCTTCCTCCTCAAGCAATCAGATTTGTGCTCAATTTATAGATGACCTGAAGGTTGTTTTGAAATCAATGACTTTCCAATAATAGTCAAGATGTGTTCCCAATCTTGTAGATGTCAAATGGACACTTGGATTCGAAGCTTGACACATGTGAACTCTTCTAGAAGGCACTAGCCAAGTGGAGATTCCGGAACAATGAGAATTTCGCTCCCAATGTGAACAACGCACCTGTGAATGTTGGGAAGTGCTTTGCAGAGCAGCCTTGCATGGGGCTAACTGCATATGCAATGCACTTAGCCCCTTTAGAGACTGCGTTGGTGAGCTCTCACATCCTATATAATAAACTTCAAACTTTGGAAACCTTTGCTTGATGAAAGTCTTGCTTGATTTGTCTTGTTCTTGTCTTAGGGCATGTAGCAACTTGAAATGATAGGGAATGATAGACCCTTAATCATTGGTCCTGGAGATGATTTACAGTTAACCAGGTCATTGGGAATGGTGCCCAAATTGACCTATAACACTCACATTTGTCCTTTCTCCCATGCTTTGGTACTCAATGTTATCAATTGTTTCTATGCCACCTATTGTCATTACAAAATATTTGTGGCATAATATTTACCATTGTTTGATGGCTTTTTACGCTTTATAAATCATGTTTTTAAATGCATGGAATCTATAAAAATATTTTGTAGCTAGGTTTTCAAACCATATAATTAGTAGCAAAATTAGAAATCACTTTACCTCCACACATAGTTTATTTCTACATGAACTTTAAAGAAATATGAAAAAATTAAAATATTGTGCATTTGAAAACTTTAATTAAACCTATATAAAAAATGTTTTTTAAATTGACATTTTTTTTAGAAAATATCCATTTGCGGAAGTAGTTGTGCGAAACAATAGGTGTATGAAGTCGGGGACGTGTGTAGAATAAAGGTTCTCGCGCACATACCCCTATTTCGCACACTAAAATTATTCCTAATCTGATCTTGAGTTATGGTACACACATGCTACAATTTAACTAAATTAGATAATTAGTGTGAATTTAACTGAATTTATCACTTTCGGCTCCACATTTAGTTTATTTTTCATAGATTTTTCCTTGACACATGCCTTTCTTCTGCACATTTTTTAACTCTATATATCCTTATACCACACACATTCATGATTCTGCACATTCACACACATTTCTACCTCCAAACCCTTCTTTCATATATCTCCACCGTCTACAACACTTCTTCCGCACAAGCACTACTTCACATATTTGCTTCTATTCCACTACTATCATTACAAAGTTTTCGTGGTATAATATTTTTCATTGTTTGATGGTTTTTACACCTTAGATTGTATGTTTAGTAGTTTATGTTTTTCATCTATATGCTATGTTTTTTTTCTTTTTTCTTGTGCAATATAATTTAAATGATGCTATAAAGGCAAGGAATGCCTACTTTCCAGCAATTTGTGAAACATAATACTTTTCACATAGTCTCATTCCTCACCCACGCCCTCATATAAAGTTATATTTTCCTAATATAATTTTGGACCATTGTGGTTTCACGTCTTGAACAATTATGGTATTGTTACTTCAATTAGCTTACTCATTTTCATCAAAGTCAAAATATTTATTCTTTATTGCTTTGATAGCGGGGGGAGTTGATCAAATCATATATTTCATTTTAAACATATCAAATTGTCTTCATGGGATACTTGCATAGGGAAAAACATAAAAATCATATGAACCAAAAACATTTGCAATAACATAATTGAATTTGTTTATCAGTTATCTATTTCCAAGACTAAATATGCATGATAAATCTATATGTTGTGCTACTTGCATCTCTTTCAAATTATAATCATTGAAACAATTGCAATGGCAAAAGTACAATTCATTCATAATTATAATATTTGTATAATTATTGCAAATTTCAATATTGACATTAATTCATGTAATAAAAAAAGTAAAAAGTAATTGGATTACATGTAATTAAAACAATTAAAAGAAATAACAAATAACTTTGTTCCAAAAACCAAAAGCCATAATTGATCAAATTTGGACAAATTTTGTCGTTGAACAATATCATGCCAATATTTCACATTTATACTAGAGTGATCATGATGCAGTTGATGCTTTACTACATTTCAAGGCTCGCAATGATAGTGTTGATAAGCTTTTTCAAGTGGGGATACTCGTAACACATGCCTGTAGACAATACCAAATGAGCGAGACTATCGTTGTTGACTTTGTTTATATATAAATGTTAGAAATTTTAATACAAAATATGTATTGCCTGGATTCTCCTGATCTAGCAATTATATGCCACTATTAAATACAGTTTCGCTTCTACAAAATATTTGCGGAATTGTAACAACAATCACCAATCACAATATCATGAAGAAAAGATCAATCACACATAACATAGATGTTTGTACTAGGAAAGCATAAAGCTAAAAACCCCAATATCATATATTATGTATATATCATGGATCATGAAACAATCTCATACAAAACTCTAATCCAAGAGCTCTCAGTACAATATACAATCGTCTCACACTGTCATTAAAAAAATGGCAAATTCCTGTGCCAATCTACTGCCTCCAGACAGCCTGCCTCCACTACGCAATCCCAGCTAATAGCAATTTTTGAATGAATGGAATCCTGCTTACCTTGACTGCGCAATCCTCATGGGCACATCTAATGTGTGTGTGGTTCATGAGTGCACCCACTAATGTCACAACTGATAGTCAAACTGTCCCTTTCACCTACATCTCAACTAGGTCTCCACTGGATCTAACATGCATGTAGTTAACAGTAGTAAATCTTTAGTTGCATGTGAGACCACTGATTGTGAATTAATTAATAGCTAATTCATTGATCTCTCACTAGTGTATCTTCAGTTACAACTTGTAAAACTGAGTTTAACTCACTTAACTTAGTTAAGCTACTTTACAACTCACATAACTACACATCCAACTCTGTTACAAATTCGAATCACTCAATTACAACTAAGTCCACTTGCATGTCCCACCAACCAACCTTTGAACTCGAATTTCCTATAGCTAACTGATTTTCCACTTCAGTTAACTATTTCCAAGTGCTCATTGAGAATAGATTATTGTTTATTGTCCAACTATTATTAAGGGATAATAATAGTAGACATGCATCTATAAATAGACATGCGATCAATAAATAGAACTCGCACATACATCTATAAATAGACCATCAACTATAAATAGAATTTCCTCAACCATCTATAAATAGACATCATCTATAAATAGAATTTTCTCATGCATCTATAAATAGACCTCCACCTAAAAATAACCTGAGACTCCATCCTAGTGTAGGTACATAATTTTCACTAGGATCTTCTTGTTAAATCTCAACACTCCCTCTCAACAAGATAGGGATTATCCTTCACCCCGATCCTATCTCTATGGTATTCGAATTTTCTCCTAGTGAGCGCCTTCGTCAAGATATCTACATCCTGATCTTCCGTAGGAATGTACTGAAGCGACATGATCTTCCACTGCACACAATCTCTGATATGATGATACCGGATATCTATATGCTTAGATCTATCATGAAACACAGGATTAATTGAGAGTTTAATGCAACTTTGATTATCACAATGAATTACTGTCATATCTAAATGAGAACCAAATAAACCAACCAAGATCTTTCTCATCCAGATAGCCTCACATGCAGCTTGACTCGCTGCCATGTATTCCGCTTCTGCTGAACTGAGTGCCACAAATCTCTGCTTTCTGTTGTACAAAGAAACATCTGTAGATCCGATACTAAAGATCCCCCCCCTGATGTGATATTTATGTCCGTTGGGTTGCCTACCCAATCTGCATCCATGAAGCCATGCAACTTAACCTCATCCGTCTATCTGTACCATAAGCCATACTCAGATGTGCCCCTCAGGTATCTCAGGACACGCTTTCCCACCTTCCAAAAGAGCTTGGTAGGCTTAACCATCGCTTGACTTAGTTGGTTAACCGCATAGCATATGTTTGGTCTCGTGTTCACTAGATACATTAGCGAACCCACTAACTGACGATAGATAGTAGCATCCACTACCTCTCCAGATATAGCATCCTCTTTCCTCCAGTTTCCTGGAAGAGGAGTATCCATGGGTTTGCAACCCTCCATGTGAAACTTACCCAGTATCTCCATTGCATACTTGCCTTGAGACACAAAAAGTTCACCATCTTGCTGCCATATTTCCAATCCAAGGAAATAGTGAAGGAGACCCATATCCTTCATCTCGAACTGCTTTGCAAGGTCCACCTTTCATGAGTGTATCAGTTGCTCATCACCAGTCAATATTAAATCATCAACATAAAGAACAATCATTAAAATCTCACCCTCCACCACAATTTGGTATAGGTTTGCATCCACCTCACTTTTGGTGAAACCAAGTCCAGTGAAATAGCTATCTATCTGAGTGTACCAAGCACGGGGTGCTTGCTTCAGCCCATACAACGCTCTTTTGAGTCGGCACACATGTGACTCGCTGCTGAAGATCTCAAATCCTTTAGGCTGCTCTATGTACACCTCTTCCTCAATGGTCCCATTAAGAAACGCAGTCTTCACATCCATCTGATGAATGCGCCAGCCCATTTGGGCTGAGAGAGCAAGGATGGTCCTTATGGAAGAATACCTTGCGACAGGTGCAAAGGTTTCTTCATAATCAATCCCCTCGATTTGTGAAAAGCCTCGAGCCACAAATCTGGCCTTGTATTTCTCAACACTCCCATCAGCAGCTTGCTTTACCTTATAGATCCAACTCGAGCCTACCACTGATTTATCAATCGGCCTTGGAACAATTTCCCAAGAACTATTTTTGACAATGGAGTCATACTCCTCCACCATTGCATATGGGCTCCTGCACTGCTTCCTAAAAGGAATATGGCTCAGTCAAAATACATTTTCTCATGAGAGCCATGTATCTAGTAAATCGGCCAGGAGACTGTCTTTTTCTGCGCTGTGAAGTAGGGGCTCCTACATTCTGTGCAGCATCAAGTCTCAGCCTATCAGCTTCTGTGGTACACCTTCTGCCAGTTCTGATGTTTGGCTCTGCGTGAGTGGACTCCTCCACCACATGAATCTCCTCCTGTGGCTAATCCACATCTAGAGACTCATCTTTGGGAACCAACAGTTCCTCCTCTGCACGCAAGTCTAGCTCCCTCTCAAGCGACAACCGCATGGCTTTCCCCTCGTCGAATTTTATATCCCATCGCATAAAATTCATATTACTGTTAGGAAAATACACACGATAATTATGGGGTGTTTATTTGTACCCCACAAATATCCCAACTTCAGCAGTCGGCTCCAACTTCTTCCTGGCATTCTTGGTCACATGCACATAAATAGATGAGCCAAAAATCTTAAAGTGTGAAACATCCGGTTTCTTACCAGTGAAAGCTTCTTTAGGTGTACTCATGCCAAGTACTCTATGAGGACAACGGTTTTGCACATAAACCGCAGTGTTGCATGATTCCTCCCACAAATGCATTAGTAAGCCCTGATCATGCAGCATCTCTCGTGCTACACCCACGATCGTTTTGTTCTTTCTCTCCGAGACCCCATTTTGTTGTGGGTTATGAGGCGCTATGAGTTCTCTTTGAATTCCTTCTTTGCCGCAGAAGTCTTTGAATTTTTTAGAGATGTATTCTCCACCATTATCGCTCCTCAGAGCCTTCACTTACTTCCCTGAATCTTTCTCCACCAATGCCTTAAACTCACAGAACTTTGATAATATTTGATCCTTCTTCTGCATGAAGAATATCCAGCATTTACGAGAAAAGTTATAAAAAAAAATAGCATAATACTTATGTTTTGTTGTTGAAGCAAACGATAATGGTCCACATACGTCTGTGTGAACTCTCTCCAGGATCACCAAAGCATGATTCTCCTTTTCATGAAAGGTGGACTTTACATACTTCCCCATGGTGCAACCCTTGCACTGATCTAACTGAGCAAGTGTTCCCATTGGAATTCCAGGAGATATTTGTTGCATGACTTTCAAGGCTCCATGATGAAGATGGCCCAATCGCCTATGCCATAATTCGCCCTCATCCCGACTCACCACTTTTTCCGCCTTGCCCATCATGACAACGCATCCATCTACCTCCAACTTGTAGAGATTCTTAACTTGAATCCCTATCCTCTTGGCTTGACCCATTGTTTTATGTCGCAAGAAAGCTTTTCCATCACTGAAAACAACGTCATAGCCTCTGTCCTCCAGCATTGCGACTGAGACCAAGTTTTTCTTCAGACCTGGAACATGCATAACATATTTCAATTGAAATGTTACCTGACTCCCTCTAAAAGGTAATGGTACTAACTCCAGTCACACTGTATCGTCCATCGTCGCCCATCTCTATATGAATTTGGAGATCCTTCTCCTCCAAGTCACTAAAAAGCTCCTTATCTCCCGTCATGTGGGAGGAAGCGCCATTATCCAAATACCACACTGATCCCAATGCACTTGAAACCATGCATGCGATCAAGGAGAAGTCAAGTTCAAATTGTGAGGCAAGGGCCTCACCAGCTGCAGCTCCAGCGGACTTCTTGTTCTTCTTCCTCTGCGGACAGTTAGTAGCGATATGCCCATGTTCGTGAAAGTGAAAGCACTTCACTTTGGACAAATACAAATTATTTCCTTTAGACTCAGATTTAGAATGGAATTTATTCCCCTTCCCCTTCTTTTCCTTGGCAGCCAAAGCACAATCCTCTTCATCATCATGCTTTGATGAAGAGCCATCTCTGGTGTTCCGCCTGAACTCCTCCTACACTATATATGACCATAGTCGTTCCCAATCTGGCAGCTTTTCCCGTCCGTTGACAGAGTCTTCATAGCTGTGCCAACTCTTAGGAAGTCCCAAGAGATCCAAGCGCACCAAATCATCATCATCAACAGTTATTCCCACACTCCCCATTTCATCCCGACATTGGACAAACTTCATGAGATACTTTGGAATGTTGTTGCCCTTTCCATCTTGATCTTCCTGAGTTTATCTTTGAGCGCCAATTTCCTATGGTCTCGTACACATTCCAACAGAATCCTCCTCGCCTTTTCCACTTTCTTTTTCCATGCATCAAGTAATGCAGCATCTGTCGAAGTGGGCTTAGGAACATCACTGTCGATGAATTCCTTCAAGACATTATCTTCGAGCACCGCCTCCATCCTGTCCTTCCAGGCAATGTAGTTCGAGCTGCCTCGAGTGCATACTATATCCGCAAGCCATTGAAAGCCATTTTGATGTTTACTCAACTATAGCACCAAAAAAATATTTCTGCAAATTCAAATTCTTTCCACCAACAAACTCAGCTCCTGCTTCAAAATTGCAATCTTCTGTGCTCTGATACCATACAAAATATGTATTTCCTGGATTCTCCCGATCTAACAATTATATGCCACTATTAAATACAAAATCGCTTCTACAAAATCTTTGTGAAATTTGAACAACAATCGCCAATCACGATATTGTGAAGAAAAGATCAATCACACATAACACATATGTTTTTCCCGGTAAAAACATCTGTGTTATGTGTGATTGATATTTCTTCTTGATATTGCAATTGGAAATCTTGTTTTAAATTCCGCAAAGATTTTTGTAGAAGCGATTATGTATTTAACAGTGGCATATAATTGTTAGATCAGGAGAATCGAGGCAAGACATAATTTGTATTAAAATTTCTACATAAATAACATTAGGAATATTTTATGAGTGAAATATTTCAAATCTAATAAGTTGTTCCAATTAAATAATTAGTGTGAATTTAAATCGATTTTATTTTGTGTTGCATGCATCAAAGTAATAATATGCATTAACTTCTTCCAATATACAAAATGTTTTGAGTTCATGCTTCTGCAATTTGGTGGAAGTAGTCAAATGATACTTACCATTTTACTTTCGCACATGCTCTACCCCCACACATAGTTTATTTATGCATAGACTTTTCCTTTGTAGATGCCTTGCTTCTGCACAACCTTTAACTCTATACACCCTTGTGTCACACAACACTTCTCCTTTTTCACACATTCCCACTTCTATATATCTGTAGGCATTCCCACCTTCGCAGACTTGTTCCATACATCTCTACCCTGCATACTGCGTCTTCCACATAGGCATTACTTTGCACAATTTCTTTCTCACATTTGTTATTTCTAGTGCACTTTGGTACTCAATGCTATCAATTGTTTATGTGCCACTTGTTTTCATTATAAAATTTTCATGGCATAATATTTCTCATTGTTTGATGGTTTTTTACACTATAAAAATTAGTACTCCATGTTTTTCATTCATATGCTATGTTTCTTTTTTCATGTTTTTAAATGCAATGAGCTATAAACAAGTTTTGTAGCTAGGTTTTCAAACCCTATAGTTGGTAAAACAAAAGTAGAAATCACTTTACCTCTGCACATAGTTTATTTTTGCAAAGACTTTAAAACCATGTGAAATTTTTTAAAAATCTTATACATTTGAAACTTTTAACTAAACCTATATACAAAATGTTTTTCAAATTGACAATTTTTTTAGAAAATATCCAATTGAAGTAGTTGTGTAGAATAACATGTGTATGAAGTAGGGGATGTGCACATAATGAAGGTTCTCTCGCACATACCTCTCTTCCACACGTCCTTTATTATGCACACTAAATATATTCCTAATTTGATCTTGAGTTTATGGTACACAAGTTTCAATTTAACTAAATTAGTTCATTAGTGTGAATTTTAACCGAATTTATTACTTTCGGCTCTACATATAGTTTATTTTTATAGAGACTTTTCCCTGGCACATGCCTTGCTTCCACACAATATTTAACGTGCAACGAAATCATACAACATTGTTTATCCATATAATTCAAGGTCACTTAAATCCTCAATTAGTATGCACTTAAAAATAAATAAATCAAGTAACATGTTTGAAATGAATTATCAATTTGATCATGGCAGACTGTTAATCACTCATGTGTATCATGACATACCAACGCAAAATTATCAAAACACAAAACACTGAAAGAAACACCATTAGTCATAATTGCATATAGTAAAATTACACTGTCACGATGAACAATGTAACATAGCGTGTATGCTATACCAATTCAGATACCTCCTCAAAGTGAAATTGAGGTCTTTATAAAAAAATGCTTACACAACTCTCCTTTAATTAAGAACTACATTAAACACTCTTAGAAATATAAATTAGATACATTTTTATGCCTTGAATATTGTTTAGTAACTTTGGATTTTCCTCTCACAACAGTATCGGTCGTCCAACCTTTCGTACGTTAGATGTTTTTCTTCTTAGACCTTTGGAAAACTGCAAATGCCCCTTCTTCTGCTACATCTACAACCTCCTCGAATACTGACTACAAAGGTTAGGTGATCCAGATGGATATTGGTGGCCACCCACCTATTCCATTTGGACCCCCACCATCGATTCTTTCAGTTTTTCAGTTTCAGCACAGCTTACTATTTTTAACAGTTTTTCGGTTCTTGAACTTCCAGAGCCGTTTTTAGGCCCTAAACGACGTTTTTAAAAGTTGTAGTTCTCAGATAGATTTTCTAACAAGGTATTGTGTGCATCAAACGGAGATCATATTCCAAATTTACGTCTCGGGGAAGTTGATGTACCACTTTTATACAAACGGGGCCCATAGTTTTGGCGCTTCATCTCCTAGGGTTAAGTTTTGTATATTTAGGGTTTTCCATTATTTCTCAACAATAAATATGCCTTTGAGCCTCATTGTAACACAATTTAGAGGCTTGTAGCTACAACATCTCTTCTCAGAGATAAGCTACCAACGCCCTAGCTAGTTTATTTCCATTATGTCTGTAAGCATATTTCAGTCATTTGATTTTAATGAAATGAAGTTATATTTCTGTTGCATCTCTGTGTTTATGTCTATTTCTATATTTTATTATGTTCCCGCATAAATTCATATCATTGGGTAGATTCTGCAACTTATATAGCTGGAGAAAAAATTGTCTGTTAAGTAAAATATCTCTTATGTTGAGTGCTTAATTGTCGAAAAAAGACTTTTCAATTTAACTAAGTATTTTCAGGTAGCTTTTAAGAAAGTATTCTTGAGGTGACCACCTTGATTCCCTTGCTTCTAAAACTTTTTATCATATGGAGTTTTGTTCCCTTATTTCTCTCAAAACATCAACTTATTATATATACAAGTTAAGTAAACAAAAATCTATCATTAACTCTTTTACTTTATACATACTTACATAGTCCTTGAAAGAAACTCTGGAATTTTTGTCACCCCATTCCATAATTTCTTAACTTGTATGACGGCTAGCTTTGAGTATTGGATTGTTGGGTATGTGTTATATTATTTCCACGACTAGCCCCTCCTGTACGTTGCGCCGGGCGCAGCAGGGGGGTCACAGGGGGGGTGCCAGCGCCATGGGAAAAAAAAAATTGGACCTTATTTTCCAGTGGACGGACCTACCCATGGTTTTTTGCATGGGTTTGCACATGGTTTTGGGGTACGATGGTTTTCAGCCCCTGGTATTTTGTAGATCCGGTCAAGGGAACTATGGTTATGTTCTAATCCAGGGTTAATGAATTGGGATTTATGCATGCTTCAACATGGATATATATGTGTTGTAACACTAAAAGGAATATAATGAAAAATCAAGTTGGTCGTCCCGATTTGGGATCCAGGGGAAAATCTCTGGGTTTATATGTTTTATGTTTTATGCTCTCGTTATTGTTTATTTTCTATTTTAAGATTCGTCTGTAGATAATTTATGTACAGGGTTAAAACCTACATTTGGTATCAGAGCAGTTTCCACTTCAAGGGGACGCCTTTGCTGCAGATGGGTTTTTTGCTCGAGCCTGAGGTAGACCCTGTTCAGTGGGAGATCTACGAGATCGATTCTTGCAGTGAAAGAAGATGGCGAGCGGTGGAAAGATAGAGATCGAGAAATTTAATGGTCAGATTTTTGAGTTGTGGAAGCTCAAGATGGAGGATTTGCTGGTGAATAAGGATCAGTGGATCACGGTAGATCCGGGTACTAAACCAACGGCAATGTCAGATGAAGACTGGAAGAAGTTGGATTGGAAGGCAAGAGCACAATACGGTTGTGTGTCTCAGATTCAGTATTGTTGAATGTATCTAGGGAAGCTACGACGAAGACCTTGTGGGACAAACTTGGGACTTTGTACCAATTTAAGTCTCTGGTGAATAAATTGTTCCTATGGAAAAAGTTGTATAACTTGAGGATGAAGGATGGAGACTTGGTGACAGATTATCTGAATGCCTTCAATAATGTGGTAAGTCAGCGGTCATCTGTTGATACTAAAATCTCAGATGAAGATAAGTGCATCAGTTTGGTGTGTTCTCTACCAGACTCGTGGGACAGTCTGGTTATTGCAATAGGTAGCAATACAACTACCTTGAATTTTGATGACATTGTCTCAGCCTTATTGTCAGAGGAAATGAGACAAAGAAATATGGAGGGCCATAATGGAGATGCCTTATCTATACGAGGAAGGTTCCAAAATAGAAACAAGAATAAGGTTTTGAGTGGGAGATCTAAATCTCCTGGAATTTTGTAAAGGTTTGCTGGAAATGCGGAAAGGAAGGGCACTACAAAAAGGACTGCAGATCTAAAGCTCCTGAGAAAGGAAAGGGATCTGATGATGCTCCTTCTGCAGAGGCAAAAACCACCTCAAATGAAGGTGGGGATGTGTATTTGGCTTCTTCTTCAAATACACATGTAGATCATGAGTCATGGTTGATTGACTCAGGTGAATCCTTTCACTTCACTCCCCATAGGGAGTGGTTTTGCGAGTATGAGAAATATAATGGTGGTCATGTCATCCTAGGGGATGATAGGAAGGCCATATTTTTCAGACATGGAAAAGTCAAACTGAAGCTGCAAGGTGGAAAGATTAGAACACTTCCTGGTGTGCTGCACATTCCTGCATTGGCCAGAAATCTGATTTTTGTAAGCAAGATGGATGATGCATGTGTAAAAATAGTGTTTGAGAAAGATACATGTAAGATGGTTCGGGGAGCACTGGTATTAATGCAAGGAGTTCGTATTGGAACTCTGTACAAGCTTCAGGGCAGCACTGTTATTGATGGGTGCAACAATTTTGTGGTTCCTGAAAGTGGAGCAAAAAGCCTAGAAGTCTCTGGAGAAAAGACCATGCTATGGCATCAAAGGCTTGTACATAGTGGAGAGAAGGGCCTTCGGATACTGCATGGAAATGGTATGGTAGAATGTATGTCTAATTTCTCTCTGGATTTCGATTTTTGTGAACATTGTGTATATGGGAAGCAGAATCGGGTGAGTTTTCCTTCTGGTGCTAAGAGGGCGAACAAGATATTAGAGCTTGTGCACAGTGATGTGTTTGGACCTGTGTCGGTTCCATCACTGGGTAAGTCTGTGTACTATGTTTCATTCATAGATGACTTCTCAAGGAATACATAGATATATTTTTTGAGGAATAAATTTTAAGTCTTTGACAGATTTAAAGAATTTAAGGCTCTGGTGTAAAACCAAACAGAGAAGAAGATAATGGTGGGGAGTTCTGCAAGAAGGAATTTTAAGAGTTCTGTAAGAAGTATGGTATAGAACGGCAGAAGACTACTCCATACACACCTCAGCAAAACGAAGTTGCAAAAAGAATGAACAAAACGCTGATGGAAAAGGCAAGAAGCATGTTCAGTGGTATCGGGTTAGGACAAGAATTCTGGGCAGAGGTAGTGGAGACTGCATGTTACTTGGTTAACAGATCACCTTCATCAGCGTTGGAGGATAAGACTCCACATGAGGTAAGCACTGGTAAGAAACCCTCTCTTTCACATCTGAAGGTATTTAGATGTGATGCATATGTACATGTTCCAAAGGAGAAAAGGGCCAAGTTGGATAATAAATTTAAAAGGTGCATCTTTATTGGGTATAAGGATGGTTTAAAGGGTTACAAGCTTTGGAACCCAGAAACAAGGAAGGTTGTGTACAGCCAAGATGTGGTGTTTAGAGAGGTGAAATATGTTGTTAAAGATGAAGTCCTACCAAAGGAACCTGAGAAGATAGAGTTCGAGCTAAAGGAGGATGAATCAGACTCTACAACAAAAGAAGACTCAGAAGAGGAAGAGCCACAAACTCCAGCTGTGAGAAGATCAGCTAGGGAAAGAAGACAACCAGTAAGGTATAGTCCATCTAATTTTTGTTCAAATTTTTCTTTAACTATAACTGATGATGATCCTAGAACTGTCAGGGAGGCAGTAGATTCAGAGGATGGAAAACTCTGGAAGGAGGCCATGGTTGATGAAATGGCATCCTTGCACAAAAATGAGGCACGGGATCTGGTGGAGTTTTTGGCTGGAAGGAAGCCCATTGGGAGAAAATGGGTGTTTAAGAAGAAGATGAATGTAGAAGTCAAGGTGGAGAAATAGAAAGCTCGATTGGTAGAAAAAGGTTATTCCCAGGTGTCGGGAATTGATTTTGGTGATATTTTTTCTCCTGTTGCCAAAGTTACTTCTATTAGATTACTTTTATCTGTTGCTGTTGCATTTGATTTTGAGGTAGAACAGATGGATGTGAAGACAACATTTCTTCACGGGGATCTAGAAGAAGAGATCTACATGAAACAACCTGAAGGATTTATGGTGAAAGGGAAGAAAGAACTGGTATGCAGGTTAAAGAAGTCTCTGTATGGGTTAAAATAGTCACCAAGGACGTGGTATCAGAAATTTGATACCTATATACGGGGACTTGGCTTCACCAGAAGCAAGGAGGATCACTATGTTTGTTTTAAATTAATTGGTGACCGTGTTATTTATTTGGTCTTGTATGTGGATGATATGTTGTTGATTAGAAATGACAAAGAAATTATCCAAGATTTGAAGACCCAACTATTCTCCAAATTCGACATGAAGGATCTTGGTGCTGCAAACTATATTTTGGGCATGGAAATTAACAGAGATCAGGCAAAGAGGAAGCTCTGGTTAAACCAGAGGAAGTATGTCGAGACTATATTGCGAGTTCAATATGCAAGATAATGCTTGAATTGAATAAGTTCACCTTAGGTGTAAAGTTGTTCTTTGAACGATTTCCCAAAGAGACATAAGAAGAAAGAGGAGGATACGTCCTTGTTCCATATGCAAGTGAAGTGGGTAGCCTGATGTATGCAATGGTCTGTACTAGACCAGACATTGCACATGCAGTGGGAGTATTGAGCAGGTTTATGTCAAACCCAGGGAAGGAGCATTGGACGGTAGTGAAGCGGGTTTTCAGATATTTACGTGGCACTAGTGATTATGGCTTGTGCTACCAGGGAAGACCAGGATTGGAAAGAATGTTGGACATTCGTGGTTTTGTTGATGCAGACTGGGCTGGAGATCTAGACCAAAGAAGATCTACAAGTGGGTATGTGTTTAGCCTATTTGGAGGTGCACTCGGTTGGATGAGTAAAAAGGCAGATGCAGCAGTGGCTCTTTGTCTGAGAGAGCGGAATACGCAAGCCCATCATGCAAGCAACGAAGCGGTTTGGTTGCGAGATTGTGTTCAAGTATGGGGTTGGTACCTTGAGTTATGAGATATACTATGACAGCCAAAGTGAAATTTTCTTGGCTAAGAACCGCACTTATCATTCAAATACAAAGCACATTGATGTTCAATATCACTTTGTGAGAGATATGGTTGAGGCTAAAAAGGGTGTTGCTAGTAAGTGTGGACATGAAAGAATGTTGCAGATGCATTGACGAAGTCTGTGAGCACTCAGAAGTTCTCTTGGTGTAGAGAAACAATAGGTGTTGCAGAATTGGGCTAATGACTAAGCTCTCCTGTGGCCCCCTGCAGAAACAAAACAACAAGTGGGAGAATGTTGGGTATGTGTTATATTCTTTCCATGACTAGTCACATGCGGGGGGGTCACATGGGGGGCGATAACATCCTTTGTACGTTGCGTCGGGCGCAGTAGGGGGGTCACGGGGGGGCGGTAGCCCCTCCTGTCGGGGTCCAGGGCAGCGCCTCGGGAAAAAAAATAAAAAATTGGACCTTATTTTCCGATGGGCGGACCCGCCCATGGTTTTGTAGATCTGGTCAAGGGAACTACGGTTGTGTTCTAATACAGGGTTAATGGATTGGGGTTTATATGTGCTTCAGCATGTATATATATGTGTTGTAACACTAAAAGGAATATAATGAAAAATCAAGCTGGTCGTCCCAATTTAAAATCCAAGGGAAAATCTCTGTGTTTATTTGTTTTATGTTTTATGCTCTCGCTATTGTTTATTTTCTATTTTAAGATTCGTTTGTAGATAAATTTTGTGCATGGTTAAAACCTACATGGATAATCTACAATCACAACCACGTACCTTTTTTCTTATTTCATTACAGAGGTCTCTTAACTTCTTCATCATCTTCATTCACAATAAGTTGATGACTGAGCAGATAAGATGAAGAGTACCTTCAATTCTCTTGCCATAAAGAGTACATCTACAAGTTATAGGTTTCTCAAGGATGTCAATTGAACTTTTCGTTTCGTACCCTTCTTTGTGTCGAACTTGGGCCTTTGGTGTCATGGAGATTCTAGGTTTGTTCAGTGATGTAGGTTGTCCAATGCTACTTCCCGCGGCGCTGAAACATGAATATTTAGGCTTTGTCTTCCATTTCACTTTTTTATTTTGAACGAGATTCCATATTTCCTTGGCTTGTGCTCTTTCATTCATTTTGACCTAGAGAGTGTTTAGATGAGAGGAACCCACTATAATTTCCTTACTATCGACTACTGCTTTCAATAAAATTTAATCTATTTTCTTTTGCATAAGCCATAAATATAAGATCATTTCACCATTACTCTACTACAAATTCTTATAATTTCAATAGTATTTTCCATTAAGATATGAAAAGAAGTTTGATACTCAACTCTTCGTTGAACATATTATATGGCGGTTAATTTCATTTAAATGTGAAATGACCTCCAATCTACGCGTTAACCACAATAAAGTTGATTACCCTTAATTACCCATGTGATCCAGGTGGATATTAGTGGCCACCCACCTATTCCACTTCGACCCCACCACTTTTTTTTTCAGTTTCCTTAATTGTAGCACAATTTACTATTATTGGCAGTTTTTCAGGTCCTAAACTTTTGGAGCCGTTTTGAGGCCCTAAACGATGTTTTGTTGGAAAACGGGAACCACATGGCTAAAAGTAATGGTTTGTAGTTGAAATTTGTAGTTATTGGATAGATATTTCTAATGAGGTATCATACACATCAAACAAAGATCATATGCTAAAGTTATGACCCCATGAAGTTGATGTACCAACTAACCCCAAGGGGGGCCACAAACTTTTGGCGCTTCATCTCCAAGGGTTAGGTTTTTGGATGTTTAGGTTTTACCATTATTTCTCAATAATAAAAAGGCCTTCAAGCCTCATTTTAACATAGTTCATAGGCATGTAGCCGCCACATCTCTTCTCAGAGATAAGCTATCATCGCTCGAGCTAGTATATTTCCATTTTGTATGTAAACAATTTTCAGTGTTTTGTTATTAATGAATTGAAGTTTTGTTTTCATTGTAATTATGTGTTTCTGCTTATATTTATATCTCATTTTGTTCCTTCATAAATATGAATCAGTGGTATCAAAGCGGTCTTCTCTTTCTCTGTTTTTTTTTGCATGTCCCCAACGAGGTTGGGGTATAAAGAGTTGGGACTTGAGCTGGTTGACCCTTTTCAAGACTGTCCCCGCGGACATCAATGGCATCCCATGGCAGAAGAAAAGAAAGACGAGGGAGTAGCAAATCCTATCAAATTGTTGCTCGAAGAAGCCCTCAGGTGGCGAAGGAATGAGAAGATGGACAACTTTGTCTAGATCTTTCGACAGATGCCCACAAGTGACACATATTCATCTAACAGTCACTTCGGAGGCGTCATCCCCTTCAAGGTACAATTTAACTTCGATATCCCTATATTCAAAGGTCAAATAGATGCAAATGGTGTAGATAAATGAATGAATCTAGTGGAAGGTTATTTCTTGGTCAATAGTTTCTCTTATAGGGAAAATATTACTTTTGCACTGCTTAAGGTCGCCCCCCATGTCAAGGATTGGTGGGAAAATTACTGTGAGAAAAGGGTCGAGCAACCCTCTCTCTTTACAGCTGTTACACAACATTTTGTCACCGTCCCTGCAATCCCCATCCTGAACATTGGAGGACCATTTCAATGACTTTTGTGTATTGTCATACCTTGCAAAAAGTGTCATTACATCCCTTGGCATGTGAAGAACATTTCTTCTGTTGATCATTCCTGAAGCAGGCTCTTAAAACATATGATTTTGGGTCGGCACTGGTAGGTAGTTATGGCCTCGCACCCATAGAGAAATTAACACTGGGCCTCGCGCCCATTGGTGCTCTGTCTCAGTGTCTTACCCACGCCAAGTTTTTTTTGGAAAGTTTTTTAAAATAGAAGAGAAGTTTCCATTCCCAACCACTTCATGAGTGGAGTCATCATGGTTTGTTCGACTGAATAACGTCGAAGTCCTTCCTTTGACTTCTTGTTTCCTACATTTGAGCAACTCCACAAAGGATAAGGCCTCCCTTCCACCTTATGAGGGATCCCAAACCACCTCCTCCTCTCCTAAAAATACATCCTTCTCACATACCTTCAGCTAGTTGAACAGTCCTTACTATAGCTGGTGTGAGAATAAAGCAGAGAGGAATCCATTATCGAGAGAGAGTTTAGGCCCATTGCCTCACCAACATTAGGGAAATTTTGAGGTCTAAAATGGGCCTCCTAAGGAAATAATAAAATAATAGTTAAACCAATAAAATAATATTTATGAATTTTAAATTCACTTTTTGCACCACAATCCATATAACCATAGTTAAATTCAATTCAAAAGTTGTACCAAAATAAAATTAATAAAAAAATTGTATTTATGTGACTATAAAAAAGAATAATTTTTTCAAGAAAAAGTCATTATCATTGAACAACTAATACATTTGTCCTTTGTACTTAAGTAACTTAAAATAAAATATAAATATAAATTTATAAATTCTCAATTATAATAAATGTATAGGGATATGCATTGTTTCTTTCAAGGAATATGAAATGACAATAATATTATTTTATTCAAAAAGTGTGAAATGACATTTATTATGAGCATTTTACTTTATGACTTTAAAAGTACTTATAGCACTACCATGGTTAACCATGAGTTTTTATCCACCATTGAGAATGTGACAAGTAAGTACCTTTAACTCAAGCAATGCCACCTCAACCATTAGGGATGATTTCATCCCCTAAAATGTGATTAGTTCTCATAAAGTGAATTTTGATTGTACATTTTCCTTAGGAGGCCCATTTTAGACCTCAAAATTCCCCTAATGGTTTGATCCCCGACGAATGTTTGAGACGCATTTGACTGAACCAGTCGAAGGAGGCTGCAACGTCTAGGCTCTTCGATTGTAAACTTCTTCTCTCTATCTTTAATACAAGACTGGTTTTTTGGTTCCAATTTTGCATTCGATAATATGCAAAGTGTTTTGATTCTCCTTGACCAATCGAATAGCTATGAATGAAAATGTATTTTCGTATGTTGTCACTGTTCACTTGATCCTTGTGCAGGTACACAGATATTGCTACTGAAAGACCGCGACGTGTGAAGACAAAGATCAGCGGATAGCTACTACAAATGTCAATAGAAGTATTGGACCAAGGTAGGCCATCTATCCTAACTCTTTTTCATTTATAAGCTAGGATTCTGAAAGTCCAGCTTGTTCCCTTGTCGCTAGACCCACTCTAAGGCTAGAGGGATCGCGTCTGTCCATAGAGGGTATTTACCTGCACAACAAGTTGGCGACCATACTGGGGATTAGTGTGTTTGTCGTCTCTTGTTGTCCGTCCAGTTTTTTGCTTGTCGAGTCAACTTTTGTCGTTTCATTGTTTTTCTACTCTGTTTTTCATGTCTAACTGTTTTCAGCCATCACATTCAGTCCCATAGTGTTAGATCTGACCTCTGCTCGGTGGTCTTTTATTTTTTCCATAGTTTTCTAGCTCGGCGCTGTTATTGCTTGAACAGTCGCGCCGATTGGCGCTTGTTGCTTTTGTCACAAGTGTGCCAACCTCTGTTTATCGTGGATTACAGCTAAACAGACGCGCTGAATCCTGTAGGTTAAATTTTTAGCCTCTCACCTGGGTTTTGTCAGTTTTTCTTACCTCTAGGTTGGCTTTTTATCTTTCAATTAGTCCACTGGGATTGTTTTGAATCTATTCTCTCGTTCTTATTAGTTGTTTGTCCTTCATCTAATCAGTGGAGTTTGTCATCCTAGGGTTTCTAGGTGTCTCCTGCCGCTCGTTCGACTCTCTCCTCACTGAGCCTTCTGAGTTGAGTTTGAGTCAGTTTGGTCTCTATCATTTTAGTTTGTTGATTGATTGTTTTAGCTTTTATTTTGGTTCTATGTGTCTTTGGTTTGTTGAATGATCATTTTGGATTTCGTTTAGCTCTCCATCTGTCATCTTGAGCATAGATTACATTGCTCACTGAATCGGTTCGAAAGCCCTCTCTTTTCCTGAAGGAGTGCATATTTGTTTTGAGTGTGTGTGATGTTTGTATTGGATTGATTTATTGGTTTTAGATCGTTTCATTCAAATTGCTCAAAACTAGTGTCCATTTTTCTTTTTAGTGTAATAGTGCATTTTGCTTCTCATTCATCTAAAAAGACAAATTTTGCATTCTTTCTCTTAGTTTGAAAATGAAAAGCATTATTTTGCATTAGTAGCTTTTAGTGAACAAGGAAATAGTTTTTTCATTTTCTGCTTTGGTTATCTTAGATGCATCAGTGAAATTCTTCTTGTGTTCAATTGATTGTTTCTTTGTTATGAACTACTATCCCTCTCTTAGCTAGCATTCATTGAATGGGAATGATTTTATTTTGCATATAGTTGTGCATTAAGAATTATAGATCACATTCGGTAAGGCGTTGAAATTGCAACATTAATTCAAGATCAACTTTAAAATGAATTCAATCAACCTAAGGAAGCATTGAAACCTAACACACATATATTTAGAGGTCTAGGTTGGTGACGTGTTATGGTGTCGTTAAACCTAGTAGCTGTCGTTCACCATCTGGCATTAGACAGTGCTAGCATGGACTTGTGCTCCCCGTACCATCGAGTATATAAAGGTAGACCCTCATACGTTGCAATCCTTTATCCATAGGAAGCCAAGACTGTCGCCCTGTAACCGTGATACACCGAACACAGCATTCGAGGAGTCTGTCTGCACGTACATTAAGTCCTTGGTCATTTCTCTTTCATTTGATCACCAAGGTGTATATTGCAGTTCATGGGAACTCGGTACACCCTCTTGCTTAGATTTCTTGAGTAGTCATTTTGGTATTTTCGTGACTCTCTAAAATTGAAAATATCATCGAGCACTTTTCCTTTCGTTCTCGTTCAACCTGAAAGTGACTAGAGTCACCTTTTGCCTATTTCTTTACTCTTAAAATATGAAACTTCAGAGTTTTGTTTCAATGTCATAAATAAATATAATATAGAGGATGGAGGATATAGATATAGAGGATGGAATAGAAAAGAAAAAAATAAAAAAACGTACAGTAGGAATGGTGTGACAGTGTGACAAGTTGTAAAGATGAGAGCCGAGAGGCCCACAAATGTAATATTCGGCAAAGAAGGGTTTGAATCTTTAATTTTCTTGTTATTATTATAAGCAAGTATTTTATTTGTGTTCAGCTCTCTATTCGGTTATTGGATTAACCTCTGCTACACTACATATACACTAAATATTTGTGGTAGACACCATCATCGAGTTGTAGGTGCAGGGCAATATTGACCAGAATCGATTTAAAGCAGGAAATTTCGATCTTAAATAGTCCACGTGGAGAGTTGCTATTACGTTAAGTTGAAATTGCTTTTCACAATAGTTAAGTTGAGTCTTAACTGTTTGCAGGGCGAACTTCTTGGCTACGATGTATGTTAATTTTTAAATGGTGGCTAATTTGAAGATTATACAAAGTATCATTTAATATTCAAAGAACTAGTGGTCTCTATTTTTTTCCGCGCGTATTTTGATTTTTTGCAGAGGCATTGCATCATTTTTCTGATTTGTTGCAGAGTTTCTGCATCATTTTGGTATCGAAGCCCAGACTTGAGTTGAGAGTTGTGAATTGTTGGTTTATAGCAGTCTCGTTCAAGGTCAATGGGAGACTCTAATCAGTGGATTTCTTGAGCGCTTCACTAGAAGAGAAGCAATGGTTGTGGTGATCGATCGCTGAGATATGCTTCAGCTGGAGAATTATGGACGGACCTGCTGAATGTAGAAAGAGCTATGGTGTAAGTTGTGAAGGGAGCTATCGCTCGGAAATCTCATCAGGAATTCTTCAATTTCCAGTTTCTACGATTCTGTTTGACTTCAATTAATTGAATCTGAATTCGATGGATGATGGTTGGCGTTGTTATTATTAAAAATATTTGCAACTTCCAATTTTGTTGAATGAACACCTGCATATCTTAAACCTACACATATGCACCTCACGGATCATTCATATATATATACGTTTAGAGACGGCATTGGAGCTCGTCACTAGAAGCAGAAATGAGATGTTCAAGTGAACGCAACGGCACATGAGTTGCAATCTTAGCGGCAATGGCAATTCGACCGTGTGAAGATGTTGTAAGGCTCGTGACTACGACAGTTGAGTTGTTGGAAAATTTAATGTGTTTGTGGGAAATATATCGTTCCTTGTTTTTGCTTCCAGCAAGTGGAATTTGAGTAACGAGTTGCTATTTTGGAGATTGGATAAGTTGCAGTCCACTTTGCAGTAGGCATTAAAGGTCATTTTTGGGAAAAGTGTTTGGTTGTGCCAATGGAAGGACGCAGTATACTATCCAAGGCTTCACTACCACGTAGCCTTTGAGAAGTGGAGCGTAGAAGCATTTGGAGTCTAAGTTGTTGTGTTGCCATTGAAATCTGTGAAGAGAAGACAAACGCGGGTTTTCAAATTGTGGATTTTACCACTATTTTAATCACGCATAAAGGGTTGATTGCAGACTCCAAAAAAAGGTATATGTGCATAGTATCGAGATTCTAAAAGGTATATGTGCATTGTTTATTAATAAATTGCTGGATATTTAAGTGGATGCAACAAGTGTGGAGATTTGCGTTGAAAAGATTATGCGAGTCGATAATTTCTGAAAATTGTGAATTGAGTACAAACAATGGTGTGTCCTAAATAGGCCAGAGTATAATCTATTTAGTGTCTTCCAACCATTCAACAATGATTGTGTTAGGTTCCTATAAATATAGGATTCATAATTTTGAATTGACTCTTGATAGTCTTGTAAAATATGTACATACCTTGCTTTCTGCAAGTTGTTTTCCAATATTTTGAAAAAAATAAAAAATCAAAAATAAAAAAGAGGGTAAAAAATCCTAAAAGAAATATCAAAAGTGTTAGCCACCTATAATAATTGTTATACCAAAAGGTGGCTAAGACTTTTTTGAGCCTCCAAGGAACAAATTTTATCACTAAAAATTGTTGGCTCTTAGAGACTCCTTATAGGCCTCATGCCTCTGTCCAAAATCCTCGTTGCTGTTCCCATTAATTCTGCTGATTTCATGTAAGAAACTGCTGAAAAACCATCATTTTCCCCCTTCTTCCACTCATAACTAACCTTCATTTGCTGCCCCTTTTTTCCATGTTATTTCCTCTACTTTTCATAAGTTTCTCCTTCCATTCATGAAAATCCTCCTTACATGGTTTAAAACTTCTTTTTGAACTGTGCCGAAACCCCCAAATCCATTTAAAACCTTGAAAATTTTCCATAAAAAACAAGTTTTATTACTATGGACCTATGCCCCTTGGGCTAAGTCCTAACCACTTCCCCCCACATGCCCATGCATCAAAACCAAACGCCAAAGCCTTTCGGTGCTAATCGCATCGCAAATATTTCAAATGGGTTGATTGAAAGACCCGGTCCGAACTCCAATTGCGATTGGCCCTTGTTTCAAATACGCCACGGGCATATTATCCTCCAAATAATTAAAGGCCCCGCAGTCGGGCGCCTATTCATTCTATGCACTTTTTCCGCCCCGAAGCCAAAAAAAAAACTTTCGTTTTATTTCAAACCTTTGTTTTTTCATATATTATAAAGGTTTGCTCCCGGTTCATCTTTGTCGTTGATCGACAACCGATCAAACAGCCAGCGCTCCATTGCATCGGCGATTTCAATCGCATCGCAAAGTTCAATCGCATGCATTTTGTTTATCCCTCCGATTTCGACTCCCCGATTCATTCTCCATCGTTGATCTGATCCTCGGATCCAACGGTCATCGTCTAACCGCTTCTGCCCTCCCGGTCGCGCAATCGCATCGGAGATTTCTCATCGCACCCTTTTCCACCTCCCGCCGACTACGATTCCCTGATTAGATCTGGACCTTCCACGTGTCCCGATCCAACGGCTACGCTCCTCTCCCGCCTTCTGAAGCAGTTTAACCTATTTTCGATGGATTTCTTAACTATTTTTGTGTTTTGCAGATGTTTTTATGATTTCCCACTGTTTAATGAAGAAGGGCCGAAGGTCGGGAAAGACGTTTTCCACACCTTTGAACTATTAAAGGGAACCATTCCGTCGGGCTCTATTTTCATTGTTCGTCGATGCTCTATGGGGCATTGATGCCTTTAAAAGCCTTGCGCGGCTCTGCACATTGACAAGACACTGCACTTTAAACGCAATTTAAAAGAGTATAAATTTTGAAGACACAGCACAGAAGAATAGAAGATTGAAGACAGATATGGGAATTACGGCTAAGAATGCTTATCAAAAGCCTAATTCCCAGAGTTAAAACACAGTCAGGAGAAATTGTAAGTGTTTCACAGGCAGAAAAGACCGCCACCGCTGCATTCTGAGGCGAATTGATTCCTCAGCTACCACAGAGCCACATGTTGCCTCAAACCTTTCAAACAGAGGCCGAAGTTATTGCTTAAATAAATATCTGCCTCCAGCGCTGCCAAGAAGTTAATTCTGCCACAGGAAACTAATGCAACAAATATCTGCAGAGTTTCTCCAAACATTATGCAGATCCTCAAAGTCAACAAAGCTCCCATCGAGCTTTGATATTAATTGTAAAACATTTAATATAGAGAAACACCTGTAAACTTCTTCATCCAACCCCTCAAAAGGCCAAGAAGTCCTGAATCTGTATTAATTACCTTAGGAGATCTTTTATCAGATCTCACCTCCTCATCCTTCTATAAATACTTCTGTAGAAGATGAGAAGTTGTTGGTTGATTGGTTGTTGTTTGATCACAAGTTGTAATACTGAAACTCTCTGAAATAAATACATAGTCCGTTGAAGTTGAAGAAGAAACTGGAGTCTTGGAAGTTTTGAGGATGTTGTTGCATGCTTGTTCTTGAGAAGGCTCTATCATTGGATCCATGAGCTTGGCTGTTGGTGAAGTATTCTGAACTGTTTCATGTTTTCCCCTGTTTTCATTATGTTCCATAATCTCTTACTACAGTAGGCTTAAAGTTTTAGGCTAATAAATGACTCTTGGAAGCACCTTAGACCTGTTCACGCTTCACTGTTTAATGTTTTCTGCTGCTGAAGTATTTTAGGGGCTTTAATCTTTCTCTTTAGTCTTCATGCTTGTTTATTTCCTTAATAGTTTGAATAGTTGGTTTCAGCATGATTATGGTTTCCCATGCTTGTCTGCTGCCACTTAGAAACTATTATTGAAGTCTCCCTTTGAAGTTCTTTGCTTACAGTGAATCAAAGAGGTCTGTTTTGATCTTGCCCTTTGTCCTCACTTAAGTAGTTGGCTTAAAGGTCGTTATAATTATGATCATAGATGTTTTTAGATGTTCCCTCTTCTATGACTGCAATTATTAGTGAATCTTTTATGTTTTCTAAGTCATTTGAAATAAGATCTTTGAGGAAATAGGGTGTTCCCCGAATCTTAGATTTCATTTTAAAAGTTGTTTTGAAATCGTTATTTGTTTAAGGTGTGATTTGTAGATTTCATGGTTAGCCCTGTCTATTAAAAAGCTCTTTATTGTCCAAGTTATTCTTTCGAATTCCCTTTGTTGAGAATTAAACCTCTCTTTCTAAATCATTAATGTTCATCTCATTTCAAAAACAAAAGGATCCTGTGGCCAAGTTAGATTTGCCCTTTGATATCCCATATCCATTGATGAGTTTGTTATGACCTTTTCTTGACTCCATTGCCCAATGAAACAGATATTTCGTTGTCCTATATATCTTTCCTAGGCCTTTCATGTTCTGTTGTCTCAATCCAACCTAACAATCAAACAAATAAACACCTGCAGCTAATAACTAGTCTAAAATCAATACTCAAAGCACACAAGATAAACCTTTGCAAACAAAATTTTGAGAGATCCCTCTCTGAGAACAGGAGAACTAAATCCTGTAACTCTAAAGATTGGTTCTGATGTTTCCTTGTCTTTTGATTTGCCAAACTATCAAAACACGAGACACCAACAAAAGGACTTAAAAAATACATAGACCCCAAAAGAAAAAAAAGATGAAAATAAAACATGAAAGTGTGCAAATTCAATTGCCACTACTTTTTACTTTTTGCAAATGATTATGGCAGAGTGTCAATAAATGCCATAATCCATGATGAGTTAAAATTGTCTAAACTTAACTTGTCATGTTTTCAATTTCCATGTTTTAGATAGTGAATAAAGTTTTGTCAGACAGTTTAATCCTAACAAATCAGTAGATAGGTAGAGAATAATGAGGAGCTCATTAGTTTAATCTGAGCCCTCAGATGAAATAAGGTAGAATTAGATAGTTTTATGTTTTCAAAAGAATAAAATGTTTCAAGGTAGCATGCTTAAATGCACTTGCTAAAAGGAAGAAAAATGTTAGAGTAATGTTGGGTAGGTAGAAAGAAGTGGGAAAAATCATGTAATATTTATCACCGGGAAAACATCACTAATTACCCTCCCCTTATAAGTATTCAGTATTCTATACTTCCAGTCAAAGAGGCTCAAAGCATTTCTCTAACTTCTGTTAGGACCGGACCCAAGGCTCAATGACTGGACAGTGGAAAATGTTGAATTCATATGATAAAATCCCCTTCACCATTATTTATCCCTCATTCATACATTTAAGTCATCTTCATAATTAAAGAATCCTTCTTACTTAATGAAACTTAAAATCTCATTTAATTAACTTCCTTCATTCATAAAAATACAAAAACCCTCAAAAAACACTTTATTATAAGTAAATTGATGAAATAATGAAATATTAAGCTATGCTTTTATTAATTCCATTTACTTGGTCATTTAGTGTATATTTGTCTATTCATTTTTCCCTTGTCATATTAACTTCTAACTTATGTTATTAATTCCATAAAAATACCTTATCCTATCTATATAATTCCCTTTATCTAAAATACCCCTTAAAACCCACTATTACAAAGTTTTTAGACCAAAGTTAATATGCACATGCTAAATTCAAAACCCAAATAATACCCTCTTTGGTCTAAAACTAACTTTATTTAAATACGCCGCCCCCTATAGTTATTAGACTCTTCACACAAGTCTAAAGACTATATAATAAAATAAAAAATGAAAATATGGCTTTCCACGCATATTTTATATGTTTGGAAACGCAAAAGCATTACACCGCTCATCATTTTTTATCCTAAGCTATTACAACAAATTAAATATTTTTATAAAGGTTTAACCCCACCCCCCCCCCCCCCCCCTTGCATTTGTAATACACTTACAAATCTAACTCCGCCTCTAAGCAAGCAAAGTCGCCTTTTAACCGAAGGCTAAGGTTAAACATTGCAAAACTCAAAAACCTTACCCTTTTCATATTTATCCTTATTATATAAAGCCCCACGCCTTATATAAAAGTTAACCCAAGCTACAACTTGAATCCCGCCCATATATTATTATCGTCATATTATGTAAAGCCTCACGCTTTATATAAACCCATAATATATTCAAACCATGCTTATATTCTATCCCGCATACATAATTTGCCTCGGTCCCAGCTTTGATTGCCCACAACTTTCAAACAGATCCTCAACCTTCGCTCCTGATCGCAAGATCCAATGGCGTGAAATCAATATCGCGCAGAAAAATAAAACGTCCGTTCCAACACCAATCAAGCGCAAAATAGGTTGTTTTGACAATTCCACCTCCGCGAAGTGTCAACATTCTGTTGAATCGCATTCGTTTGGGTAAAAACAACTTACCACCATAATTGAAAGCGAAAACCATCGCGGGTTTCGCATTTGAAAAATCAAAACCGCTCCTGCCAGTTGATAGGACATGCATTTAATGCATCTACGATAATTAAAATCAAAGTTTAAAAACCTTTGATATATTATTTTGATGTTAATTTGTGCATTTCAAACTGTAAAAAACCTTCGCTTGACTGAGAAAAACCCTTTTGATCAAAATTATCGACTTATACCTGGAAAAAGTCAAAATTGACTGCAGATTCCCCATTAAAGACCATTAAAGCCAGTCGACTACACCAGTAATCCAGAACAGACTTCAAATTCAACCTCGATTTCTTCAAAACTCTCCAAGCAACCAAATACTTGCATTCAAAGGTATTTTTCGACCAATCAAAGCCTGCAATTTCTAAGTTTAGACTTATAATCACAAAACCAGGTTTTCAATTAGGGGTTTTGACCAAAGAAATTACCTAAAAAAAGCCGGAAAAAGAGGCCAAACCCTGGCCAATTTTTCCCAGAAATTTCCGAGTCCAAAAGAAGCACTTGTTTAGCCAATTTCATCAAATTGTGACCTCTGAAGATTAATCTCACATACAAAAGGGGTTTAAAGCTTTAAGATATCCTAAAAACCCCTTTTTACAGCCAATCTATTCAGAAAACCCTCGTTTTTTGTCTTATCCCAGTTATACCCTCTGATAAAGAGAATTCGCTCCTGCAAATAGTTTAAGCTTGCAATAGTTAGTCCAAAATGACTAAAAAGCAAATCACAGTTAAACCTGGAGGTTCTAAACCAACCAAGCCTGGAGGATCCAAACCTCCTAAATCTGTAACTCCTAAAGATGTTAAAGCTACTCCAGCCCTCACTACTAAAACCAATGTGTCAGTAAATCCTCTCTAGCCACTTGTAGCTGCTGAAGAAACCATTCCATTGACTGATATGGACTACAAAATTGTTGACCCTGTGGTAGAATTCAACCTTTTAGAAATACATAATTGGTGTTATGATAAGTACTTGGACAAAGATGAAATGCCTATTTGGGAGACTCATTTTCCCCAATATGTAGTTCCATTGACCCACCCTGGACAAGACCTTGTTAGACTGTGCCAAAAGCATTATGAACCAGACCAAAGGGCCATTGTTAATGCAGACAGAGAAATCCTTTTTACTATTACAGCAGAGTCCATAAATCAAATGCTTCAATTACAATCTGATCCTTAATTAGTCCGCCTTTTTATTGAATTTTTAACCCAGTTGTACTTAAGCCTGGATTTCCCAAAGAATTTTATGATATTTCAGGACTTTTTGCCTTCCCATGTTGATATTCCTAAGTTAAACCCTCCTTATTCCACTACCAAATTTCCTAAAGGGTCAAGGCATATTATTTTCATCCTATCTCTTATACTGGGATACTTTACAGCTGGATTCACTGATGAATCCATTCTTGGCTTTCTATCCACCTTATCTCTAGGCCAACCCCCTACACTCATTTTTTATTATGCCAGTTTCATAGCAGACAGTATTCATCACCAGCTTACCAAACTACCCACTGAAGGGGTTTTCAGATACTCTTCCTACTTGTTTCATTTGTTTTTATTCTTCCAAGCTGACAATCTTCCAATTGCATCACAAAAGATGGACTTGGAAGGTAAGCCTTTATCTATTGTCTTCTGGACTTCCTTGCTAAGGAAAGAGAATAGTGAATTCACTTATACAGATTTCTCAGACCTTTTCCTCCATTCAGCAATGAATATTTTGTACAAAGTAGAGCAGCCCAGGGTCAATGAAGAAATGAAGAGGATCTTACAACTATCAGAACAGGGAAAAATGGGAGACTGGTTTCTTTATGAAAAACATATAGAGATAATAATTTTTGGATCCAACTTATTGCCTTATAAGTTGCCAAAATACATGAACATGAGAGTTTTTGCATTGGAATATTTAAGACAGATTCTAAATTCTGACTCTATCAACTTCTTAGCTGCAAGGAAAAAGACTCAATTCAGGTTGAAGAATCAGATTGGCCCTTTCATCATAAATAATAGAGAGGCAAAGAAAGAGACCTCAAAGAGACTAGTAGAATTCAAATTCCAACAAAGTTTTCCTTGAAACTATGATCCTCAAGGGATACTGAGTAATTTAAGGGTAAAATGTAAACTTACACCCTTCATTCATGAGCCCAAACCAGAGATTGAGAAGTTTTCCAATCAAGAAGATAGGGTGGAAAACACATTGATAGATACGGTAATTAATGCAGAGACAACAGGAAAAATGGTTACAACACAAGCCTTGGAAGTTGTAAAGCCACTAGAGACTTCAGCTAAAAGAAGTAGAGAAAAAGGAACATACACAGCTGAAACAACTACAGAAACAAAATTCAAGCTCATTTACAATAAAAGGCTTAAATTCAATTCCATAGGGAAAGAAAAGGTAATTGATGTTGAGGATACCAATGAACCAGAGGTAAATAATGATGAAGCTACAGTGATAATCAATGAAACTTTTGCAGAGATTGGAAAAGATCAAACAACAGGTAAAGATGATACGCATATGATTGAGAAACAAAATATGGATGCTTCTTCCTCACAGACAGCTGAGGAAAAAGACCTAGATATCAAGGAAAAATATAAACATATAAAGAAGAAAAATGAGGAAATTAAATCAGAGAGATATTTTCAATTCCTCAAGCAAAAACCAAGGAATCAGAATGCGCTACTGACAGCCTTTGACTATTCTACAAACAAAATGATTATGTCATTTCTGCAAACAACTACTTCAACACCAAAGACAGTGGCAGATTATAAAAAGGTTGAGTTTGAAGTAGATACTGAAAATGTTCATGAGCTAGACCAAATTGAATTCCACAGACATAGCTCTGAAATGTTGTATTCAACTGTGGTGACAAAGGTAATGAGTGCTACAAAGTTGCAGAATACTATTATTAACATGCAGGATCAAGTGAAGCTAGACAAAGGCTCTTTGTATGCTAAAGACCTAAGGATTAAAGCCTTAGAGGATTTGATTTTACAAGTGGGATATGATCCCTCAAATGTGTAGGAAGCTGAATTGTTGATTAAGAAAAAGAATGATGATATTGCAGCTTTGAGGAAACAGCTTAAGCTTCCTCAAAGTGAGCACCCATAGACTAAAGAAATCCTTCAAGAGAAAAGTGAGAAAGAAGAGATGATGAATCTCACCCTCAAACTAACTGCTCAAATCAAAGAAATGGAATCTCAAATGGACCAACTTGTCCAAGAGAAGGAAACTGTGAAAGAGACTGACACTCCTATCATTCCTTCAGTGATACCAGTGATTACCACATCAGTGGCATCTACATCAGGATAAAAGCTAGCACCAAAGGAACCACTAGCAACTGTAGTGCCAGTGAGTTCAACAACTACTTCAAACACAAATTCTTCTACAACACAGGTCCAACAAGCAGATGCAACAGGTTAGATTGTGAAGGCTATGGAGGAATTGTCTTTGAAAAATAATGAAATCAATAGCCTAAAGAAAATGATTGAAAATATTGAATCCTCAAGTAAGTTAGCTCAAATAAATGCTAAGACCCATGAGCAGAAGGCAATTAGACTTGGAGAAAAAATCAAGGGCTTACAAAAAGAGCTAACATTTACTGAACAAATTTCATTTGTCAAGAATCATCTATGGAAAAACATAATTGAAGGCATTCACACTCAATGGCCTTCAATTCAGATTATATATGAGCAGAGAGACTTATTGTTAAAAGCACAGGCAGAAACTCAGAGGACCAAGGATGAGTTAACTGATAAGCCAGCTCAGGTTTTAAAACTCATCAGATTCCTGAATAGCAAGAACAGAGCAGAATTGGAAGAGTTACAGATACTGGATAGAATAGAGACCATTTTACAGATTAAAAAGGTAGTAACAAAGAAAAATTTGATGAACTAGCTAGAATAAAAGTGTGAATCAATGAACATTGCCATAACAAAGTTTATGGTGAAGTATACAAACCTAAGAAAAAAGGGCTTGCCAGACATTCATGTCTTCAATGAAAAACTAATGCCCCAAAAAGATTATGATAATAAAATCAGAGAATTTTCCAAGGAACAAGTCAGCAAACCATTGCCACAAGGCACTCCTACAGGTAAAGTACTCCTTCAACACTTTGAAGATTTATTCTTTCTTCAACATGAGATCAAACATCTTTTTGTGTTCAAACCCAATTTTTCTAAATACACGGAGGCAAATGAGAATTTTAGAAAGCTGAAGAATGTAAAAATTCCCAGTGAAGAATAGTGGCAAGCATTTACAAATTTGATGTGAAAATGAGAGAAAAAACAGTGAAGAAATTACTTTGAAAACAGTCAAGAAGAAACATTGAAACAAAAAGGACAGTCTGCTGATTTTTTACTGCAAAAAGAAATATTTTTACAGCAGTTATGGCTTTTTTTAATAACTTAGAAAAAAAAAATTTTGATGTTTTGTTTTGTTTTTTTTTTTTTTTGGGTTAATTTTTGTTTTTTTTTCTTTAAATTATGTGTTTTTTTTCTAATTTTGTCAGTTCTTTTGATATAATTTTCAAATATTTTTGTTTTTTTAATTTATTTTTGTTTACATTTTTATTTTTACGAGTTAATTTTGTTTTTTTTTACATTTTTATTGGTTTTTTTATTGCTTTTATATATATTTTTTTATCTAAGTTTTGTGTTTTATTACCAACATGAAAATCACCACTCTAAAAAAAAAAAGGTTGATGCTACATCAATACATTTCAAAATTAGCATGAAAATCACCGCTCTAAAAAAAAAAAAAAATTGATGCTGCATCAATACGTTTCAAAATTAGCATGAAAATCACTAACATTTTAAAACAAATATTCATACTTCATAAATAAAAATATTAGAGTGTCAAAAATGTGCACCAAAAAAAAAGGGGTGATTCTGCATCACCATTTTTCAAAATCGAGTGCTTTTTATGCTACAAAAAAAAAGTAGGTAACAGTGCGGTTACCTATTTCATCGGTAACAGTGTTAATTGTCCTACTCTCTCTCTCTCCCTCTCTCTCCCCCTCACTCTCCCTCACACACACTCTCTCCATATCCCTCTCTATGTATCTCTATTTCTCCATCAATCCATTTTCTCTATCCTTCCCCCACTTGTTACTCTATGCCCCGACCCCCCCTCTATATCCTATTATTCCTGCTACACTCTCTCTTACTTTTTCTCCATCTCACTCTCCACATCTCATTCACACACTCTCTCCACACCTATGTCTCTCACCCTACCCCCTCTTTGTCTTTATCTCTTCACTTCTCCACTCATCTCTCTCTCCATTTCGCTTCCCCCCCACCCCATTACTCTCTCTCCCTTCCTCGTATCTCCTTAGATTTATCTCTCTCCATCTCTCACACACTCTCACACTCTCACTTTGTACCTTTCTCCTACTCTTTTCTCATCATATTTCTCTCTCTGTTCACTCGCTCTCTAATCACTCTCTCTCTATATATTTATCACTATCACCTCTATGCCTCTATCACCCTTACTCCCCAACCCCTTCCCTTTTTTTTTTCTCTATACCTTTAGCTCTCTCACTTACTCTCACACTCTCATTTTTCACTTCTCTTTTGATCTCTCCACCTCACTTCTTCTCCATATATATATATATATATATATATATATATATATATATATATATATATATATATATATATATATTTGCAATCATTATATCCCCTTTGCTTCCTATTCTCCTCCCCCACTATCTAACTATGAGTACTCCCACCTCTCTCTCTCCATCTTCCTCCTTCCTCTCTCACTCTACCCACCCTATAATATTTCTTTCTATTAATCCCTCTCTCTCTATCTCCATCCCACTCTTTCTCTTCCTTTCACTCTCAACCTCTCTCTTATTGGCTTCCATCCCCAAATTTTCCTCTCCATATTTCTCTGCTCTCTTCACTTACACCCTCCTCTCTGGGCCCTCAACCATTCACGTATATTTTTCACTATATATGATTGTCACTAAAATATTAAAATCACATGTGTTTCGGCATTGGAAAACTAGAAGACAATCTTGGAATAAATTTATTTTTAACCTAGGTAACATCTGAAATGTTTCCTCCAAATTTGAAGTCCATAAATATCATCTCCTTTGGTTTGGAAAATCTTAATTTGTCTATATATATTGCCAATATCTAAGGTTGCTGAAAAAATATAGCAAGGAGATTCACGTCGTCAGGAAGATGAGCATGTTCGATTGTATGTTGTATGTGTCAAAAGTAATTAAATAATACTATGGGTTTCAATTGGGAGAGACTACTTAATCGATGTATGCATTGGGTTTATGAATGGAATGGTGATCTACTACTGTGAATCAATGAAATTTGAAATGGAATAATTTGAGTTCAGAGTGCCTATGTTGCATGAAAGGAGATCCAAGTGCCATCTCTGGTGTGAAAGGAGTGAACTTCTAAGTGCCAAATAACCGTGCGAAAGGATTCTTTGAGTGCCAATGTGGTGTGAAAGGAGTGAACTTGTGAGTGCCCAATAAGTGTGTGAAAGGATCTCTCAGTGCCAATGATATGTGAAAGGAGTGAATATTTGAGTGTCGTGTAGGCCGTGTGAAAGGATTCTTGCTCTGAATGCCAACAGTGGTGACGACACAACCTTTGCTCCAAAAGGAGTAGTCATTGAACAAATTTCGAGGCCTAAAATGAGCCTCCTAAAGAATAGTATAAAACAATAATGGAAATAATAAAATAAGATTAGATTACATCATCAAGTTTTAGAGGGAAAAAAGGAAAAACAAACTATTTTTTCAACTTATCTCCCTATGATTTTACTCAAATTTCGAGCAAGAGAACTCATTGGATGCAAAATTTAGGTCCTCATCCAAGGAGTACCCATGTCGCATACTGTCGGTGGACACTTCTACACGAAAAATGAGAAATACAAAGCAATCACGTTTTTTATGTATTTCTCATTTTTCATGTAGAAAGGTCCATCGAAAGTATACAACATGGGTACTCCTTGGATGAGAAATTAAATTATGCATCCAACGAGTTCTCCTAGTCGAAATTTGAGTAAAATCGTAGGGAGATAAGTTGAACTATGAGTTGAAAAATTAGTGTTTTTTTTATTTTTTTACTTTCTTGCTCCAAAAATGGTGAATTATCCCCCATGGTTAATATCGTCATCTTGAATCCTATTATTTCTTATAGTGTTTATTTTGGTTGTGCATTTTTGTTTTGAGTCCCATTTCTTACCTCAATACTTCTCTATTGTCACAACCATAGATGCATCTATTTAAATATCAAGTCTCCTTCGCTAGTTGTTGCACTACTGAAAATTGAAGAGTCGAGATTCTTTGTTACTCGTGGCTATGGGCTCATAGAGGTAGGAGGGTTGGTGGTTACCTGTGCTTGGAACAATTGGTGGAACAAGCTTTTAGTTGAGGAGACAACTATATTCAAACCGAGATATGTACCATAACAAATCAAGCCGTTACCATGTAGTAAAAAATTGTTTACTAGAGGAAGACAAAAATAGGGGGATGAGATTGGTTGGGATGAATAATGTTTGCCCATCTAACCCCACAGAGAGACACGTTCGATGTAATAATGTAATTTCTTAATGTAATATTTAATTTTAATTTTAAAATCAAAATATATAAAAAATAATTTATATCTTAACCAATTAAAATATCATGGCTTGAACGTTTCCACAGTCAAATACATAATGTAGTTGAGAATTTTTGGAATCTTGTGTAGAATGATTGAAAAGCCCGATGTTTCGGGTGAACACTTCACCCGTCTTCAGGAGGAGAAAGCTTAGCAACTGATAGGAGAGCAAACCTTGAAGGCTTAAATAGGAAAGATTATGGCTGAGAATTTCAACGAAGATGATAAGGAAACCAAAAATAACCGTTAGAGAGGAGAATAGATTAAATTGAAATTGAAATTAATTATAATTTTTATAGAACTAATTCCTTAAAATCTCTATCCCAACCATTCTTCTATCTTTATCTTAGTTATATCTAATCAACTAATTTATCCTATTGTAGATATTAAATCTTATTGTTCTTTTATCTATCTTAAATTTTACTCTTACCTTTGTGATTAAGCCCAATAATCTTAATCTCTTCATATAGGGATTTAGGTATTTTATCCAATTAACTATTCATTCTTCTCTAAACGAATCCCAATAATCCTAATTTCTTCATATATGGAATTAGCTATTATTTTTATCAAATTAATTATGCATTCTATAATCTTTCTCTAACGGCAAGATTTTGATTTATTTAACCTTGTTTTGACTTCCCTTCAACTACCTTTGATTTATTCTATTAATTAACATAAAATTCCCTAAGAGCTATCTCATTTTAAGGAATTAGTTATATAAAAATTATAATTAATTTCAATTTCAATTTAATTTATTCTCTTCTCTAACAACTATTTTTGGTTTCCTTCTCATCTTCATTCTCAGCCAAAATATTTCCTATTTAAGCCTTCAAGTCGCTAAGCTTTCTACTCCTAAAGATGGGTGAAGTGTTCACCTGAAACGTCGAGCTCTTCAATCATTAGGATTCCAAAAATTCTCAACTACAATTAAAATATATTGTAATATTTAATTTTAAAAATAAAATTAACTGTGTAAAAACAATTAATTTTTTAAATTAAAATTAATATATAAAATGGTGTACACAATTTCATAATAAAATTTTCAAAATAAAAAATTAATATTATAGATAAAACTAAATATAATTTATAATAAAAAATAAAATAAAATACAGATAAAGGTTAAAATAGAATGTGATAAAAATACAAATTACTCTTATTAAATAAATGTTTCTATTTTTAAATTAATTAAATAAAAATAATAATTAAATCAATAAATTAAAATAAAATTATATTAATTTTAACATTATTAAAATTTAAAATTACATTAAAATAATTGTATAAAATATAAAATTTAATGTTATTACAGTTAAACATTTTATATCATGACTATTGTAAATAAAAATAATGGAAAATAAATAAATTTTAATTTTAAAAATATAAATTAAATAAAATTATTTAATAACAAAATATGTTATTGAATATTTTTTTTTTAAATATTATTAAAATTATAATAATGAAAATATTTCAAAAAACTAAATACAAATTGGAAATAAACTGAATAACTACCCATATGGTATGATATAACTTTTAGTTTAAAATTCATTTTTCCCTCTAATAAGTTATATAAGGCAATTTGATATATAAAATATGTTGAGGAATGGAGCAAATTCATTAAGAATAGGATCTAATCTAAGTGATCACAACACATCTTTAATAATAAAATAATTTGGAGAATTCTACATTTCTCCATTATTCGAAGTTCTCTTCTTATTGGAAAAAAAAATCAAAGCATAACACGAATAACATACGTCTGTTGGTCTCAGTCTCAACTAGCTTTCAAGAGTACACAAATCAACTTGATAATTGAGCTTTCATATTTTCATTCTCGCTATAGGGTTCATGCTTGTTCATTTGCTGGTGAAATTTCATCTTCACCTTTCTTGCCATAAGATAGTGGTGGAGTTTCTCCTCTTTTTTAAGTTTTCTGAGCCAAAGGTGGAAAACTTAAGCTCTTAATTTCCTCTTTCTTGATCTTGATTGCATGCTAACATCCTTTATATTCAACATTAATATAGGTTCTTGGACTTATACTTGTCTTTAATGTTTGCAATATCTTCAAGTTTTATTGCTTTTTCGTAGCTGCCAATATCTGCACACTTAAAAGCAATGTTAGAAAAAACCTTACTGATTCTTGTTAGCCTACTCTTTTAAGAAAACTTTCCTTTCTTCATCTATCTCTACTCACATAATTGGTTGTTTCATTGGTTCTTCATATGTAGATGTGACTTTTGTGCAAGTTTTATTAAGACATCGTGTTTCAATCCAAGATTTAATAAATTATTGCTCTTCTTCAAACTTTGCTTTCCACTTAAAAAACATCTAGCTTATTTTCTTGCAACATTTGTAACCAACCTTCACTCAAAATATTTTCAAAAAAATATATCATATTAATGGTTCATATATTGTAGCACATTCAACAACATAAATACTTTCAACAACACCTTCATCTTCAACTATCTCACTACATTCCATTTCAAACTGGTTCGTATTTGGAATTTCATATACTTTCTTCTGAATTGTTTAAATTCTCTTGAGAATGGTTTAATTTTACTTTTTCAAGGGCAATATCTGCTTCCTCAATTAATCTACTAACATTTGGCGGAAATTCCGATAATTGGTTCTAATACTTTTGGACCAAACGTCGTAAATTTCCCCAAATTTTTTCCATCCCAACTAAACCCGCCGCCATACCAACGCCATGAAAGTGTTTAATACCAACATTTAGACAAAGTTTCAATTGCTATCAAGTTAGAGAGGACGCCCAATTGCGATGTTGTAGTCTTTAAAGGTTTGAGATCGCTTCCAAAATGTTGCAGCGCGACACAATGTCTAAGTGTCGCAATTGCGACGCTTGGAGGCACCGCTGTAAGAGCCGATAAGTTTGCGACAAGATAACGACACTTACGCGCTACAGCAAAATATGAAACTTATATGCGTCGCTACATAAAAATGATTTTGCGTTGTTTCGTATCCGTCGCACAGCTGCACAACGTCGGATATCGTCGCCACAAGATTCGCCTTCGTCTGAACAGCATTCGCCCTCAGCTCTTGCAGAATAGAATTTTCCCTCAGCATTCGCTCTCAGCGTTCGCCCTCAGCTCTTGCAGAACAACATTCGCCCTCAGCTCTTGCAAAATGGTAAGTTCTTACTGCAGGCCCTTCCTCCTATAGTAGGGTTGACTCTATTTGGGTTTTTTTTGTCAATTCCATTGGATTGTGTTAGGCTGTAGGGTTCTCTCTAGATGTCAAGAATCAAGATTCAATACCCTCTATTATCTTCATCACCCAATATAAGAATTTCATGCGTTTCCAGAATGCCATTATAATTTGGTGCATCATTATTTCTCCTTGCTTTAAAACCCTACATTTAAATGAAAACAAGCATTGCATTTTAACTACAAAAATCTATTAGTGTTCAAATGTACATGTGTGCTACATTAACATCTGATATCACGCGCGCATTCGCCCTTCGCTCTTGCAGAACAGCATTCGCCCTCAGCTCTTGGAGAACAACATTTGCCCTGAGCTCTTGCAGAACAGCATTCGCCCTCAGCATTCGCCCTGAGCTCTTGCAGAACAACATTCGCCCTCAGCTCTTGCAGAACAGCATTCGCCCTCAGCTCTTGCAGAACAGCATTCGCCCTCAGCTCTTGCAAAATGGTAAGTTCTTACTGCAGGCCCTTCCTCCTATAGTAGGGTTGACTCTATTTGGGTTTTTTTGGTCAATTCCATTGGATTGTGTTAGCTGTAGGGTTCTCTGTAGATGTCAAGAGTCAAGATTCAATACCCTCTATTATCTTCATCACCCAATACAAGATTTAAATTTTTCCCAAAGAAACGCTTATTAATTTGGCAGCCATTATTTCTCCCTGCTTTAAAAACCCTACATTTAAATGAAACAAGCATTGCATTTCAACTACAAAAATCTATTAGTGTTCAAATGTACATGTGTGCATCACTTGTGTAGGGTATTCCTTTTCCACTTTCACATTATCCAAGAATGTGTGCAGAGTAGTTCATATTTTTTGTGATTTAGATTATCTTGAAAAAGGAAAGGTAAATTATTTCCCATGGAAAAAGAAGGTTTTCCCTTTTTACTACTGGAAATGGTACAAAAAAGTTCCATTTCTACCCAAAACTCCTATGAAACAAGAACCAAATAAAGGCCATGTCCTCAATGGACATCATTTGGCTTTGAAAATGGCCATTGCACCGTGTTGTTTCTTATATTACATCACTATAGTTTCTTAGGTCATTTATTATTCCTTGAGATGAAAAGCAACCAAAGAAATTGTGAAGATCCTTTCAAGAAATAAATGACCATTTCTCAATCATATCTCAACTATTTTTTATTTTATTCAGTGGTTGCTTACTTTGAGAGAAATTTGACACTTTTATAAGGAATATAACATAAAAACACAAAAATGGGAAGGAATTGATGAGGTAGATGACCTTTAGTTGTTGTCAATTAAGAATTGATAATACATGATGCATGTTCTATACTACAAACTAGATTCCTTCCCGGAGTTAGGACACAGAGTATTGAATCAAAGTTGTAGTTTCTAACTTCTTGTATTGGTTCATCAATCTTGAAATTCAGACATTGCATGTCTTCATTGCTTCATGTTTGAATAATTTGCATTATATCGTACAATAGGAAATTAGGAATTATGATTATTATTATTTTATGGATCTGTTAAGTTACTTTTAAGTTTGCATGGTTTAGTGTGAAATTATTCTTGTGTGCCCCTAGGCCCAGGTGAAGGAATGCCAAGGACTGAGAACCCCAGTTTTTAAATGGTATTGTTTCTTATACCCAAAAACCCCTCAACATCACTTCTTATTAGTTCTTAACAATAGTGTTGTAAACAATTTGAGAATTGATATAGCAAAATCTCACACTTCTCAAGATAAAGTCCTAAAGCTGAAGTGTGATACCATGTGTAATTCAATAGCCCCATTGTCTCCTCACCAACCTCTTTTCACTTCGGGCTAGCTCTCCTCCAACTCAAGGGGGGTTCTCCCTAGTAAATTTTAGGGATCTAATGGCCCAACCAAACCAAGTCAAGAGCCCCCTAACTCTCTATGTTTACTACTATCAATCAAAATATTGAACAATAGGGTCAGACATGCATCCTGAAGATAAAATTGCCAGGGTATTTTTGGGTAATTTCAAAGGGAAAGTCCCCCAACACATATAATCAAGGAATTATAACATGATTTCAAACATTAAATATCAACAAAATCATTTAAAGTATATTGAAAGGAAAAAGGTGATGGAAGATAGAAAGTGCCTTACTTAAATGCTCTAAGGATTTTTCAATAGTTGCTCCAAAAGCTTCACTTCAAGGCCCTTCAAGATCGCCTCCAACAATGCTATACCATCAGCTTCAACAATGTTGCTCCAAAAATATCCTCAAGGTCTTCACAACAAGTTTACTAGAAGTTGCTCCAACAATATATTCAATAAGGTCTTCATTGTCAACTCATCTCTTGTTTGGGTGCCTTAATGTGCAATGACATGTTTCCAGGACTGAATTCAATGCAAGGCGTATTTGAAACTCTAACTCTGTCTTCCGGTGTCTTATTAGAAATTATTTCAGTTTTCATTTTGTGTTTTCAAGTTAGATATTGTTTTAAAGTTTTTACATTTATAATTTTATTGCAATGTGGCAGACTGATCAGGGCAGTACAGGAACAACCCCGAGACGGGATGATCGCGGAAAGAGGCCAGCGGAAGAACATGTAAAGTGTCAGCATTGCTCTATCTTCAGGTATTTTAGTTATTTACATAATTGAAATAATATTAATTTTGTTCAAATATGCAGACACCTAGCCATGGTACGCCTGATGATTCCCTCTTTGAGGAAGAGCTTTCTTCATCCCTATCTCCAGTGTTCTTGTTGCGAAAAAATGCACGAGATGCAAGGTCAGAATTTAATACTTTGATAGACGCGCCTCAAACACCTGAAACAGAAGAGAGGATAAAAAAACTTATGAGCCAACTAGAAACATATCATGTAATAATAAAAAGTCAAAAGGATATTTTTTTGTTCTGCATGAGATGAATTGTGATAGTTTGATTTTTAATTTTTACATTGACTAAACTAACAAAAAGTTCTTTTGTATGTAGCGTTTTCTGGCACTTGCTGAACCCAGTGTTGGTGGTAGTGGGACACAAGGGCAAGATATTGCCCAACAACCCTCTCGTACACCTTCTACTCCTTTAGGTGCCAGCCAAGAAACACACCCTGCCCAAGCAGACACCCAGCCAACCGCTGAACGTGTTGGCAATGATGAGGCTGATATGGCCAACTACATTATTACGTTTCCTGGAGCTACACGTGTCAGCTCCACAGGGACCATTAATGGCACGTTGTTGGTGAACGATGAAGGTGTCCCTATAAAGCATGTACAACTCCCAGGTAAATTTTAATATTTTAACTATTTCATGTACTTTATCTAAAACATATTTATCATGATTTTTATTTTTAAATTAATGATAGTATATTTTTTTTTCTGTGTAGGAAACAATGATTTCTACAGGTTTCTGGAGAGCCATGCGTTGGAAATTTTTGGCCCAACCATATGCACAGGGTGGAATTCCCAGAATTCCAACCTGAAAAAAGAACTTCTAGATTATCTAGAAGCCCTTTTTGGGGTCGGCACATTTGACAGAACAGCGGTGGCTCAGGTAGCTGGAAAATATTTGAAATATACCAGGGACACCTATAGGACGCAATTGCAATTTAACCCTAGATATGAGTGTCCTCTCGCAGTTCCAGAGAGTGAGTGGAGAGCACTCATCCATGACGGAAAAGAGAAAAGGGCAAAGAAAGAAGGAAAAATGCCAACTGGACCCGCAAGGTAAATTACAACTTTAATTCAATAGTTTTAATTTTCTCTATGTCTAAAATAAAAGTGTGTTACGTCATATCTGACTTAAATCTTTTGATGCTAGGTTGTCTGACACCTCAAAGGAAACCAAAGCTAGGATTGAAAAAAAGGGCCATCACAAGCTAGGCCAGGGCGGCTACTTGAAATTAGCCGCAAGAATTGTAATTAAGTAGCTAAACATCTTATAATTAATTGTATCGTCTTCCAACGTTTTTGTAATCCTATCAAATATGATTAAAAATACACAATCATATGTAATGTAGGGTGATGACTTCGGAACAGAAACTACAGAGGAAGATAAAAATATCTCTTTCCATTTCAGCTATCAAGCCGTAGTTGAACGTCGCAGAAGCTTGGGGCGGGTCCCAAGATCTAGAATGCCTGATAAGGTAAAACATTAACCTTTCAATATGTTTGTTTTCGTCCATAAATTTAATTTCTAACAACTTTGTTTAGATCAGGGGAGCAGCACTACCGATGAGGAAAATAACCCAGTTTTAGAGCCAGATGTAGATGATCCTCACGTGCAACCTGATCATTGTAGTGGGGACCAGGCCGACAATGCTACTATCAGTGAGGGCCGTGATGGTAATTAATTTCCACTTATAGTTTTTTCTAATTATACCTTGATGGTTGTCCTTATAAATTTTTTTGTTTAAATGACAGAGAATATTTCCCTTGAGGATCTTCCCACCAGAGAGGAAGACAGGGCAACAGTCCCAACGGCGACAACTGATGCACCAGGCAAATAATCTCATTGCAATTTTTTTAATTAATATTACTGAACTAGTTCAATGATATTTAAAAACTGACAATTAAAATTTAATATTATCTGTTTTTGTAGGCGATGCCCCGTCACTAGATGAGACCAGACATCGTGACTACGCAACTAGGTCAGCGGCGACAACTGGTGCACCATGTAAATAATCTCATTGCAATTTTTTTTATTAATATTACCGAACTAGTTCAATGATATTTAAAAACTGACAATTAAAATTTAATATTATCTATTTTTGTAGGCGATGCCCCGTCACTGGATGAGACCAGACATCGTGACTACGCAACTAGGTCAGCAGTGTGGGTCGAAAGGCACGAAACAGGAGCAGAGGACGATGATATTGATGATGTAATTAGGAGCTTTAGAAATAGGAAGAAGAAAAAGAAAAAGAAAATTTGATAATGTAAAATATTGTATTATTATAAGACAAACGTTACCATACTTGGAACGTTTTTTTGCGTTATATAAAAAACTCATTTATCATACTATTTTTATGTCAAGCATTAATTGCAATGTTTCCTTGCGTACTTTTTGTTGAATTGTTTTTTATTAGTTATTGAATATATTTTTTTATGCTCATGAAAGTAAAAAATGAATTATAGATTGGGTATTGGGGAATTGAGAGTGATGTGAGGGTGGGGGGGAGGGGCCATAAGAGCTTCCACCTTCACGTGGTTGGCCCTGTTTAGTAGAGAATAATTTATTGGAGCGATTTAATCTTGGAGCAAACCTCCCTCGATCCAGTGTAGCAACAAAAAAGTCACTGTTGACTTAGTTGCTACTCTTTCAGATCGTGGGAGGTTTGTTCCAAGTTCATGCGACTCCAATAAATTGTTCTTGAAACGAAGAGGAGATTATTCAGGTATGTTTTGACATTTTCAACATATGTTCTAACATTATCATAAGAATGCATCTTAGAGTAAAAAATACTATATCAATTACTTGTATTTATTGTATAGATAATGATGGATTTTGATTGACTTGGCAGTGCAGGTACAAATCCTCTTGCATCATGAGCAATACAACTTGTCAACCAGGGTCCTGTCCAGGATATTTTTGCTTGTGCGCTTGACCAGGTTCGTAATGTCACATTTTGTAAGTTCCTTTACAGTTCATAATTCAATATTAAGCTTGTTCATGATTATTATCTAGGTTTTTTGTATGTGTTTTTTCATCTATTTGATTGTAAGCAACTATGCATGTTTCCTGTTGTTCACCATGATTTCTCCCATTACCACTCCCAGGATGAATCCGACTTTATTGTTACATAGGTTACTTTATTGTTACTATGATTTCTCCATTTACGATTTCATAGGTTATATCATGTAAAGTTGTCAATCTCAGGTTGGTGATGAGCTTTAGTTCTCCAGATTTGGGGCTTTTCTGATATTTTCTCCCTCATGTCATTCCTGCATCACCTTGTTGTTTGAGCATGCCAATTGTCTACCACTTGTACCAATTGGCACATGTCAATCTCTGAGTGGTGCCACATTTCACCTATTTTCAGTGAGAGTTTAGGGTTTCTCTAACAAAGCTTCAGAAATCCGATTCAGTGCCTGCTTGAATATTGTCACATAATACTCATGGTTTGGATTGATGAGCATGTTCGCATCAATTCATCATCCAGCAAGCCACAAAAAATTTCTCCAACAGCTCTTTATTCCGAAAAAGTCAATATTACAACAAAGTATAAGAATCCACCCTCAATACTCTAATTGAGGGAGTATTTATACAAAAAATTATCAAAAATATCTCATAACAAATTGAGATATAATCTAGGGTGACTCATGAATAAGTTACAATAAAAATAGAGACAAATGGTCTCGTAGATAAGATAAAAAGTAACTGATGTTGTGTTGTTTCCTTCTTTTGAGAATGCGCTGGAGGCATGCCCTATGTTTTGGCCCGTTGCTATCATCCTCAGTAATTCTGTTCTGACTGCCTTGCTTTACTGATACTCTTTGTTTTCACTGATACACTTTGACCTCTATTTATCCTTTTTATCATGGTATACTGTAGTAAATAGGAAAAATTTCATATAAGGATAAATTTTACAAAAGTTCCAACAGTTCTTCCCACCATTTATCTTATGGTATTCTAGTCCATTGAAGTTTTCTCAATGTTTCATCAGCCTCAGTATATCTGAAAAAGGTAGGCTGAATTGGAAACAAATGATTTACTTCATGCTCAAGATAAAATAAATTTTCCAATCTGTCATGAAGATTTTTTCCTGTTGGCAATGCTGCTTCTTATGTACTGGTTGAAGAATTGGCCTGATTGTCAGCATACTTGTCCAATTTTTCAACATATATTTCAAGGTCCATTAGTTTATCCTCTGAAACTATAGGACGAGCAATCCTTTTTTCAACAAAATATCAAATCTTTCTCTGAAGGCAATGATTTCTTCTTGCATATCTGAGCACCTTCGTTCTAGATTCTACATAAGGGTGCTCTTAGTAAAAACTCTTTTTATTTCCAAAATTGTTCCGGTCTTGTCCTGAATACCAAGTTCTGCAAGTTGGTGTCTGGTTTGAGTGTTTAGAAACTGTATGAGTTGATTGGATTCCTCAGGCCTATTTCCCAATTCTTCTCTTGTACTTTGAACTTCTTCTATAGCCAATTTGACTAAATCATTTTGTTCATGCATAATCTGAATTGAAGACCAGACATCCTTTATTGATTGGATAATGTTGTCCCAAATAATTTCATTTATTTCCTTTAAAGGTTTCTCCAATGTGAGATCCTTTTCCAATGCTTTAACCAAATTTTCTAATCTTTTGACCTCTCTTGTTTTATCAGCAACACTCATTTTTGAGAGATCATATATTTGTTATAAATTAGTAAGCTGTAAATTTGTGTGATGGAGTTATGTTACTTGAAGTTTAAATTCATTCATTGACTATATTAATTCTTCAGAACTCAAATTGGAAGTATTTACCTGTGATAGCTCTGTTGGCTGACCTGTTGCGAATGTACCTGTACCTGTAATTGCCTCTGTTGTTGATGCTGGAATAGTATACTGCTTGTTCTTTAATGCTTGTTCAAGCTCTTTTTCTGTTTCATTTAGTTTCTTATTCAGTTTCAAAAGCAAGTCCATCATTTCTTCTTCAAAAATTGTCTTTATCATCTCTTCAGTTTGTGGATGTCTTGAATCTGGCAATTTCAGCTGCTTTCTCAAAGCTGCAATATCATCATATTTTTTCTTGATTAGGGCCTCTATACCTTTGACATATTTAGGATTGTGACCCAATCCAATGATTATTTCCTCCCATGTCTTTATCCTGTTGTCTTTGGCCTGAGAAGAGGCTTTTTCAAGCTGCAATTGTGCATTAGTGTTCTCCAAAGAATCCTGCAACTTCTGAGTTTCCATTGCTTTATTGGTCAAAGTAGAATAGATCATTTCACCAGTCTACTTATGTAACTCAATCTGATCTAAAGGATGAATATCCTTTGCTAAGACTTCAAAATTTGTTCTAATATAATCTGCAGTTGTTTGAGGCTGCTGCACTTTTGGTTTGAAGTGACTCATTATCATTTTGCCTTGTTGAATGTCATAAGCTGACATCAATCTTTCTTGATTCTTAGGAGCCATCTTCAAATACTGATTGTAAACCTGGAGTCTTAGTGGATCATTCCTGGCTTTTATATTGATAAAGGTTTTCTTTATATGTCCTGCATCTTTAACTGGTGGTTTGAAAGAAAATATTTCAACACTATGTTGCTTTTGCAGCTCTTTTCTCTGTAAAGTAGTGGATGCCCCACTGACTGTACCTGTTTGTTAACTATCCAAATCTTCTCTCTGGCTATCAGGAATTTCCTAAAAAAAATCTACTTCTGGAAGAGGATTTAATTTTTGTCTTTTAGCATGAGGTTGTTCTGAAGATCCACCAACAGGGGTAGCAACTTCAGCATCTCTCTTCTTGCCTTTTTCTATATTGATAGGAGTTTGTAAAATTGAAATTTCCGGCTCATTGATCTAAATAGGAGGAATTTGTACTTGACCCTGTTCTTTAGAAGTCTCAGGTTGCTCTGTCATTGTGAATTTTTCAAATACTTGTATGTCAGGCTCCTTTTCTTTTCCTTTAGATTGTACTGTGGCCAATGCACTGATCTCCTGTTAATTTTGCTGAGAAGTCCCTGCAGAAGAAGGACCAATACCTGTTATCTGCACCTGTCCAAAAGAGTCTAGGTCAAGTATTTTCTCAAAGTCTTTCATTACATTTTCAACATTGACCTGCTCACTATCCTGTTCTACCAATGTTCCTTCCATCCATTCATCCATATTGGCATATTGTTCAATTTCTGGAATTTTGTGATGAATGTATGGTGATAGTTTATTTTTCATTCTTCTATCACAGCTAAAGCTATTTGGGTCATAAGGCACCCAGTAAAAACTTTTTTTTAATCTGAGATATTCTTCTAAGATTCTTTCTGCTTCCTTTCTAGCATCTCTAGAGTTACAAACAAAGGGACCTAATTGAATTTTGATCCTGAGTTGAGCCTTTTTCTTTGCATTGCAGAAATGAACTATATCTAAGTTAATCATCTGCCTGAAATACTCTAGTGCAAAGAGTCTCATGGGGACATATTTGGGCAACTTGAATGGGCACAATTCACATCCATATATTCTGATCTCAGTGTGATTTTGATACAAGTACCAATCACCTACCCTATATTGTTTTGAGAGCTGTAGAATTTTCTTGATTTCATTATTGACTCTAGGAGGGGAAACTCCTATTAACAAAGTGGTTGCATGGTGTACAAATAGGTCAATAAACTCATTATAGGAGTAAGGAGAATCAGAGGAATTATGGGTGATGGCAGACCAAAATATCACAGACCTAGGATTTCCTTTGGCATCAAGTTTCTAAACATGGAAAGGGAAACTTTCTGATTGGTAATAAATCATGAGATGATATATAATAGAAGAATATTTGAACACTTTTTCATTCTCAAATCTCATGAACTGATCATGGATTTTATCAGCAATGTAGGATGCAAAATCATACTTGACAGCAGGGGACTGTCCAGGGGTAAATATAGACAACAATACTAGGGTTAATTGATCAACATATTCACTAGTATTGCAACCCATGATAAAGGATATCATATTCAGAATAAGCCTGCCCACATCAGTGAAAAAAGTATAACCATAGGGGGGAAGGCCTTTGGGCTGATGCTCTGGTAACATGAAGGTTTGACAAATGCGATTTAACTCTTCATGGGACAAATTGGCAGACTTTTCAATTAATTCTCCCATGGACAGGGGAGTGAGGGCTTGACCAGGTTGAAATTGCAGCATTTCATTTATCGACTGAGTAGTGATTGGGAAAATGATGTTCTGACTCAGGGACAAAACTGCTCTTTGATTGGGGTCATAGTTTGCATGGCAGTAATGAATTAACTCAGGAAAAATATGGACTGAGGGGAGAAGATACATGGGGAGATTGGATTCCCATAATCCAATAATATCAGAACCGTTTATAAATTTATCTCTGCAGCGGCAAAAGGTTCGAAGAGTATTATCACTAAGAACGAGGTCTTTAATTTGAAAATCTCCATCTGCTAGGGGTAGATAGTCTAAATCTCTGTGATGGGCATTCAAAGGTGCGACATTCAGAGCCACTGGAACCTCCATTTCTGGTTCTTGTGGATTCAGAAATGAATTTCTGGTTTTTGTGAAGAACAAACACAATTACAAGTTTTGGGAATGCAATTTACAATTCTGGGGATTGAACAAGACCAAATTGAACTATGTTTCTATCTTTCATGCAGAATTTAAAACAAAAGCTAGGATTTCACAGAGTTTTAACGGGAATCGGGGTAAATACCTGTTTTTTGGGAGATGAACAGTGATTAAACAGGTACAGGCTATGGCGTACGAACTCTGGATTACTGGTATGCAATTGTCTTCAGCAAAATATAGTTGATGGCGCTTGACAGTTTGTTTTTGAAATTCTCTGCATGAGACTTTGGTCATTCACAGAATAATGAAAATGACGCCGGAAAAATTGTTTTATTCACAAATTCCAAAGGGTGACGGGTTTTTATTTATTTATTTAATGGATGACGTCAGAATGTACGGAGGATGAGTCATGGGAGGCAAGTGGTAAGCGGTTTCCATCGCACCACTTTTGGGGAAAAGTGGTTTTGGGTGGAGGGCGAGCGATTCCATAGAATGATTGATGTGTGGCATGGCACTGTTTGAAAACCACCGGGCCATCGCGCGTTATTGTTCGGACGTGGATGGCTAGAGATATCATTAATAACCGTTGATCTCAGATGGGTTGATCGAACGGCGATGGGGACGTGGAAGTGACGGGGATTTAATATGGAGGGCCCGACGCAATTAAACGTTAATTAATCTCATCGGGGGGAATCTAATTGGCGGAGTTAATTAATCGTGAGGATTAATCAATTTGTTTATAAAAATGCAGGAAAGTGATCGGGAAATGATTTAACCAAGGTTAGCGGTTAAGGGAGGTATTGGGTATTTTACAAAGGGTTTATAGTTTTAACCTTGGGAAAGGGAGTCGGGGGATTAAAATACACAGGGGAAGAATTATTTTTGTATTAAAACACGTAATAAAACATGTTTTAATTATTTTTTCAATATACTTTTATTATATGATAATTAAATCAGATTAATCTAATTACCATAGGGGGCGGAATTTAATATTACGATATATTTAGCCAAAGGGGCATAAAGTGGGTTTTTTATTTAAACATGTGGGAATAAATAACTTTGGCTAAAATTTATTAATGGGTTTTTGGGGATATTATATAAAAAGGAGTTGTATATAATAGGAGAAGGTTATTTTTGTAAGGATTTAATACATAAAATCAATGTTAATATGACAAGGGGACAATGTAAACTCAAAATACATTAATATAACTAAGAAAGTGAATATTTAAAAGAAAATTGCATTATAACCACTTCATCACTTAGACTTGGAATAAAATGTGATTTTGAGGGTTTTTTATGAAATAATGCATAATTTTCCTAAGTAAAATGGGATTTTACTTAGGAAAATATGTTTAGAAATGAGTGAATGTTCTGAAGAATGACTTCAAGTACTTAGGCTTTTCCAATTATTGGGCCGAGGGTCCGGTCCCTCCAAAAGTCAAGGAAATGCCTTGAGTCCCTCTAATTTTCAAATACCTTAGTACTTAGGGGAAATTAGTGAAATCTTTAGGGGAAGATGAGAAGGGAAGTTAATAACTTTGACTTTACTTTGCTTTGAATTTCTTCCAGTATAGTGTCTGCATTTGCACTTTGTGATAAAAGTAAATATTAACACATTTAGAGTCATTGTCCATCACATGCAATTCTGCAACATCATCTACCTACCCTACCTACTTTACTATACCATTTTTTCTTCTTTATTAGGGTGCACTTAAACTAGCAAACCCTTATCACACTTTCTTTTCTTTTACATATAGAAATCTATCTAAGTCTAACCTTATTACATCTAAGGGCTCAGATTAAGCTATTGAGCTCCTTTTATTTACTCTACCTATCTACTTATCTGCTAAGATTAAACAGTTTGGTAAGATTTTATTCTCTATCTCTAAAACATGAAATTGAAAGATGAAATAGCCAAGCTTAAACTGTTTGACTATTCATAAATTGTGGCATAGGATACAAGTTGCACACAATTTTATTTATTACATAAGAGCAAAAAGTAGTGGCATTAAACTTGCACACTTTCCTTGGCCTTTATTTTGGTGGGGTTCATTTTCTTTTACTTTTTTGGCCATTTTTATTCTTTTTACCCTTTGTTTTCTTTTAGGGTATACCCTCTTTACATTTTTTAATTTTTTTTGATTTTTTGATAATATGGAAAACCTTTGCAACAAGAAAATGTATGAACATATTACATAGCCCATCAAGTCAATCATGAAATATGACACCTATTGGTATAGGATTCTAACACTGGCTCCACTTGGGGATGGCTTTTCCTGGTGAAAAGTCAAGAACAGCAGGTCAGTTGTCCTCATCCATTGACCTTGGTGAACCTGTAAATGTCTTTTGTCTTCTGCAAACTGAAATCTGATCTGAAACTAAAACAACACACAAAAGTTTTCAAACCAACTTAATGAAAAACTAGCTGAAAATTGAAAACTAAAAAAAAAATGCTCAAAATTCTGAGCTTATTGGCACTCATATACCTACTCAATCTACTTAAAATCTTATTGAATCAGGTAATACAAAAATTCCAATGAAGCCAATCAAGTAGCTGTAACAATAAATGGATAACTTGATTGCTTGTGATCAAAATTGGAAGTATATTATGATCATGTGCCTTTATAATAAATGATATGATGTGTAAAGGTCACTTTTGATGTATTTTATCCTTATAGAGAAAACATGTTTGCAGATTTGGGCTAAAAATATTCTCCATATAATCTGATATAGGATCAATAAAAGTATGATGTATGTTATTTACTTTTAGGCCTTCAATGACTGGTTGCTCAGTTGTATTCTGAATATTAAGCCTTGAAACTATTTCTTCTGTCTTGTGTTTGAAAGAATAATCATCCTCAATATGCAAGTCAAAAGATAGTACAATTTCCTCTTGCTTAGGAGAAGGAAGATTTTCAAAGAATTCTTTAGGATTTCGGAAATTGTATGACCGAATTTGAGAATGCAAAAGTTTAATTTCATTTTCATAATTTTCAGAAATTATCTCAAGAACACATATTTTCAGTTTGGGAGAATATTTTCTTGATTTCAAAAGAAGAAATAAAGCTCTTAAAAAATCCTCATCAAGTTGAAGTTCTAATATCTCATCCCTCAAAATAGCTAGTGATTGTTTTGTGAAATTATCATAATTATCATCATACTAATCATGTAAGTCTAAAAAATCTTCTAAGAACCTTGATTTTCTTAGGAATAGGTCATTTTTTAATAGCTTGCATCTTTTGAGGCTCCAACTTCACTCATTCTTTTAAAACAATATGAACCAAATACTCGAATTCTTATTTCCCAAAAGCACATTTGGATATTTTTACATAAAAATGATTGTTCTCAATAATTTATATAACTTTTCCACATGTTTAATAGTGTGGTATTCCCATGATTTATTATAAATATGTGTATTATCAAATAAAACCAACACAAATTTTATAAGATGGGATCAAACAAAATTTTTCTTAAGTCGAGCCCGCCGGACTTCAAACGTCGATAAACCATAATTTAAACCAAATTCACGTTCCAAAATAACCTGCTGATGTCGGCTAATTTTGTGACGCGAAAACCAAATGAATTCCGCCCTAATCTTTTTCGGGTCCGAAGTTTGGCTGGCATACGGAGGGAGAGTTGTGACGCGAATTTCTTATCAAATTCGCCCTAATATTTTTTGAGTCTGGATTTCCACTGCGTGAGCGGCCCAAACAAAGATCCACTCCAATCAATTTCTGCCACGTGTCCTCAATCAAAACTTGCCCTGCTCCCGGCTGCGGGTGCATTCGACGGCGTTTAAGGTGATGGGACATGGATGTGGTGATTTCATATCAATCGCATTAAGTTTTAACGTTGTTCAATTAAGTTCCAAGGTTTTCACATCTAATCGCATTAAGTTTTAACACTGTTCAAGATCGGACCTCCACTCTTGTTAGCGATTCTGCATGCTCCAATATGATCCGGCCTTCGGCTCTCATTAATGATCAGAGATTAATTATGACGGGTGTCCTTCGATTGCATTGCAGTCGGGTCGATAAAATGGCATTTCGCTATGGTTTTTCAGACGAGCCAGTTGATGGGTTACACTGCTTCCTCACTGTGATGAGAAGGAAAAGTGGCTAGCTGAACTGCTGCGTAGACCTTGTTGCATATATGCATTTCTCTCGGTCTGGTCCTTGTCTGTCTTCCTCTATTTCTTGGAATTCTGCTTCTCCGTCTCCTCTTGTGCCCACTGCTAGTGAGACTGCACCCATGCCTCGCATGCGTCAAAGGATGTGTTGCCGCAGGGGGAGCACTAGAGGTCAACTCCTGCGTGCTCCCTCCAGCCCCTCAACTGAGTTGTCTTTCGGCCAGTCCAATGATTATTACGCAGGTCGCTATCCAAATACTACACTAGTACAAGAAAAAATCACATTGGTGAGGGTCATGCTTGTGACGGACCTTTAAGGTCCGTCACCAATGTCACATATGGTGACAACCTTTAAAAAACCGTCACTGTAAGTGTATATAGTGATGGTCCTTTATGGTCCGTCACCAAAGACATTTTCAATGACACTTTTGGTGAGGGTTGTTAAAGGCCCGTCACTAATTCTCTCTTTGGTGACACTTCTAGTGACAAACTTTTAATGACCCTCACCAATGCTCTTTTTGTTACTTTTAGTGACGGTCAAAAAATGTCCGTCATCATTGATCATTAAAAAACCGTCACTGTAAGTGTATATAGTGATGGTCCTTTATGGTCCGTCACCAAAGACATTTTGAATGACACTTTTGGTGAGGGTCGTTAAAGGCCCATCAATAATTCTCTCTTTGGTGACACTTCTAGTGACGAAGTTTTAATGACCCTCACCAATGCTCGTTTTGTTACTTTTGGTGACGGTCAAAAAATGGCCGTCATCATTGATCATTCCAATGAGTTTTTGATGACGCTATGTACCTGTTAATATATTTTTTTGTCAAAAGTTAACGATTTAATACCATTATTGTGGAGTATTTTTTATAATATGTCCAAAGCCATAGTGGTTAGGGTCAGTGAATTTCTTAGAAGTAATTAGTGTGTATCATTTCCCTCAAGTAATAACTAGTCAAATAGAGATTTCCTATGAGTCAACAGATGATTCATATATATTAAGTTTATTATCTAGAAAATTCCCTTTAGATAAAGTTCCACTATTGTGTGTAGGAAATATATTATTTAATACATAACCAAGCTTTGACAATTCTATTAATGAGAAAGACCTAACGATCCTCACCAATCTGGGCACGCCTTAAATTAATGCTTTGGCACACACTAACATTTCTTAGCACCCCACATGTATTGGAACATCTTTGTACCTAGAACATCTTGTGATGACACTTACGCCCAAGCACATGGTGACATGCGCTAGCACAACATCGTACTCTGCTAACATGTGTTGGCATGTTGCATATAGTCCCATAGCATGCCCTGGAACACCTTGGTTTAATGCATTGACATACATTAGCACTTGGCACACAATGCCACTTGGCATGTATTGGGACCTATTATTAGTGTGCCTAGCATGCCCCTTTTCAAAAAGATAAAGTCCTGACTTATTAACCCTCTTAATATTGGTTCTTCCTTTTGTTGCCTCGACACATATTGACATACCCTGGCACCCTGTGCCACAATATCCTTAGCACCTAGCATGTATTGGCATATCTTGGCACTATTAATTGGCACATGATATAATTAGCACACCCTGGAACTCCCAAGCACACTTTGGGAATTCTTGACATGCCTTGATATTCCATAGCATGCCTTACCAATGCTTAGCATACCTTGTCAGTCCCTCCTTGGCATGACAACTAACACTCATTAACACTAGTCTCTGGCGCACATTCCTCATATTCATTAACTTTCATGAATTTTTACTTAGTGCTCCCTTAATGTTTTTTCCTAGTAATCCTTAGCACTCATGAACATGCATTATCACTCTCTAGCACACTTTAGCACTCTTCAACATTCCCTTCCACTTCATAATATGCATAACACTAGTTGCTGACACATATTGGCGCTTGGCACGTGTTGGTGCTTGGAAAGTCTTAGCATGTGTGGAATACGTTGAGATGCCTTGGTATGATTTGGCATGGTTTAATATTAAATTTATTTGTGATTATCAGTTGTTGGAAAGTAGATGAGAAGAAACAAAGGAATACTTGGCACTTAGAATGCACTAAGACTTTGCACTTGGCACCTATTGTTGCCTAGTGTTGGTGTGCCTAGCATGCCCCTCTTGGAAAAGGTAAATTGATGACTTATTAACCCTCTTCTGTGTTCATTTCCTTGTAGTTTAACTTTTTTCTCCCTTTTTTTGTCTTGACATTCCCTGACATGCATTGACACACCCTTGCACATCTTGGCATGCCTTATCACTTAGCACATATTAGCATGTTTGACATGTATTCCCACTATCTGGCACATCAAGGGGGTGAAGAGAGATGTAGTCCTAAAGTAGGTCGAGTACGAGGGCGAGTAAGGGTTGATAAAGGGAGGTCATGATCATCCTCCAAGAGCAAGATCATCATGTGAGTGTTCAGAAGAATGTTACATACCTTAAGGGTCGATTTGCGCTAGGAAGTAGGATAACATATTGTTGGTTCTCTTCTGGCAGATCGAGCTTAAGAGAGGTTTCTCATGAGAATCTGGGCATGTGATTTCAATGGTGTCTTTGTGTGAAGGCCGCATCAAATTCCGAAATGTTGAAATTTGCAACAAGAAATAGTGAGATTGGAAACCATAAAGGACAAAAAAAAATGCACCCACACTGGTGAGGAATTTTGATGCACCAGGAGTGAGGAATGTGGGGTGTCTAATTTATTTTTCCCTTAAATAAATTGGACAATAAATTGTAATTTCATCTCATAACAACTTTTGTTAGTTAATTAAGTCATGATGACCGAGTTAGCTCAAGAAATTCAAGTACTTGAGGGTCTAAGATGAGGCATCTAGAGGGATTCTAATATTTTTTGGGTCCAGTTGAAATTGATGCATTAGTGGGGTGCAAGTGTAATTAACTCAATTAAATGCGTTAAAATCAGTTTAACTGGTTCTAAATAAGTTATGAGCTAGCGAGAGGTCTAGTGAATTAAATTAGATTTAATTCACAATGAGTGATCAATCATATAACTGATAATTCGCTATTAATAGTTGTATGCATGTCAATTTCGAGGAATACCCAGTTGAGACAGAGGTTAAAGGGAACATAACTATCAGTTGTATTCAGAGAAAATTTCCCATGTGAAATTATAAAGTCATTGGGATTCCATAATGGATTGTGCAATCAAGGAAGATTGATTTTCCTAATTAATAAGAAGTTAATTCCCTAGCTAGGATTGTATGAGCAAGGAAGGCTGAAGTAAGGATCAGAATTGGCTAAGTACTAGACCGAGTTTGCCTAGATCAACGGGAGACAATTGACAGAGTGTTGGAGAATCTCATGAGAGATTAAGCATTAATGTTTTGTTTCATGATTCCTTGACTTAATACACAATAGAGATAGAGAGCCTTTGAGCAGTTTCTTTCCCCAAATACATCATGTTGTTGTGCGATTGATAATTTATTTCTCTTACTTATATGTGATTGTGCAATCGTGTTTTGTTTCCGCAAATTGTAGGAAGGATTCAATATCTTGTTTTAGTAGATTACAAGATTAGATTGAATCCTGTTGGTTAGATTTTCTACATGGTATTAGAGCAGAAATTTTTTGGGCGGCGAGTTTGCATAGAATATTTGAATATTTTGGTGTAAAATTTTCAAAAACAAATAGGCTATTTGGATTCCTTGCGAAAATCTACCGAAATAGAAAAAAAAAAAAATCGGTCGAATCGGAGCTCGGATGAGGGAGATATCATCGATTTAAAATCAACTCTTTTTTAGAAACTTTTTGTAACGACGAGACAATTAGACCTTGCGCGAGTCAAGAACCTATATGTAATCGAGGTACCAGATGCATGCAAAGCTTTGAGGAGAAAGGCAGAAGTTAGAGACTTGGTGGTTTAAAGGGAGCATAAATACCTCTTAACATGAATCTTCATGAGAAGCGGTCTCAGAAGGTTGTGGAGTAGTTGCCACAATTGGAGAAGCAGAGAGGAGACTGAGTGGAAGCATCCACTCAAGTAGAGACCTCCATGAGGGGGAAATTTTGAGCTAGATGAGAAGAGGGAGCAGCCATACCTGGAGGTGTAAGCTGGTGGGGTGATGTGTAGACATAATCCCAAGATAAGAAATTTGGGCAAGGTCCATTGAGATGGCGTGTGATCTCATGGATCGAACCTGGCTACAAGGAGCCACAGTACAATAGTAGTAGGAAGGATCAGTTAAATTGATGTAGTCAGATGTCAGCAAGATAGAAATCAGAGTCAGATGTCAAATACTGGATCACAAATTAGAGTTAGCAATAGTTCAAAGGGCACGGATGCAGATGTCAGCAGCAGCGCAGAGAATCCAGTACTAGACAGATGCAGTAGCTAGCAGCAGTCAGAAGATTCTGATGACAGATACATTATACTGAGTAAGTTGTTCGAAGGCTATTCAGTTTTAGGACTTGCAGGTGCAAACAACACTAGAGAAGTGTAGCATGCAGAACATTCCAAAAGTCCCGAATGGAGATAGATTGAATTCCTTTCTTGTTGAGAGGGAGTATTGAAATTTGCAACAAAAAATAGTGAAATTGGAAACTAGAAAGGACAAAAAAAAATGCACCCACACTAGTGAGGAATTTTGATGTACCAGGAGTGAGGAATGTGAGGCGTCTAATTTATTTTTCCCTTAAATAAATTGGACAATAAATTGTAATTTTGTCTCATAACAACTTGTGTCAGTTAACTAAGTCATGATGATTGAGTTAACTCAAGAAATTCGATTTAAGGTGATTGAGGTGGATATTGGTAGCCACCCGCCTATTCCACTTGGGCCCTCGCCATTGTCTCTTTCAATTTTTTAGTTTCCTTAATTATAGCACAATTTACTATTTTTGTCAAATTTTCAGGTCCTGAACTTCCGGAGCCATTTTGAGGCCTCAAACGACGTTTTTTGGGCAAGAAAGGTTTAGCGATTTCATAGAAATCGCATTAGCAGTTGTAGTCCTCGAAGAGATCTTTCTAACAAAGTATCATGTGCATCAAACGAAGATCATATGACCAAGTTACAACCCCGGAAAGTTGGCTGCCCAACTAACCCCAACGGGGCCCATAAACTCTTGGTGTTACATCTCCTCGGGTTAGGGTTTTGATTGTTTAGGATTTTATCTTATTTTTAAATAATAAAAAAGACCCTTCATCCTTATTGTAACACAGTTCAGAGGAACATAACTATCAGTTGTATTTATAGAAAATTTCCCATGTGCAATTATAAAGTCAGTGGGATGCCATGATGGATTGTGCAATCAAGGAAGGTTGATTTTCCTAATTAATATGGAGATAATTCCATAGGAATTGCGTGAGCAAGGCAGGCTGAGAATTGGCTAAGTATTAGACCGATTTTTCCTAGATCAGCAGGAGACAATTGGCAAAGTGTTTGAGAATCTCAAGAGAGATTAAGCATTGTATTGTTTCATGATTCCTTGACTTAATACAAAATAGAGATAGAGGGTTTTGAGTAGTTGCTTCCCCAGATACATCTTGTGTTGTGCGATTGATAACTTGTTTCTCTTACTTATATGTGATTGTGTGATCATGTGTTGTTTCCACAAATTGTAGGAAGGATTCAATATCTTGTTTTAGTACATTACAAGATTAGATTGAATCCCGTTGGTTAGATTTTCTACATGAAATAGAAGAGAGGGTTGATACCATCTTGCCTTGTGGTGGATAGTAGGCCGCAAGGTCTGTGATAAAGACCAACATAAATGGAGGAGGACTTGCACTGTAATTTAGAGCCATAACAGAAGTCGACACAGGTGTAATATTGACTGATTTAACCCTAGTTTGAGGGTCGACATTGAGATCTGAAGTTCATGTCAAGATTCAGTCAAAGAAATGCCCAGAATCTATGGATCCATATGAGCTAGGTCAAGTCTCTTATGGAGGCAAGAGTCGTGTTTTTTCTATGTGTGGATAGGATTTGTTCTACAACAATTAGAAGTACATAAGTATAATGCCCTAGTTAGGATAGATTCCTAGCATGTTTAGTTCATAAGGTATGCCCTTAAGACTATGACAAATTTGCGTACAAGAAGACGGGTTATGACCCTTAGAGCGAGGTTTATTTCTGCAATAAAGACCACAGATTTGGAAGATGGTTTGCAGATTTAGTATGTGTGGAGACAATAGATCCAAAGGAGGGTCTAACCTGAGCAGAAGATTGAGCATGCAAAAGAAATGTGCCATATGAAGAATGGATTGACATGCAAAGGAGTTGATTTTGGTGGACTTTCCATAGAGTTTTAGACAAATATATGAAGAAACCTATAAAAAATTAGTAAATGGACTGTTAGTGGCTGATTTGTGACCCCAGTTCAGTCATCTAGAGATTGTTAGAAGTATGATAAGAGGAGTAATTCATATATGTTCGTAGATTGGACAACAAAGATCAAATTGTCGATACACAAGAACAATGATCTTGAGAGGACTCAAACCCTTGTTAGGTGGCAGATTTGAAGAGCCCTAGATGAAGACAATATTGTGGGGCCCTAGATCAGTAAAAAGAATTGATTGTGGTTGGGCAGATTGATGGTAGTCCAAGTACAGTTGGAGGGTTGTTAGATTACTGTCAAAGAAGAGCCCTGACTCTTATTCTGGTGAAGGACAAAAAAATTGGTAGAAGCGTAGGTGTATAGGGCCCAAGGATGTGCAGACTTTCAAGGACTAAAGTAATAGTCAAGTGGGCGAACCAACTAGCCCTAGTTCACTATATTGTAGAGGATTGATTCAGAGAGAAGAAGGGTAGCCTCCATAGCCCTGGACTTCTCATCTTGGAGCTGTAATATGGAAAAAGTGGGCATACGAAAGAGTTGTTCACAAATGGAATTGTGAACAACTTGTTACCACTCAAACTAGTAGTGGACCTAAAAGGTGTTCCTAAGAGGGAAATTTCTAGGACAAGGGAAACGATGGAGGCTTAGCCCATTGTCACCACAACTAAGGCTCCGTGCTCTTCACGAAATTTCACCGATGGGTGGAGTCTCGGTAGTTTAGGAAGTCACTTGTAGAGTATTGGTCAATGAATAGGTGGGAAGTGACCCTCGAAACCCTTTCTCTAAGATAAAATAAAGAGTGGGACTTGCTTTCCTTTTAAGCAAGTGAATTTATCTTCTAGGGAGAGAAGAGGGGGATTGAAGGGTTGAGGGAGAAGAAAAAGACTTATGAAGGAAGTTCTCAATCCCTAAAATCATTTGGGAACTTGGATTCCCAAATGGTCCTTGATGAAAGGCCTTTGACACCAAATGGGACCACACGGGGCCAAGTGGACCCAGCCCAGGTTCGGGGATGGAATTTAGCAACCAATGATGTTCCTATACTGGAAAGGTTAGGGGAAAGGATCAGACAAGAGTTTTTACTTCGATAGGTCAAATTGATCCTACTAGGTTCTATCCTTGGGACCACCTAGGCAAAACTTGATCCTATAGCTAGGGCTTGAGGTATCTGAATATTCCACCGTCGGAATTGGCCCAAGTTTTGAGGAGAGTGAGGGTACCCAACAACACAGCTGCCTCTAGGAGATAGAAGTTTTCCTCTAGCTAGATTCCTAGGAAATTGTTGCCCTAGGTGACCTAATGGGGCTAGACCTAGGGAATGTGAAAATTTTCTTTAACTCTAAATCTCCAAATTCAAGGTCTGATTTGGTCTCTTAGCATGGCCATATTGCTCGAGACCATGTGGAGTTGTCTTCAAGCATGCAATTCCCCAAGATTTTCAAAATTCCTTAATTTCTTAGGAGCAATACTTACCACCGTTGTTAAGTTTTAATCTTGTTCCACACTTGTAGCAGAGATTTTAATTGTAATTGTTGACTTTTAAAGGGATACTACATCCTAGAATATCTGGTTGGGTCGGGTCGTTTCTTTTGAGGGCGGCTGTATCAAATTTGCTAATTTGTGACCGCATGGGTGCCTTGTGCACGTTTGTGCAGCCCGTTTGCTTTTTACTCCCTTGTACCTTCATTCAGTCGGACGCGCCGTTTGAGGGCGCCTGCCCAAACGCGTTCGGGTCGGGTCGAGTCATTTTGTTTGAGGGTGGCCGTATCAAATTTGCTAAGTTGTGACCGCATGGGTGCCTTTTGCATGTTCATGCGGCCCATTTGTCATTTTCTTCCTTTTGCCTTCATTCGGTCGTGTCGCACCGTGCGAGGGTGCTTGCCCAAATGCGTTCGAGTCGAGTCGTTTCGTTTGAGGGCGGTGGTATCAGATTTGCTAAGTTGTGACTGCACGGGTGCCTTGTGCACATTCGTGCGGCCCGTTTGTCATTTGATCCCTCGTGCCTTCGTTCGGTTGGGCACGTCGTGTCGTTTCGTTTGAGGGCGCTTGCCCAAACCCGTTTGGGTCGGGTCGTTTCAGTTGAGTGCGCTCGCCCAAACGCGTTCGAGTCAGGCCCCCTAAGCCCCCAATCCCTAATACATTAACTACTAACTCATTATTCGACCCCTAACCCCTAAATGCACCTAAATCCCCTAACCCGGCCTAACCCCCAATCCCTAAACCCTTAACCACTAACTCATTATCTCCCTAACCCCAATTCCTAATCCCTTAACCACTAAATCATTACTCCCCTAACCCCTAAGCCCCCAATCCCTAACCCCTTAACCACTAACTCATTATTCTCCTAACCCCTAACCCCTAAACCCTAAACCTCTAACCCCTAATCTCCTATTCATCAAACCCCTAAGCCCCTAATCCCTAATCCCTTAACCGCTAACTCATTATTCCCCTAACCCTTGTAATAGTCCTTAAAACCTGTTGGGATTGGCCATTCAAAACGAGAGCAGGTCTAGTTGGGACCTACGATCGAGTGATTAATTCGCCCTTGTTGGCAAGGTGGAATTTTTTCCTTGTCAACAATCCTATAGTCCTTAATCCATCTAACATATACTTATAAAATGCTCTTTTTTTGTAAATGTGGCCCTTGACTATGCCATGCATGAAGCTAGTCATGGAATGTGACAAGTCATCCAAGATACATCCAAATATTTGATTTGTGCCTTGGGAAATGTGAAATAATGGGTCAAGGGGACATAAGGGTTGCATGGATGGGTATAATTTAGAGGTGCAAGCATGGTTTACTATGATCTATAATCCTAGCATTAGAGAATGACTAGAAGGGGGCTTAGGACCTAATTTCATATAAGGGGCTAGGGGACCTAGAGGGAAGGTAGCGAGAGAAATCGATAGGGGAACCCCCAATAGTGGTGATAAGTCATGGATTAGGAGTTTAATGATCACAAACCATAAGCCCTAAACCCATAGCCATTGAATTCCATATCCCCTTAACCCCCAATCCATAATCCCTTAACCCCTACACTCATAACTCATAACCCATAAATCCCTTGACTCATTAAATATTAAGAAAATAACCCCTAACCAGCTATAATCCATGAACCTTGTAAGCCATAACTCCTTATCCTCTTAACATGTGACCCTTAACCCCTAATTATCCTTCACCCTTAAACACCTTAATTAACTTCTAATCCCTTAAACACCTAAATCCCCTAAATCTTAAGTCCTTAACCACTAAATCCTTTGACCCTAAATCCCTTGGAACTTAACCCTTTACCCTTGAAGCCTTTAACCACTAAGTATTTGAGGTCGAAGATAACTAGGTATTGGTTATGAGGGTATCATGTGTTTGTGGGTAATACCATTATTACCATGTATACCAAACATAGAAAAATTAGATGATATAGTAGATGATATTTTGGTCACTTGTGAACAACTTCATTCTTTAATTTACAATACAATCAGTGGACCTGATCTTATTAGATACAATGTTGGAACAACAATGACCAGATAAGTTGCATTAACTCCACCCCTATCAAAATTCACCTGGAGAAAATTGATTTTTCAACGTTGGAAAATGACAAGATATATATTCATTGTTCGATGTTGAAGATAGTACATATAAGAGATGTAGGCATACTGCAAAAATATGTCAAATTGAGTACGTTGCAATATGTCTATCATAATATAGGGTTTGCTCAACTACAAAGAGCAGGGAGGGATTCTGTCAAGTAGGATATAGGTTATCTGTTTATGTAATGTGATCTTTTGGATGCCAATGAAACAAGACGGACACAAGAGCTAAGGAAAAGAGACGATAGTCAACCTGAAGAACTAAAATAAATGCTATTAATCCGAAATAGCACGAAAAATGTAGGAAATGGACCTTAAAAAACACTACTGTGCCCATCATAAATTTACCCCCCCTATCGTTTTTTTTATTACTTGGTTAAATGATCTGAATATTCTAAAATTGGTTAAAGTAACTCTTGAAATTACAGTTAAAGTAACTCCTGAAATTACAGTTACACACCAGTTACGCTAGGAGTCTTCTCATATTTGTTTGTAAGAACATATAAGATAAGAAGTAATTGTTTTCTGCAATATGGTTTGTAAGTTTTTTAAATAGAGGTATCTTCTCTAGAGTTCTTTTTTAGCATATGACACTCTTCATGTCTATGGGATTTTTATCTTGAAACTCATTATCTAGATGAGGAATTTTGGGTAGAAAAAAGAGTTTCGTAGGAGAAAAAATGGCTTATTAATTTCCTAGGTCCCCCACCAAACTCATCATCCATTTTTGGCATTTTTTGATACTCCAAAATTATCTGCCAATGTAATCTCTCCATCTCTTATAGTAAACATGAGAGTACAAGATTACAAATTAGTGGTATTATAATATTCAACTATTACCTCTTCAACTAAGATATAATTTTTTAAGTATTTATATAAAATACTTGTGAAACAAACATTGATTAAACTAGTACTTTACTTTTTATTTCTTATCCATTCGGATAGATATTATTATTTTAAAAGTGTATCTAGAATAAACTGTTAACCAAATTTAGCAATAAATAAAATTTTAAATCATTTAATTTGTAATTGACCCTCATTTTAAATCATTTAAATTTAATTTGGCGGCTACTCTAGCTGAATCGACCTATTCAATTTTTTTTACCCCCGCTCCGCTTGTTCGCTCAGTTTTACTGTTCAAGGATCAGCAACTGTTTCTCTAGAGGCTCTGAAGGAGATGGAAGGCAAGTATGCTGCATTTGTGAGGCATGACATGTATGGTACAATGGGAAAGGGTCCGCTGCCTTTGAAGGAGAAGGCTATTCTGCTAATTGCATTGATCACCCTGCTTCCCATCAGATTGGTATTGGGGAATAGCCTTCTTCTGGAAGAATCTGCCGAGTCGCAGGACCAAATACCAATCACCGAGTGGCCCTTTCTAATCGCTTATTCCTTCTCTCCCATGTCCCATATTCTCAGAAGCAGAGGAGGAATATTTTTTGATTTTCTGACCAAACCTGAGCAAAAATGACGGCTTCCACAGCTACTCCAGTATTTCCGATTTCTGAACAGAATGATGGCTTTGATTTTGATCCACAAATGTATTATGCCCAGGTACTCTTTATAACGTTTTTTCTGTACTTTTTTGTTGTTGTTTTACATGATTCCATTCTTCCCTATGATGCTTGTTTTTTTCCAGATTCTCGCAGAAGCTCGGAATCATGGACGCTCTGAAACCCTAAAGCGGCCACCGTCCATTAACGGCTCGAAAGCCATAGTAGCTTGTGGAGATATTTCGAGTTTTAAGGTTGCCGATGTTGCCAACCTTGGACAATATTCCAAAGGAAATATGGTATTTAAATCCCTTGTTTTACCCCATTCAAATTCGCTATATTACAAGTATATATAAATATTTCAATTTTTTCTTCTACGCTATCTTGGTTATGAGATATAGATGGTGCTTGAAATTCCAGGTCCATCTAAAATTCAAACTCAATCTGTACCTCATATGTTTCCATATTCCATGCAAAGGCCCACTTGAACAGTGGATGCCATAGAACTCTCTTCTTGCAATTTATGTAGCCTGTATCAAATTCGCTATATTACAAGTATATATAAATATTTCAATTTTTTCTTCGATGCTATCTTGGTTATGAGATATAGATGGTGCTTGAAATTCCAGGTCCATCTAAAATTCAAACGCAATCTTAAATTTCATGTTTCCATATCCCATGCAAAAGCCCACTTGAACAGTGGATGCCATAGAATTCTCTTCTTGCAATTTATGTAGCCTGTAAGAAAATGAAGCAGTTTTATGGAGACTAGAATCTGAAGCAATGTTGCCTAATAACCTTTGCATTGACTCAATTTTTGTGTTCATTAGAGAAATGTTGCTAGAAGAACATTGTCAAAATCATGAAGAATGTCATAGATAACTCCAGTTGATTCATCGAGTTCTTCAGTGGATAAATCACTTCAACAAGTCAAATTTACACCCATGTGACATTATCACATGTTTTATGCCTCAGGGAAGCAGCCAACATATGTGACTTTGTTGTAGAACGACTATGCGACCTTAGCAAGTCACAAACCAATTGATTTATGGAGAAAATTCGTGTATGAGTATCTTGGTCTAAAAGAAAAAAAGCGTTGGTGTGTTTCATTATATGGAATTGATCGCCAAAAAATAGTTTTTTTTCCCTTAGTATGTGTGGCATTGTGAAATATTTGGTACAAAACCTGGCAGAGGCTTTGAAACTACAGGGGAGGTTTTACCAAGGCTTTGCAAAATCAAATATGATAGCGGAACATTGGAAGAACTCATGTACAAAGATATGCCTCGTGAATATACTAGTCCTTCATGCCACATTGTGTTAGAGTATGAAAATGAAATACAGGAAAGTGTATTGGAGAAACTTCGTGCTGTATGTGATGGTCAACTCCGAATTGTCTTTTTCTCTGGAAATCTTTGCGTTTTCAAAATCATGAGGATCTCATTCCTCGATGGTTGTTGACACCACAGGTATAGAAATTTGATGCGATTGCACATAAGTATCAACCTTCAATGAAAATTGGTAAAATAAATATTTTTCTCTGGGAATTACAATCAAACTGTAACATGTTTTTTGTGACTTCTCGTCAATTAGAAAAAGAATTGGAGGTTCCCTTGGTGAAAGATATAGGGTATAAAAAAGGATATGTTCGATTCCTTCAAATATCAGAGGTAGTGAACAACATGAAGTATCTAATTGATTTTAGCAGGGAAAATAAAATTGGTCCCCTTGAAAATCTAAACAATTTTCCTCGTCGAGAACAATTTTCAAAATTAGGTGGCTTAAAATCAAGAACAAAATGGTTCACAGACATTGAGCGGTGAACAATGTGCAGGTAAACCTACTCTTATGAAGCTTGTTGCAGATAATATAAATAATAATGTAAATAATTCAGTCAGTTTAACCTCCCATTGTAGCTCTACAAGCACCATAGTAGGGATTCTTCATTAGAACTCCATGGACTGCAGGAAGAGTACTCTCTTAAGTGGTGTCACAATTTATTTTGGAAGCACTATTCAAGTTCCTTCTATTGGTTCCTCAAACTCTGTCCAACAATCACAGTTGTCCAACAATCACAGTTTCAATCTACACCGTATTTTGCAAATTAAGAAACTTTTGTTCAACACATCATACAAGAGATGATGATGTCATCTCAACTCAATGGAGGAATACCGTTTCTAGCCAAGTGGAATACACTTATTCTTGAGATACATCATGTTTAATAGTGATAATGTTGGAACGTTTGTCAATTTTTTTCTATTAGCTAAAACCAAACTTAGAAGTTATGTGCAATTCTTAGTCACTCCTCTATAGGGGAATTGTTGGAGATGCTGACTTGATAAAAAAAAATACCCAATCATCATTCCTTTCTTGAGATATCTTAGGACCTTCAGTTACTATCTCAAACAATCATATTCACACTTAAACCACACTGTTTTTTCTTCAGAATAGTATTATTGCAAAAAACTAAGACGAGCTTCCAGACCTCTTGCTTTATTTCAACTTTTATGATAACAAAGACTACTCCATTAAAGCATTCCATTTTTACATGATTCTACTGCAACACATTGCAACAAAGTCATTTCCAAATTGGCTGAGTTCTTCACTATTAACATTGCATCTTGAAATTTGTCCTTTCACATAATTGTGAGTAAAAGAAACCTCAGCATCTAAAAAGAAGAAACCTCAGCTAGCCAGGTAAAGACAAATTTCACTATTGATCACATTACTTATGTTATGTCAACATCTGAGACAACAGAGTCAGGTGAGGTCTTATGTTATGTCAACATCCGAGACAATAAAATTATACACCTGATTCTTGACCTCAATGACACTATTTCCCTGCCTCATTTTTAATATTCCTGCCATCCGTCAATTTTCTCACGTCATCTCTATCATCCCATTTTCCAGTTGTAGTATAGATGTTTGATAGAAGCACATTTGCTGCAGAGTCTTTAGGCTCTAGCTCAAGAATACATTGTGCTGCATATTTTCCTAGTTCCAAATTACCATGTACCCTGCAAGCACTAAGAAAGGTCCGCCAAATCATAGCATCAACTTCAACAGGAATTTTATTTATAAATTCCATTGCCTCATTCAAGTGCCCAGCACGACCACTAATATCAAACATGCAATTATAATGCTCCATCGTTGGAGTGATCTGGTAGAAACTAATCATGGAATTAAAAAGATGGTAACCTTCATCCATGAGACCTACATGGTTGCATGCAGAAAGCATAGTGACAAAGGTCATGTATTTTGGCTTCAAACCTACACATTGCATTTGTGCAAAAAGCTGGAGTGCCTATTCCCCATAACCATGTTGGGCATAACTTGCAATCATTGCGTTCCATAAGACCACATCCAATGTTGGCTTTCTGTCAAACACTTCTTTCACATCCTCTATGCTCCCGTATTTAGCATACATGGTAACAAGTGAAATTTTCACATAGAAAGCTGAATCAAATCCAGTTTTACTGATACTGGCATGGAGCTCCTTGCCCTTCTCTATAGCTGCCCCTAGGATGGCACATGCACCAACTGCACTGGCAAAAGAGGATTCATCCAGTGTTATATTTTCTCATTGCATTTTACAAAATAGCTTAAAAGCACTCTCACCATGTTCATTCTGGAAAATTATTCGATTATGCATGAAGGGAAAAAGGGAATAAAAATGAACCAACTATTTATTACAATTTATCACCAACAAAGTGGTATAATAGTAATGCCATCACTTCGTGTAGTCAGTGAAGAAATGATTGGTGCTGAATGAAAACTATGCAGTGTCTCCTATTTCATCTGTTTTAAATGTTTTTGTATGATCAAAAGCATATGCACCAGCCCTAACTGGTTTAAGATGACAATCAATTCCAATATTATACAGTTCAGAAAACAGCATGGCAGTATCCTCGTATAGTTTGCATAAATATTTGTATACTATTAGGTATGGCTTTTTTACATAACCCTTGTAGATGTCTAATTTTACAGGTATTACCACGCTATAAAAAATGCCAGCATTGTCTTGTGACAGCTCTTTGGAAACCGATATATCACATCTAGGGTATTATGCATAAATTCCATGCAGTGAACACTCTACAGTCATGTGATGCATATCACAGCAAGCATCACTATCTGTTGCCAATGCCATCATCCAAGTTCTCTTTGTGCAACAGTAACAGGTTCTCTTGGGAATCAGCATTGCAGAAGGATCTTGTGGGAGGTACACCAAGACCATTTGAGAAAATTGTGTCCCATGTGGCCATTTGGCCTCATCGAGAGCACAATCTTTATTTACTTTGAACTGGTAACACCCACTCTCTGATTGATGAGATTCCAAATGTCACCCACCCAGGTTTACAGCATGTAAGAGAATCCAATCTCAGACTTCAGTTTCATCAGGATACGACATACATTCAGATAGTTAAGTCTTTCATGTTTTCCCATTTCTTGAAATCTACAAGATTCTTTCTACGGTAAATGCTAATAGCCTTGAGGCAACATTGCTTGAAATATATCCTTCTGTCTACTCCCTCACTCTTAGTACAATTAGTTTATTAAATAAAAATTTAAATTTTTTAAAGATTGGACCTGCGCAATTTCTCTCCCAGTGATTAGCCAAGGCACTCTTTTTCTGTTCAACGAACATTCTCTTTAGTATATTTCTTCTCAACGAATCAGTGTCTAATCTCGCACTAAATTACAGAGCTTATCCGAAATCTTCAGACTGGTCCTAATTAATTAACTTCTAATCCCCCTGCTTCCCATCAGATTGGTATTGGGAAATAGCCTTCTTCTGGAAGAATCTGCCGAGTCGCAGAACCAAATACCAATCACCGAGTGGCCCTTTCTAATCGCTTATTCCTTCTCTCCCATGTCCCATATTCTCAGAAGCAGAGGAGGAATATTTTTTGATTTTCTGACCAAACCTGAGCAAAAATGACGGCTTCCACAGCTACTCCAGTATTTCCGATCTCTGAACAGAATGATGGCTTTGATTTTGATCCACAAATGTATTATGCCCAGGTACTCTTTATAACGTTTTTTCTGTACTTTTTTTTGTTGTTGTTTTACATGATTCCATTCTTCCCTATGATGCTTGTTTTTTTCCAGATTCTCGCAGAAGCTCGGAATCATGGACGCTCTGAAACCCTAAAGCGGCCACCGTCCATTTACGGCTCGAAAGCCATAGTAGCTTGTGGAGATATTTCGAGTTCTAAGGTTGCCGATGTTGCCAACTTTGGACAATATTCCAAAGGAAATATGGTATTTAAATCCCTTGTTTTACCCCATTCAAATTCGCTATATTACAAGTATATATAAATATTTCAATTTTTTCTTCTACGCTCTCTTGGTTATGAGATATATCTTGGTTATGAGATATAGATGGTGCTTGAAATTCCAGGTCCATCTAAAATTCAAACTCAATCTTAAATTTCATGTTTCCATATTCCATGCAAAGGCCCACTTGAACAGTGGATGCCATAGAACTCTCTTCTTGCAATTTATGTAGCCTGTATCAAATTCGCTATATTACAAGTATATATAAATATTTCAATTTTTTCTTCTACGCTATCTTGGTTATGAGATATAGATGGTGCTTGAAATTCCAGGTCCATCTAAAATTCAAACTCAATCTTAAATTTCATATTTCCATATTCCATGCAAAGGCCCACTTGAACAGTGGATGCCATAGAATTCTCTTCTTGCAATTTATGTAGCCTGTAAGAAAATGAAGCAGTTTTATGGAGACTAGAATCTGAAGCAATGTTGCCTAATAACCTTTGCATTGACTCAATTTTTTTGTTCATTAGAGAAATGTTGCTAGAAGAACATTGTCAATATCATGAAGAATGTCATAGATAACTCCAGTTGATTCATCGAGTTCTTCAGTGGATAAATCACTTCAACAAGTCAAATTTACACCCATGTGACATTATCACATGTTTTATGCCTCAGGGAAGCAACCAACATATGTGACTTTGTTGTAGTGCGACTATGCGACCTTAGCAAGTCACAAACTAATTGATTTATGGAGAAAATTCGTGTATGAGTATCTTGGTCTGAAAGAAAAAAAGCGTTGGTGTGTTTCATTCTATGGAATTGATCGCCAAAAAATAGTTTTTTTTCCCTCAGTATGTGTGGCATTGTGAAATATTTGGTACAAAACCTGGCAGAGGCTTTGAAACTACAGGGGAGGTTTTACCAAGGCTTTGCAAAATCAAATATGATAGCGGAACATTGGAAGAACTCATGTACAAAGATATGCCTCGTGAATATACTAGTCCTTCATGCCACATTGTGTTAGAGTATGAAAATGAAATACAGGAAAGTGTATTGGAGAAACTTCGTGCTGTATGTGATGGTCAACTCCGAATTGTCTTTTTTTTCTCAGACCTTATGTTTTCATGGAAATTTTGTGCAAGAAATCATGAGGATCTCATTCCTCGATGGTTGTTGATACCATAGGTATAGCAATTTGGTGCGATTGCACATAAGTATCAACCTTCAATGAAAATTGGTAAAATAAATATTTTTCCCTGGGAATTACAATCAAACTGTAACATGTTTTTTGTGATCGCTCGTCAATTAGAAAAATCATTGGAGGTTCCCTTGGTGAAAGATATATGGCATACAAAAGGATATGTTCGATTCCTTCAAATATCAGAGGTAGTGAACAACATGAAGTATCTAATTGATTTTAGCAGGGAAAATAAAATTGGTCCCCTTGAAAATCTAAACAATTTTCCTCGTCGAGAACAATTTTCAAAATTAGGTGGCTTAAAATCAACAACAAAATGGTTCACAGACATTGAGCGGTGAACAATGTGCAGGTAAGAAGCTTGTTGCAGATAATATAGTTAATAATGTAAATAATTCAGTCAGTTTAACCTCCCATTCTAGCTCTACAAGCACCATAGCAGGGATTCTTCATTAGAACTCTATGGACTCCAGGAAGAGTACTCTCTTAAGTGGTGTCACAACTTATTTTGGAAGCACTATTCAAGTTCCTTCTGCTGGTTCCTCAAACTCTGTCCAACAATCACAGTTCCAATCTACACTGTATTTTGCAAATTAAGAAACTTTTGTTCAACACATCACACAAGAGATGATGATGTCATCTCAACTCAATGGAGGAATACCCTTTACAGCAAAGTGGAATACACTTATACTTGAGATACATCATGTTTCATAGTGATAATGTTGGAACGTTTGTCAATTTTTTGCTATTAGCTAAAACCAATCTTAGAAGTTACGTGCAATTCTTAGTCACTCCTCTATAGGGGAATTGTTAGAGATGTTGACCTGATAAAAAAAAAAAAACAATCATTATTCCTTTCTTGAGATATCTTAGGACCTTCAGTTACTATCTCAAACCATCATATTCACACTTAAACCACACTGTTTTTTCTTCAGAATAGTATTATTGCAGAAAACTAAGACGAGCTCCCAGACCTCTTGCGTTATTTCAACTTTTAAGATAACAAAGACTCCTCCATTAAAGCATTCCCTTTTTACACGAGTCTACTGCAACACATTGCAACAAAGCCATTTGCAAATTGGCTGAGTTCTTCTCTATTAACATTGCATCTTGAAATTTGGCCTTTCACATAATTGTGAGGAAAAGAAACCTCAGCATCTGAAACCTCAGCTAGCCAGGTAAAGACAACTTCCACTATTGATCACATTACTTATGTTATGTCAACATCTGAGACAACAGAGTCAGGTGAGGTCTTATGTTATGTCAACATCTGAAACAATAAACTTATGCACCTGATTCTTGACCTCAATGACACTATGTCCTGCCTCATTTTTAATATTCCTGCCATCCATCAATTTTCTCACGTCATCTCTATCATCCCATTTTCCAGCTGCAATATAGATGTTTGACAGAAGCACATTTGCTGCAGAGTCTTCAGGCTCTAGCTCAAGAATACGCTGTGCCGCATATTTTTCTAGTTCCAAATTACCATGTACCCTGCAAGCACCAAGCAAGGTCTGCCAAATCATAGCATCAGCTTCAACAGGCATTTTATTTATAAATTCCATTGCCTCATTCAAGTGCCCAGCACGACCACTAATATCAACCATGCAATTATAATCCTCCATCGTTGGAGTGATCTGGTAGCAACTAATCATGGAATTAAAAAGATGGTAACCTTCATCCATGAGACCTGCATGGCTGCATGCAGAAAGCACACTGACAAAGGTCATGAAGTTTGGCTTTAAACCTACACATTGCATTTGCGCAAAAAGTTGGAGTGCTTGTTCCCCATAACCATGTTGGGCATAACTTGCAATCATTGCGTTCCATAAGACCACATCCAATGTTGGCTTTCTGTCAAACACTTCTTTCGCATCCTCTATGCTTCCGCATTTAGAATACATGGTAACAAGTGAACTTCTCACACAGAAAGCTGACTCAAATCCAGTTTTAATGATACTGGCATGGAGCTCCTTGCCCTTCTCTATAGCTGCCCCTAGGATGGCACATACACCAACTGCACTGGCAAAAGTGGATTCATCCAGTGTTATATTTTCTCGTTGCATTTTACAAAACAGCTTAAAAGCACTCTCACCATGTTCATTCTGGAAAATTATTCGATTATGCATGAAGGGAAAAAGGGAATAAAAATGAGCCAACTATTTATTACAATTTATCACCAATAAAGTGGTATAATAGTAATGCCATCACTTCGTGTAGTCAGTGAAGAAATGATTGGTGCTGAATGAAAACTATGCAGTGTCTCCTATTTCATCTATTTTAAATGTTTTTGTATGATCAAAAGCATATGCACCAGCCCTAACTGGTTTAAGATGACAATCAATTCCAATATTATACAGTTCAGAAAACAGCATGGCAGTATCCTCGTATAGTTTGCATAAATATTTGTATACTATTAGGTATGGCTTTTTTACATAACCCTTGTAGATGTCTAATTTTACAGGTATTACCACGCTATAAAAAATGCCAGCATTGTCTTGTGACAGCTCTTTGGAAACCGATATATCGCATCTAGGGTATTATGCATAAATTCCATGCAGTGAACACTCTACAATCATGTGATGCATATCACAGCAAGCATCCCTATCTGTTGCCAATGCCATCATCCAAGTTCTCTTTGTGCAACAGTAACAGGTTCTCTTGGGAATCAGCATTGCAGGAGGATCTTGTGGGAGGTACACCAAGACCATTTGAGAAAATTGTGTCCAATGTGGCCATTTGGCCTCATCGAGAGCACAATCTTTATTTACTTTGAACTGGTAACACCCACTCTCTGATTGATGAGATTCCAAATGTCACCCACCCAGGTTTACAGCATGTAAGATAATCCAATCTCAGACTTCAGTTTCATCAGGATACAACATGCATTCAGATAGTTAAGTCTTTCATGTTTTCCCATTTCTTGAAATCTACAGGATTCTTTCTACGGTAAATGCTAATAGCCTTGAGGCAACATTGCTTGAAATATATCATTCTGTCTACTCCCTCACTCTTAGTACAATTAGTTTATTAAATAAAAATTTAAATTTCTTAAAGATTGGACCTGCACAATTTCTCTCTTCTCCCACTGATTAGCTAAGGCACTCTTTTTCTGTTCAACGAACATTCTCTTTAGTATATTTCTTCTCAACGAATCAGTGTCTAATCTCACACTAAATTACAGAGCTTATCCGAAATCTTCATGAGTTCTTGCATTGGTGATTTCAGAAGGGAATCTAGTAGGACTGTTGTATAAATCAAAAGGTTAAAGGTCCTGTAGTTTGTCCTCTTTAGGGAGCTTGCTAGACCTGGAATTTGTTATGAGAAACACTGTATATCACTTTCTTAGATGGTTGTAGGTGAAGCATCTAAGAATGGGATTGTTGTCAGTATGGTCATTGTCTAATTTTCACAATCGTAAGCCCCTTTTCTTGATTCATACATTGGCCATTTCTATCTACCAAATTTAAATTTAAGTCATGCAAATTTGTCCTATTCGTCGGTTTTCAATATTCACTTTCAGTTCCACCCCTCAGCAGCTCTACCTATGTCAGCACATGTCTGTTTACAAAGGAATAAGAGATTAGGAAATAGGTATCTTTCCAAACACCCGGTCTGGTGTTTTTGCCTAGGATTCATATACAGAAGTATGAAGTCTTGACTTTGAAGTATTCTTGATGCAAGGGATTTGCATTTTTTCTAGAAATTTCCTTTTAGGTTGCCATTGTCTACGTGCTTTAATGAATGCCATCCATTCAACCATTTGCAGTTCTGATTTTCCAAGTCCCAACTATTGTTTGTCAATTTCTGTTAATATTTCCTGCTAGGTTATTTGTTTAATAGCAGATAGTGTTAGATGATGTCACAGATGATAGGAATCTCCACAGTTCGCCATGAGTTCCTAAGGTTCTCCATGAGTGTCTTATACTTTCTGCGTTGTACCGTTTAATCCCAGTCAACTGCCTCATCTTCTGGGTCTTGATTGTGGTTTTCTTTTAGTTTTATTGATTGGATCTACAACCTTTGGGAGAGTTTTGGTACCTCAAATAAATTATTTAATAGTTAATACCTAGTTTGGTGACTGCTCAGATTGATGAGAAACTTCACTGAGGTATCCTTCTTCGGTGCTATCACAAATTCGCAAATTCCATTAGGAGAAAAACTCATGCATATTACAGGTCACTGTAATACAGATGTACACTGCAGAAGAAGTTGATTTAGATGAGGCTAGTTTCATGGAATGGGCAACTTGTGAAATTAATTTATATTGGTAGAAAAATGGATGTTCTAACTTCTATGTGACAATGGATAATGTCGGAGATGCTGTCGTCGACATGAAATGTACTGGTTATGTAGCTGAGAATGATGTCACAGTTAATGTCTTAGGTGATGTTCTTCAGTATAAGTGCCCTCCGGTATTGATGCCCTTCTTGGCATTGGTGTAGCCTGTAAATGAGACTTCCTGTACAGATGTTCTCTTGTTAAAATTATGATGGCTTTGACAAATATTAATTGTTGCACTTATGACACCTTGTATGGTTGTTTTATCAGTTGCAATAATGATGTCTTGTACATTCACCATCTCATTCTCCTTAATAATAATGTCTTCAATTGACGTGGTCCTTTCAATTAGGGTGTCTTGAATGGATGCCCTTTTATCTATGAAATGATGCTTTCTAGGGAGGTTCTCTGAGCTACAATTTTTGCATGGAATTATTTAATGGGAAATAACATGGCTACAAATTCTGCATAGACTGTCAATTGGAGAAAACTCGTGTTCAAATTTCCTTGAACCCAGCAACTTGGCAATTTACTACCTAGCAGATTACAGATCTGCTGAGGAGGAGGTAGCACCTAACCGGCCGGTTAGGTCCGGTTTTTCTGAAAAATGGGCGAAATGCCCTAGGTAGCCGGGTTGCCTGGCCGGTTTCGACAGGTGGGCTATCTAACCGGCCGGTTTGGCCGGTTACCGGTTCAAACCGGCCGGTTTTTAAAACTATGATTGAAGTAGAAACTTTTTTAGTCTCTGATTTTTTCAGTGCAACACTTTCACTCAAATTAGCAATGACAGATTTGTCAAACTTCTTAGAATCTGTCAATAATGAAACATTCAGATTTTGGACATTTTCAAGAGTAAAAATATCAGTGCCAAGTGATTTCCTAATTTGTGATCCACTATTATGATAGTGAGTGGCTTGTTCACATGCCTTTTCAACTTGTAAGTTGGCAAGAAGAAAAACATGCAGTGTCTATGTTGCCAATTCCTCATAACCTGGGTAATTAGAAGTACATGTTATTACACAGAATGCACTTCCAACAGACAAATGTTTTTCAAGTGATGTTTTTCATTTGTGTGGAGAAGAATGGCCACCTTTTAATTCACGTGCTTGTATTGCAGACAACGCTTTTTTTGGTGCACAATTAGCTTTACTTGGCTCAGTAATGTCTTTATTGTATAATATAGTACTCATTGAAGTTGTCTTGAGGGAAACAATGTAGCCTTGAAATATCCTCTGGTTCTTGAACTTCAGAGGCCATAAATCGAGTTGTTACACTGCCCATGTAAATTATCTCAGCTTTATCCATATAAGAAGCTAGTTTATGGTTACATGTATGTGCCATATTTTCACTAGTCCATGGTAACATAGAAGACTCCTCTTCTCTCTGACTCAAGGTTGTTGATGACAACTTTGTAACACTTACTTGGGCATACTTAGGAGTTTGTTTTTCCAAACACACTCATTATCGTTCACCATTTCCACATCTCTGACTGCAAACTCCTCTTCCATGACATTTTTATAAACAGATCCTGAATCTTTCAACAACTAATTATTTTCATTGTGCCTGTTAACTAGAATTTTGGTCAAAGATTTTCATTTGGTAAGCACATGAGCAGTCTAAATTGAGAGTTTAGAAGCATTTGCACAGATTTTGGAGTTGTTGCTTCTGACCATACATTTAAAGGTCTCAAATTGCTTGATTTATATGTATTTGCACCCATTTAAAGGTCTCAAATTGCTTGATTTAAAGGTCTCCTCCTCATATGATGTACTATTTTGAATATTATATTCTGTGCATATCAAACATTATAAAGCCCCTTGCACACTGTTCTCATCTCTTTTATTTGAACATAATTCCGATAATCATTGCATTCAAGAAGAAAGGATATATTCATGTGAAACCCTGTCCAGCTGCTTCTCTTGGCTAATGCCATCACCTACATCCCATAGAGAATCCGACAATTGAATGTTGACTTGACCAAAGGCATTGCTTACTTCCTGCTGAGATTGAACAAGAGAATCAAGATCTCTCCTTCCAGGGGTCATTACTCTGTGCTTTGAACTTGAATTTTGCCTCTTTTCCCTTCTCTTCTATCCCAAGACTCCAAAAACTTGCTGCAGCCCATCCTTTCTGTCTCCTTTGCCCACTGAAATTTCAAAAGCACTTCATCCTCGCCCTTATATGCTCCTTCAGTTTGAAATCCAAAATCATCATTTCCACTATTCTTGTTTTCCGTATTTACTTCTGTTGAATTTGTATTTTGTGCTAGGTTACGAGTATATTGTTTTAAATTATTCACTTCAGAACAGAGACCAATCATAAGAATATTCTTATTTTGTGCAGGCCTGCAATCCATGACCGAGGAGGAATTGACAGCAAACAATAAACCACATTGCTCAGAGGCATTCAACAAAATTGGCAGATCTTTGGTGTTTTTTCTCAAATTCACCCGACTGTTCAGACGTTGGCTGATTCTTCTTACCTGTATGTTCAAACACATCTCCCAAAATATATAGCCATCTAGAAGGTAATGACTCTTTGAGCCCTTTTAAAATACACCACATAATAATCTCTGCCCAATTGTTTGAGCTGCTTATCAACTCACCAATGTCTGGTCCAAACAAGTTTCCTTCAAGGATCAAATTAATTTCCTCTTTCAAATAGAGTTTAGAAGCATTTGAACAGATTCTGGAGTTGTTGCTTCTGACCATACATTTAAAGGTCTCAAATTGCTTGATTTATATGTATTTGCATCCATTTAAAGGTCTCAAATTGCTTGAATTATATGTATTTGCACCCATTTAAATGTCTCAAATTGCTTGATTTAAAGGTCTCCTCCTCATATGATGTACTATTTTGAATATTCTATTCTTTGCATATCAAACATTATAAAGCCTCTTGCACACTGTTCTCATCTCTTTTATTTGAACATAATTCCGATAATCATTGCATTCATGAAGAAAGGATATATTCATGTGAAACCCTGTCCAGCTGCTTCTCTTGGCTAATGCCATCACCTACATCCCATAGAGAATCCGAAAATTGAATGTCGACTTGACCAAAGGCATTGCTTACTTCCTGCTGAGATTGAACAAGAGAATCAAAATCTCTCCTTCCAGGGGTCATTACTCCGTGCTTTGAACTTGAAGTTTGCCTCTTTTCCCTTCTCTTCTATCCCGAGACTCCAAAAACTTGCTGCAGCCCATCCTTTCTGTCTCCTCTGCCCACTGAAATTTCAAAAGCACTTCATCCTCGCCCTTATATGCTCCTTCAGTTTGAAATCCAAAATCATCATTTCCACTATTCTTGTTTTCTGTATTTACTTCTGTTGAATCTGTATTTTATGCTAGGTTACGAGTATATTGTTTTAAATTATTCACTTCAGAACAGAGACCAATCATAAGAATATTCTTATTTTGTGCAAGCCTGCAATCCATGACTGAGGAGGAATTGACAGCAAACAATAAACCACATTGCTCAGAGGCATTCAACAAAATTGGCAGATCTTTGGTGTTTTTTCTCAAATTCACCCGACTGTTCAGACGTTGGCTGATTCTTCTTACCTGTATTTTCAAACCCATCTCCCAAAATATATAGCCATTTAGAAGGTAATGACTCTTCGAGCCCTTTGAAAATACACCACATAATAATCTCTGCCCAATTGTTTGAGCTGCTTATCAACTCACCAATGTCTGGTCCAAACAAGTTTCCTTTAAGGATCAAACTAATTTCCTCTTTTCAAATGGAGTTTAGAAGCATTTGCACAGATTCTGGAGTTGTTGCTTCTGACCATACATTTAAAGGTCTCAAATTGCTTGATTTATATGTATTTGCACCCATTTGAACTGAAAGCTATATTATGCAAAGTTGTTTCAAGCTCAAAAGTATTATCCTGCCTATAGAAGCCTAAACCCCAATAATCCTTGCAGTGGCCACTTTCACCAAGTAGAATATGTGCTTCATAAACATCATCAAACCTCAAACCTCAATTTCCCTTCCAAGTTTTTCTCTATAACAATTTTTGTGAGTCCTGCTTGCCGGACACCAGTTACAAACTTTCTTTCACTTGAAAATTCATGTTCCGACTTGTATTTCATTTTTAGTATATTTCGCTTGATTATTTCTTTATACAATCTCCCCACTTTTCTTATCCATGTTCCGACGTTTCTTTGCACCTCTTGGTGCAATTGCTAGTTATAAGAATATTTAAGATTCTGGATCTATTGATCTGAGATGGATATTGCAATATAAATCTGAAAGATTCATGAGATTACTTCATGTTTGATAAGATTTTTTTAATGATAAATGTTATCTTGCAGGGAAATTTCAAAATTTGAAGTCATATTAATTCAGTACATTGATGCAAATTCATACGTTGGTGCGATGTATATGATGGCAATTTCATTTTTTTACAGTTACTTTTAGTTTAATTATATCATTTAGCTCGATGCTTTCCATATATTTAACTAAACCTTTCTTGCTTAACAAGACTTTGTCATTTCCATGTTTTAGTGAAACTATTTATGGTTTGATACTCTCATACAAACTTTATCAAGTTACATGCACCCTCATTCGAAAAAACAAGAGAATTTTGCTTTCCATGACTAAGTTTCTTTGTCATTGTTAACTTAAGAAAGTCTTTTAGCTAAGAAACTAGTTTCAAGGTTATGGCATAACTTGTCATATAAATTGAACAGAATTTATATCCAAAATGCTAACTTGTAAACTACTTAGCTGGTTTTAGGCTTTCCTTTTAAAATCTACTTCAGTTTGAACTTTGAACGAGTTGTTCCATAGACTTGAATATTAAGAGATTTTGGTGTAAGGATTAAAAATTAGCTCGTAAGGCCTCTCAGTGATTCATTTGTTTTATCTAATATAACATTTACTATTAAATTAGAACCACTCGGCACAAATACGTCATAGATCAAGATCATACTTTGTAGAGTGTCGTAGAGTAAAAATAGGAGCAAGGACACTGAATTCTTTCAGTTTTCTTGGTTCTTATTCCTTTGGTGTATCTTTGCACCTTTAGGGGCAATTGCTAGTTTAAAGTATAATTCTTTAAAGGGTGCTAGCTCAATGGAAGAGCACCTGCTTTACAAGCAAGAGGTTGGTGGTTCGATTCCATCGTGCCCTGATATTCATATATAGGGAATGATGAAGATCAGTTTTTGGTGACGGATGCTCTTTTGACCATCACCAATGAGTTTATGGTGAGACTTTTCGACCCTCACCAAAATATGAAATGGTGACGGTCAACGACCGCCACCATATATATGCATCAATAGTGACGACCATTAAAGGTCCGTCACCATAAATCGTTGTTGTTTATAAGAAATGGTGAGGGTCACTGTTTGTCATTATAGTCATTATTCGTGACGGACTTTGATGTCACCAATGCGTTTATGGTGACGGTCAATGAACGTCGCCATATATATGCACCAATAGTGACGGCCATGAAAGGTCCATCACAACTATATATATGCACCAATAGTGACGGCCATGAAAGGTCCACCACAAAAAATCGTTGTTGTTCATATGAAATGGTGACGGTCACCATCCGTCATTGTAATTAATATTCGTGACGGACCTTGAATGTCACCACAACACATACTTTCGGCGACGCCACCTTTGGTGACGTTCAGTTTTTTGGTGACGGAGGCTATTGTCCGTCACCATTGCTCATATGAAATGGTGACGGTCACTATCCGTCACTATAAATCATTATTGGTGACGGACTTTGAATGTCACCACAACACCTATACTTTCGGCGACGCCACCTTTGGTGACGTTCAATTTTTTGGTGACGGAGGCTATTGTCCGTCACCATTGCTCATATGAAATGGTGACGGTTACACAACACCTATACTTTCGGCGACGCCACCTTTGGTGACGTTCAGTTTTTGGTGACGAAGGCTCTTTTGACCCTCACCAATGAGCTTATGGTGACCATTTTCGCCCCTCACCAATGTGCTTTTTTCTTGTAGTGCTAGGAGTGGGCAGGGTCGGGTTGTAGGATCTGGCCACCGTATGGATTCCCCTGCTCCTTGCTTCCTCACTGCTAGTTCACCTTCTCCCACGATGCGCACTGCGCAATTTTCCTTTAATTTCTCTCTCAACCGCCCACGAATTATAGCTTCAGTCACTGTGGTTTTCCGCGAGGAGGCCCAAATGGAGGAAGAATGCATCCGTCCAGTGGGTCTGAGCTCGAAAAAAGCCAACCAGCATTCGGGCCTTCAAGAGGGGAGCCATGGCATGAATGTGGAGGTAGCACCTAGCGATCCTGGACCTTCCGAAGGATGGTGCCGAATCGTCAAGGAGTCGGAGGAGTAGTTTGGTTAATTTGTTTTTCTTGCTTCGCAGCCCACTTAATTGGGCTGCTTTTAGATTATTTTACTGTGTTGGACCTTTGTAATATTTTTGAATTCTGTAAATTAAACGTTCAAGACTGGTTTCCCTGTATGAGGGCAGTCTTCTTAATTTTTTGATTTTTTGATGACAAATTTACCATGAGTCTGGGCAATGATTTTGACTTCGGTGTAATTTTATTCCCACTAATAATAGATTAACTTTACTTAGAAAAAAAATGATGTTCTGTTTATATTTTAAACCTGTTTTTTGAAATACAGAGCCATGTTTATATGGTATACGTATTATACTCTTTCTCTGTATATCTAGTACAGGAACATTTTTGCTATGAACAAGGTGGATGCTGTAGCGGGCTACTAATGGAAACAATTGAGCCTGAACCTTACATCTCGGATGCAACAGATGGTTACCAATTTTGGAATCAAGCGAGCCTGATCTTACAAGCGAGCCTGGGTTTCTGCAGATGGTTATCACACTCCTCACATGATTAGCGTTTTTCTTTGTTCAAGGATTTTGGGTACTTTAATTTGTATTTGGAACAATGGATGTCGGTACTCTATTTGTTGCTTTACTATTCTACATACTGCTATTTCACTTTCTTCTAGATGCCTCGGGCATATTTGGATGCTTTCTCAAATTTGTCGATAATCTCCATGTGGACCGTTACTGGGTTTTATATCATGTCCCTATATGTGACATGGGGTATTTTTCTATCATTGTCTGGGGTGGGACTTCCACTTTTCTGGATGGATATTTGGCTTCCAATCTTTAGATGTGAAAATGTAATGACTTCATGGACTGTTTTACTTCATATAATATATTCAAAACAACATTTTTTCTCTTGTGAAAAAAAAATGATTAATGTTTATCACTCTGCCTTCAAAACTAGTGATGTTGGTCTATGTTGTTGGTTTATTGATATGGTCTGATGGTCTTTTTATATTTTGGACATATCACACTCCTCACATGATTAGCGTTTTTCTCTGTTCAAGGATTTTGGGTACTTTAATTTGCATTTGGAACAATGGACGTCGGTACTCTATCTGTTGCTTTACTATTCTACATACTGCTATTTCACTTTCTTATAGATGCCTCGGGCATATTTGGATGCTTTCTCAGATTGTCGATAATCTCCATGTGGACCGTTACCGGGTTTTATATCAAGTCCCTATATGTGACATGGGGTATTTTTCTATCACTGTCTGGGGTGGGACTTCCACTTTTCTGGATGGATATTTGGGTTCCAATCTTCAGATGTGAAAATGTAATGACTTCATGGACTGCTTTACTTCATATAATATATTCAAAACAACGTTTTTTCTCTTGTGAAAAAAAAATGATTAATGTTTATCACTCTGCCTTCAAAACTAGCGATGCTGGTCTATGTTGCTGGTTTATTGATATGGTCTGATGGTCTTTTTATGTTTTGGACATATCACACTCCTCACATGATTAGCGTTTTTCTCTGTTCAAGGATTTTGGGTACTTTAATTTGTATTTGGAACAATGGACGTCGATACTCTATCTGTTGCTTTACTATTCTACATACTGCTATTTCACTTTCTTATAGATGCCTCAGGCATATTTGGATGCTTTCTTAGATTTGTCAATAATCTCCATGTGGACCGTTACTGGGTTTTATATCAAGTCCCTGTATGTGACATGGGGTATTTTTCTATCACTGTCTGGGGTGGGACTTCCACTTTTCTGGATGGATATTTGGGTTCCAATCTTCAGATGTGAAAATGTAATGACTTCATGGACTGTTTTACTTCATATAATATATTCAAAACAACGTTTTTTCTCTTGTGAAAAAAAAATGATTAATGTTTATCACTCTACCTTCAAAACTAGCTATGTTGGTCTATGTTGCTGGTTTATTGATATGGTCTGATGGTCTTTTTATATTTTGGACATATCACACTCCTCACATGATTAGCGTTTTTCTCTATTGCATGATTTTGGGTACTTTAATTTGTATTTGGAACAATGGACGTCGGTACTCTATCTGTTGCTTTACTATTCTACATACTGCTATTTCACTTTCTTATAGATGCCTCGGGCATATTTGGATGCTTTCTCAGATTGTCGATAATCTTCATGTGGACCGTTACTGGGTTTTATATCAAGTCCCTGTATGTGACATGGGGTATTTTTCTATCACTGTCTGGGGTGGGACTTCCACTTTTCTGGATGAATATTTGGGTTCCAATCTTCAGATGTGAAAATGTAATGACTTCATGGACTGTTTTACTTCATATAATATATTCAAAACAACGTTTTTCCTCTTTTAAAGTTTCATTTTTTAATTTTAAATAGAACTCGTCGTCGCTATACTGACGCCTTGTAAGCATCGAAATTGCGACAGATTAAAAACGTCGGAAGAGCGACAATATAAAAACGTCGGACGAGCGACGTTCAAAACGTCGGACCACATTTCTTCGAAATTGCGACAGTTTACAAACGTTGAAAGAGCGACGTCCAAAACGTCGGACCACATTTCGTCGGAATTGTGACAGTTTACAACCGTCGGAAGAGCGACGTCCAAAACGTCGGACCACATTGCGTCGGAATTGCGACAGTTTACAAACGTCGGAAGAGCGATGTTCAAAACGTCGGACCACATTTCGTCATAATTGTGACAATTTACAAACGTCGGAAGAGTGACGTTCAAAATGTCGGATCACATTTCGTCGAAAGTGCGACAGTTTACAAAGGTTGGAAGTGTGACGGATTGGGAAACATCGAAAGAGTGATGCTTGTTTGGAAGCGACAGAAAAAGTGTCGATAGTGCGACACTTTTTAATTGCGTCGGAACTGCAACGGTATGGCAAACCACGTTTTGCCCGCCCTCGAACTGTCGCTCTTGCGACGACTATGTGTCGGAATAGCGACGAATTGGTCGTCAGAATTTCCACCAAATTTTCTAGTGAATACATGACATGAATAGGTGAAACAACCATAAAAATGGACAATAATCTCCGACTGACTGGTCTTTACCAGTCTGGTCCATCGACGTGGAATGTTACATCTTGACCATTTACGATTGAAGAGCTAGAAGGTAGTTTAAAAAAAGAGGTCTAGTCCTCATGGATTTTCGGTCTTTGGGAGACTAATTGCTGAGCTCAATGCGTTACACACAGTCTGCAACGTATTTCTGTACTGTGAGCGTGGTTCCATAGTTTATGAGAACTCTCCTGGAACCATCGGTGTGAGATCAAAAGCACAAGAAGGGATATCCAATAAATTATCGCCAACACTGATTCCCAGAGCTCTCGCTTTAACACAAGGTCTCCGTAGTTGACTTTCCACATCAATCTGAGGAAGAATTCAATTTCAACAACTTTACCCAAAGGTTTCTCCATGCAAGTCTCTAAAAATCAATCTTCAACATTAACAACTTCAACACGCACAATGCAGTAACTCCACAACACGAAGGGAGTCACCAGTCGATTACTCGCTTGGTCAAGCAATGACCCCAACAACAATCTCGGACTCGGTTTGCACCAATACTCTTCAGAAGCGCTTACGCTCCACACATGCAGGGATGTGCCAAACACAGTTGGCTTTCTAAATTCCACCTTCTACACAGACTAGAACAACTCTTCCACTCCAAATCTGCGGCTCTCAATAGATATCAATTCCAAATAATGAAATAGATTTCCTTTGCAAAATCCGTTTACAGCCAAACCCACTCCAACAACTCTTCCATTGGAACAACATGTATCCTTCAGCAAGTCACTCTCACTGCAACATCCAACAACACAACTCCAATGTTCCCATCGAATTCTTCATCAACCTTAAAGCCTGGATTCCACACTAAGGAACCATAGCCAAAAAACCAACAGTACCAGGAAAAATCTCACCTAAGACCCGGGTTCGTGTCCTGACAACAGAACCAGGAAAATAAATGGAAACCCAAGTGAAAAAAACATTCTAATTTACAGACATAAGTGAATTCACCACAGAGTAGTTGAGGCTGAAGGAGAGAATCCAAATGGTTTAGAACTCTGCTACCTACAAAGCACTTCCTTGATAGGTCGATTTCTTCTTCTCCGCTCACGCTGAGGATTGAAAATTTCTCTCACCTCTGCGCAACTAAGGTCTTCGAAGTGCTATGCAGCCGCCCCCTTTTGAATTTAAACCTACACCAGTCACCTCTGTCCACTTCGCAGTCCAATCTTACACAATCGCAGTAAAGTCCAGGGGTTGCAATTTCAAAAGAGACTGTTTTCACACTTTCTTAATCATTTTCATTTTCACCCATTTTCAGAGATTCAATGTGACAGCGCAATTATGATTAACTAGTTGTTAGTTAGTTAAAAAAACATTTTAATTATTATTTTTTAAAGAAAATATTGGAACCACTAATGTTTTTACTGGAAAGTTTATTTCTTTTAATTTTAAATAATAAATTAATTATGGAAAGTAAAAGTAAAAAAAAAAAGTTGTTGGTAAATGTTTTTCTGGAACTGAAAAAGGTGGTTGGATAGTTTGAACAGTTACCGGTTTCTCTGGGGTTAAGAGACTCATCCGAGTGAGAAATAGGGGTTTTGTTCAGGAGAAAAAGGAAGGGTGAATATTTCTTTCTTGAGCTGGTAGTGACTAGTGGAATAAAAATATAACACCCATTAAAATTCCTGAAGATTTCTAGCACTGACTGGACTGGGGTCCTGAGGTCACAACAGAGAATCTCCTGTCAACCCGTACCTTTTCAGGGTGGAGCACGGGGGCAAGAGGAAGACGTAATCGCCCCTCTTGAAGGTTGGGTGGACACCCACAGTTACTAACTACATCACAGTGAATGCCAAGTTTACTGTTATTTAGATAAGTGATTGTCTAATTACTAATACAACACACTGAATGTCATGTTTAATGTTATTTAGATAAGTCACTATCTAATTACTATTACAACAAAGTGAATGTCAAGTTTACTGTTATATAAATGTTAACTGTCTAGGTTTAAATTTTAAATATAAACAATAACGATTGTGATTCTTTCCTATTTAAATGTTAGACAGGAGATTATTTATAAGCGGTATATAAATACAGGAAGAAAACTTGTATTTAATCCTATTAAGGTCTATACTCATCTTTGATAATCTGTTTTATAATAGAGAAGAAATTTTGAATCAATGTTCGTATAGGATTTAGTATATAATGGCTATGTGTATACATTTTCTTTATAAAAAAAAAGAATCTGTGCACGAAACTGAGCTCTGGAAAATTTAATCCTGAAAGAAAATAAACACAGTAGAATGGTGTCAAGATCCAGATGGAAAGTTGAAAACCGTAGATTAAAATGGGAAACCAAAATTTTTAATTAAAGACCTGTATTGATACCACACTGTGTTTTACAAATATTTTGGAATAAAAACAAGGAAAGTCACTAACATGTGCGGAAGGAACTGTGGGTATCAAGTTTGGAGTATACTCCTGACCTGAAACACTTCGCTCTTCCTTACTAGAAACTCTATACACGGACTAATGATGGTGGTCCGGTCACCAAAGAAGAACCTAGGATATTTCTTAATCTCTAGAAACAAAAGAACAACTGCTAGAGAGGAAATATAAGTAAGACAGGAGAAACATCTTCTTTTTCTCTTAAAAGAATTACGCTTGCTCTAGCAGACTGAATATATATTTATGAAGAAATGTATGTGAAATGACCAGGAAATAAGGTCAAACTCCAATATGACAGTTTATCCATTGAGTAATGTAGGACCAATGAAAGAAGACTCTGTTAAAACTATTACGCATACTTCAAACATAGCAAAATATTCCGAGAAGCATAAATTCATAAGCTTAGGTAAAGAGAGCCGTGCCACATAAATCTTTCAAAGTCGAATGCATAAGTGGAATCTACTATAGCTCAAACCCAGGATTTCGGGTTGAGGAAAGAAATAACTGTAATGTCATTTAATTAATACATAAACTGTTTCTCAAGTCATGAATTGAAGTATACAACTCTACAGTATAAAACTGTCAAATAAACCCTAACGATTTGCACAGGAAGGAGTTTTTCTGTAGAGAGGTATCTGTCCGTCGAGGTACCTGAAGGAACGAACAAGCTCATCAGCAGAGGCTGAAGAATTCCCACCAAAATTCGTTAGGTAAGAGCTTGATTGCAAAAACCCGGAACGGAATTCACTAACCTGTGGATAGTCAACATATATAAGATAATTAATGTTAAGGAGAAACAAAGTTCGAAAACAACAAAGAAATACATACATACATACATACATATATATATATATATATATATATATATATATATATATATAACCCTAAAGGCTAGTAAAGAAAGTAGAAGCCGACAGAAGGTAATGCTAACCTGTTAAAGGGAACTTCATACTTCCAGATCTGCAATGAAAACCCAAAATTAATAAATTATCCAGTAGAAAATGAACCACACTTATGGTGAAAACTAAAGGGAGGTTTGAAACTATCAAAGTTGAAAAAATTGTTGTTACCTGACAGAGTGAGAGAAGTGCTAGCAGATGGTGCAGTTCGAAGGCCATGGCGGCATGGAGCCGAAGTCCTTGGATCTCCTCTACCGAGAAATTTCATCTCTGAATAAAAGGGTTAACAAGATGGCATAACCTGTTAAAGTTCTTTGGGAATCCAAACTCTTACTTAGACAACATTGTAGTGGTGATGCCAGTGCAAGAGCCGAAGGCTGGCCTTTCACTGTTAGAACTCACCTCCGAGCCAAGGAGAAAAATATCTCTATCCATACAAAGAGAAAAAAAATGCTAATTGAGAAATGAAAGTGATGAAAAGAGAAATTAGGGTGCGCGTGAATGTCCAGGTGATTCCCGCTAGAAAAGTAAGTCGTTGATCCATGAGCAGATCGACGGTGCCAAGTTTTCTAGGTACCATTGAAAAACGTGAGGCTTTGCCACCATATGCAACAGCTGTTAAGGGTATTAAATGCCCAGTACTTCCGAGATTTAATTCTTTGGCATGCCAACTACTTGTCGACGAAAATCACGGTCAGAATCATGCATCGGTTAATTATCATGGTTATGAGGAGTAACGTTGCATCGAGATCCACAATCATTCTGAACTTACCATAAAACCATATTGCAAAGATATGTGAATATATAAATATAAGTTGAGCACTTTGTAAGTTAAGAATTGAAATTTTATAAGTGGATTGGAGTTATTATGTTATTTGAGGTTAAAGGTTCGATGCAAAATGTGACTAAAGATATAGGAAGTGGCACTAATAACAAAGTTATTGATACGACCCTCTTTTCTATAGCATAATCCTGTTTTTTTTTATTCAACTATGTGAAAGTAGGTAAAAAAAATTATGTTCGTATGTTACAAGTGGAATCAAAACAATGTTTATACACCGGGACCCTAAGGGTCAACTAACGGTAAAGTTGTATGTAAATTGATGCACAGAGTTTAGTAGGAAACATCATGAGAAGGGGAAACGCACAACGAACCCCCCAAGACACTGGGGAACCCCAAGCTCAACCAGTGATGAACCCAGAAATGTGGGTTCAGTTAAGTGTTGAACAACACGATAAACGAGTAGGCTGCTAGAAGAAAAACAACACCAAAACGGTTTCCTGTTGAATAAAGTACAACAACTACAAGAGGAAATGGTGTGCGTTTGAAAAGATCATGAACGACTACTGCAAGACCAGGAAAATATATTAAAAACCCTGTCAGATAAACAAAATCAGGAAGTGGAACATCCAAGTACTGACAGAGGCATGCAAGAAGAAGAAGAGTAGCAAACGAGAAATAACACCACTGACAGAGTGGAAAGAAGCTCGTCCCAAAGAAGCAAGAACAAAAATTACAATGAAGCAGAATCTGGCAATGTGTCAGATCAGCAAGAGGTTAAAAAGCAAAAAGTAGAAATCCAGGGGGAGTTTTAAAATATAAAACCACCAACGTTTGATGGTGAAGCTGAAGAAGTGGCTGAAGCATGGTTAATAAACATGAATAATTATTTTGAGGTGTATGAGTACATCAACAACATGAAGGCCATATTAGCCATATATCAGTTAAGAGAGAAAGCCACTTTGTGGTGGGATGAAGTGAAGAATGTTCGCAGCATAGAGGAACAAGATGTTACCTAGGAATCATTCCAACAATACTTTAAGGATAAGTATCTAACAGAATGATTTTATGACGAAAAAGCTAAGGAATTTCATGACTTAAGGCTGGGACAGATGACTATGGATGAATATATCACTAATTTCACCTCTCTGTTACGATATGTTCCATATGTTCGAGAGGAAAAGGCTAAGGTGCAAAGATTCCTAAGTAGTCTGCCAACACACATGAAGGAGCAAATAGAATTTGTAAACCCACAAACCATGGATGAAGCCATTCGTAAAGAACGAATGTGCTATCAGCAGTCCAAGGCTAAAGGGGAGGTTGGAAAAAATTTGCAGCCGAAGAAATGATAGAAAAGTAACTCAAATTTCAAGGGCGCCAAAAGCAGTAACTTTAAGAATTCTACACGTAACTCTGTCAACAAACGGTTTGGCAGAAATAACTAGAGGACTGATGGCCAGTAGAAGAAAAACCTATAGAAGCATCCAACAAGCCTGAGAAAGGGCAGGTGACTAAGCCACCTTTACAGTGTTGGGGGTGTGGTGAAGCACACTACTACAAAAACTGTCCCTAGCGAGCAAGAAATGACACAGTTGCAAATCTTGCAGGAAGCTTCTACAGTAGGCGATGTGGCACGAAACATTTCTCGTATCAATGCAGCATTGGAGGACCAACAGGCGGATTATCAGCCAATAATGATTGAGCTATAAGGTAAAATAATAACTCAATCTGTTTCTATTTTGGTAGAACCAGGTGCAAGTTTGAGCTATGTTAGCCCCAAAATAGTGGAACTGTGTAAATTGAAAGAAAAGAAATTTAAAAGTTCATGGTTGGTACAGTTAGCCATTGGAGAAAAACGAAAGGTAACTGCCAAAATTCCAAACTGTACTTTGCAAATTTTAGAACAACAGTGACAAGTAGATCTGAATATTCTTCCATTAGGGTCTTATGATGTTTTTCTAGGCATGGATTGGCTAGAAAAGCATTGGACCTTAGTGGATTGTCAGAAAAAAATTATTTATTACAGAATGCATGATGGAACGCGTAGAAAGATTCAAGGAATCAAAAAGCTATTATAGTTACACCCAATTACAACATCCCAAATGAATAAGAGTATAAGGAAGGGATGCCAGATATATGCTATACAGGTGGGGTATGCAGATTCCAAGGAAAAATCGCCTATGATGGAAAATATACTTGTGGTACAAGAATTCCTGGATGTATTTCCAAAAAATATTCCTGGATTACCACCAAGAAGAGACATTGACTTCACCATAGAGTTAATGCCAGGATCTTATTCCGTGTCAAGGGCCCCTTATAGAATGAGTGTGCTAGAATTAACTAAGCCGAACATGTAGTTACAGGAACTGCTGGATAAGGGCTACATTCATCCAAGTGTGTCCCCTTAGGGAGCACCAGTATTATTTATAAAGAAGAATGACGGGACCATGCGAATGTGCATGGATTACAGACAGCTAAACAAGTTAACAGTAAAAAACAAATACCCTCTACCAAGGATTGTTGATCTGTTTGATCAAGTGAAGGGGGCCATGATGTTCTCCAAGATAGATTTAAGGTCTGGATATCACCAGATTCGAATCAAGGATGAAGACATTTGCAAGATAGCATTTCGTACTAGGTATGGACACTACGAATTTGTGGTGCTACCCTTTGGGTTAACAAACGCACCAGCAACCTTTATGAGGTTAATGCATGGAATCTTCCATCCTTTCCTGGATAATTTTGTACTTATATTTATAGATGATATTTTGATTTATTCTAAAAACCAGGAAGAGAATAAGGAGAATTTGAGGATTGTGCTGGAAATTCTAAGAAAACACCAGCTGTATGCTAAGTTTAGCAAATGTGATTTCTTCAAAATAGAAATTCAGTATTTAGGCCATGTTATTTCAGCAGAGGGAATTTTTTTTTATTCAGAGAAGATCAAAAAAATCATGGAATGGCTAGTACCCCAGAACGCGACAGATATTAGATATTTTATGGGATTAGCGGGGTACTATCGAAGATTTATTAAAGGATTTTCTAGAATTGCTTTTCCTATTACTTCTTTGTAGAGGAAAGGAAAAGTTTTCAAGTGGACTTTTGAATGTCAGAACAATTTTGCAAAGTTGAAACAACTTTTGACCACTGCACCTGTGTTAAGGGTAGCTGACCCCAACAAAGAATTTGAAGTGTGTACATATGCAAGTAAAGAAGGTGTTGGGGTAGTTCTATCTTAGGAAGGAAAAGTGGTGGCATATGAATCAAGAAAGTTGAAGGATCATGAACAAAGGTATTCAGTGTATGATCTGGAATTAACAGCAGTAGTACATGCACTCCAGGTATGGAGACATTACTTGCTAGGCAAGAAATTTGTGTTAAAAACAAATCATAGCAGCTTGACTAGTTACTTTAAGCAAGCAAATTTAAACTCAAGACAGACAATATGGAATGCCTTCTTAAGTGAGTTTGATATGGATATTCAGCACGTGAAGGGAAAAAAAAAACGGGTAGCTAATGCTTTATGCATAAAACTACATGGAATATATGAGCTATATTATAATCGGGTGGAAAATAAATTTTTGGAACAAGTAAGGGAAAAGGCACAAAAAGATCTAGAATACCAATTTTTATGGCGACAGATGGAAGAAATTAGAAAGCAAGGAAGTGTATCTGAGTATGGGATAAATGAAGATCAAATGCTAACTTTCCGAGGTAAAGTGTATGTGCCTAACCGTATGGATCTGAAAGAGATGATAATGAATGAGTACCATCATAGCAATTATGCAGGTCACCCAGGATACCAGAAAATGTTGACTACAATTAGAAAGGTATTTTTCTGGCCTGGTATGCGTAAAAAAATTGCTGAATACTTAAGTAAATGTTTAGAGTGTCAGCAAGTGAAGGTGGAGCATCAACATCCCGTGGGATTATTGCAGCCCATACTGATACCTGAATGGAAGTGGGAGGTCATATCCTTGGACTTCATTACAGGATTACCCCGAACAAAAAGGAAAAATGACTCCATCATGGTGGTAGTGGACTGATTAAGTAAATCTGCACATTTTATACCTGTGCAATCTACTTACAAGACTGTACAGATAGCTGACATATTCATGAAGGAAATTTTCAGGTTGAATGGAATTCCAAAGACAGTTATCTCAGACCGAGATGTTAAGTTTAATTCTGCATTCTGGAAGACTCTGTTTACAGGTCTGGGGACCCAAATAAACTTTAGTACGGCTTATCACCCCTAGACCGACGGTCAAACGGAGCGAATAAACCAAGTATTGGAAGACATGTTGCGTATGTATGTAATGCAGTAGCCAACCAAATGGGAAGACTATCTGCATTTTGTTGAATTTTCCTACAATAACGGTTATCAGGAGTCCCTAAAGATGAGTCCTTTCGAGGCCTTATATGGGAGACAGTGTCACACACCCATAAATTGAAGCAGCCCTGAAACAAAATTAATGTTGGGACCTGAAATGTTTACTAAAATGGAATCAGAGGTAAAGAAGATAAGGCAAAACCTGAAGGCCACGCAAGATCGACAGAAAATTTATGCAGAAAAAAAAAGGTCTTATAGGGAGTTCAACGTAGGAGACCATGTGTACGTGAGGATTAAACTCAAGAGGAGTACTTTGTGGTGGACCTCTTGTGCCAAGTTAGCTCCCAGGTTCTGTGGACCCTTCCAAATTTTGGAAAGGGTAGGACCTGTGGCCTATCGGTTGGCTTTACCCAGTCAGATACGAGTACATAATGTGTTCCATGTGTCCCTGTTGAAGCGTTTTGTGCATGATCCGAAGCACATAATTCATTGGAAAAATATAGAGGAAGGATAGAATATATATATATATATATATATATATATATATCCTAGCTTGCAGATATGATTTCTTTATAAGAAAATTGACAAGGAATTTTTCTGCTTGCAAGTGGAACTAGACGGCGAGTTCCTGGTCGAGCCACTACGCATACTTGACCGGAGGGAAATTATACTCCGAAAGTGAGCCATTACCCAAGTGAAAGTGCAGTGAAATCACTTTAGCCTAGAGGAGGCTACTTGGGAGGACGAAGGGTTTGTGCGTGAGGCTTACTCAGAGCTAGAGTGAAACACCGAGGACGGTGTTACTTCCAGGGGGGAATTTGTGACAGCTGCAATTATGATTAACTAGTTGTTAGCTAGTTAAAAGACATTTTAATTATCTGTTTTTTAAGAAAATATTGGAACAATTAATGTTTTTACATGAAAGTTTATTTCTTTTAATTTTGAATAGTAAATTAGTTATGGAAAGTAAAATTAAAAAAAAAGGCTGTTGGTAAATGTTTTGTTGGAATTGAAAAAGTTGGTTGGATAGTTTGAACAGTTACTTGCTCCTTCGGGGATAAGAGACTCATCCCAGTGAGGAATAGGGGTTCTGTTCAGGAGAAAAGGTAAGGGTGAATATTTCTTTCTTGAGCTGGTAGTGACCAGTGGAAAAAAAATATAACACCCATTAAAATTCCTGAAGATTTTTGGCATTGATTAGACTAGGGGTCCTGAGGTCACAACATAGAATCTACTGTCAACCCGTACCTTTTCAAGGTGGAGCACGGGGGTAAGAATATGACGTAATCGCCCCTCTTGAAGGTTGGGTGGACACCAAAAACTTTCTATGTTATCCAGATAAGTGACTGTCTAATTACTATTACAGCACAGTGAATGTCAAGTTTACTGTTATTTAGATAAGTGACTGTCTAATTACTAATACACCACAGTGAATGTCATGTTTACTGTTATTTAGATAAGTGACTGTCAAATTGCTTTTACAGCATAGTGAATGTCAAGTTTACTATTATATAAATGTTAATTGTCTAGGTTTAAATTTTAAATATAAACAGTAACAATTGTGATTATTTCCTATTTAAATGTTAGACAGGAGATTATTTCTAAGTGGTATATAAATACAGGAAGAAAACCTGTATTTAATCCTATTAAGGTCTATACCCATCTTTGATGTAATCTATTTTATAATAGAGAAGAAAGTTTGACTCAGTGCTCGTATAGGATTTAGTATATAATGGCTATGTGTATATATTTTCTTTAAAAAAATAATAATCTGTGCACGAAACTAAGATGTGGAGGGTTTAATCCTGAAAGAAAATAATTACAGTAGAATGGTGTCAAGATCTAGATGGCAAGTTGAAAACCATAGATTAAAAATGGGAAACCAATATTTTTGATTAAAAACCTATATCGATACCACACTGTGTTTTACAAATCTTTTGGAAAGAAAAACAAGGAAAATCACTAACATGTGCGGAAGGAACTGTGGGTATCAAGTTTGGAGTATACTCTTGACCTGAAACACTTCGCTCTTCCTTACTATAAAATCTATACACGGACTAATGATGGTGGTCCGGTCACCAAAGAAGAACCTAGGATATTTCTTAATCTCTAGAAACAAAAGAACAATTGCTAGAGAGGAAATATAAGTAAGGTAGGAGAAATATCTTTTTTTTTTCTTTTAAAAGAATTACACTTGCTCTAGCAAACTGAATATATATTTATGAAGAAATGTATGTGAACCGATCAGGAAATAAGGTAAAACTCTAATATGACAGTTTATCCATTGAGTAATGCAGGACCAATGAAAGAAGACTCCGTTAAAACTATTTCGCATACTGCAAACATAGCAAAATCTTCCGAGAAGCATAAATTCATAAGCTTAGGTAAAGAGAGCAGTGCCACGTAAATCTTTCGGAGCCGAATGCATAAGCGGAATCTACTATAGCTCAAACCTAGGATTTCGGGTAGAAACAACTATACTGTCATTTAATTAATACATAAATTGTTTCTCAAGTCATGAATTGAAATATATAACTCTTCAGTATAAAACTGTCAAATAAACCCTAACGATTTGCACAGGAAGGAGTTTTTCTATAGAGAGGTATCTGTCCGTCGAGGTACCTGAAGGAACGAACAAGCTCATCAACAGAAGCTGAAGAAGTCCCACCAGAATTCGTTAGGTAAGAGCTTGATTGCAAAAACCCGGAACGGAATTCACTAACATGCGGATAGTCAACATATATAAGATAATTAATGTTAAGGAGAAGAAAAGTTTGAAAACAACAGAGAAATATATATATATATATATATATATATATCTGTGTGTGTGTGTTTGTAACCCTAAAGGCTAGTAAAGAAAGTAGAAGCTGATGGAAGGTAATGCTAACCTGTTAAAGGGAACTTCATACTTCCAGATCTGCAATAAAATCCCAGAATTAATAAATTATCCAGTAGCAAACGAACCACACTTATGGTGAAAACTAAAGGGAGGTTTGAAACTATCAAAGTTGAAAAAATTGCTATTACCTGATAAAGTGAGAGAAGTGCTAGCAGATGGCGGAGTTTGAAGGCCACGGCGGTATGGAGTCGAAGTCCTTGGATCTCCTCTGCCGAGAACTTTCATCTCTGAGTAAAAGGGTTAACAAGATGGTCTAACCTATTAAATTTCTTTGGGAATCGAAACTCTTACTTAGACAACGTTGTAGTGGTGATGCCAGCACAAGAGCCAAAGGCTGGCCTTTCACTGTGAGAACTCACCTCTGAGCCGAGGAGAAAAATATCTCTATCCATAAAAGAGAAAAAAATGCTAACTGAGAAATGAAAGTGATGAAAAGATAAATTTGGGTGGGCGTGAATGTCCAGGTGCTTCCCGCCATAAATGTAAGCCGTTGATCCATGAGCAGATCAACAGTGCCAAGTTTGCTAGGTACCATTGAAAAACGCGAGGCTTTGCCACTGTATCCAACAACTGTTAAGGGTAGTAAATGCCCAGTACTTCCGAGATTTAATTCTCTGGCATGCCAGCTACTTGTTGACGAAAATCACGGTCATAATCATGCATCGGTTAATTATCATGGTTATTTGGAGTAACGTTGCATTGAGATCCACAATCATTCCGAACTCACCATAAAACCATATTGCAAAGATATGTGAATATATAAATATAAGTTGAGCACTTTGTAAGTTAAGAATTGAAATTTTATAAGTGGATTGGAGTTATTATTTTATTTGAGGTTAAAGGTTCGATGGAAAATGTGACTAAAGACTTAGGAAGTGGCGCTAATAACCAAGTTATTCATACGACCCTCTCTTCTATAGCATAATCCTGTTTTGTTTTATTCAACAATGTGAAAGTAGGTAAAAGAAAATTATGTTCGTATGTCACATTCAACCAAAAAAAATCAAAAAAATCTTGATAGTTTTATAAAAAAAAATTAACTATATTTAACAAACAAATCACCCTATAACAAACAATTTACTAGTCAAATTTCATCCTTGCAAACTATTAAAATCCCACAAATAAAAACAAGGCCTCAACATAGCAGGGCCTCAATCCTTCACACACAACAAATTCCACACTCAAACTCTCTCACACGATCCCCGTTCACTTACTCTAGCTTTATGATAGTCACATAACCCTCACCTTTAGCCTTAAGACTCTCAACCTTGCTAGGATTCCAACTAAAAATTAGGAGAGAGAGAGAAAATGGAGGAAATACACATCTCTCTCAAGTGAACTAAGTTCAATATGAAGAGTAGTACTTGCACAAGACACTTCTATTCATTCATCAAATCATTCATACATAAATAAGATTAGAAATCCGTTGAGGAATTGAGCAGATTCTTTAAGAATAGGATTCAATCTAACTAATCACAACAAATCTCTAATAATAAAATAATCTAGAGAATTTTACATTTCTCCATTATTCCAAGTGGATCGGGGTGGTTGTGCCTTGTGCTAGGGGAAGAGACATGCTAAAAAATCTAGTTAGCTTACGACTGGTGTGGCCTAGGATCACAAATGACTTTGATGGAATAGATGTCGATGCCCCTCTGTGCCACTCCTCAAGCCTATAATCACAAACAACTTAACAAACACAAAAAAAATATGTAAAAAATAAATTTGTTTTATAATAAAATGATTTATTAGTGTAGAATTTAGTTTTAATTTTAAAGTCTAAATATCCAAAAATTCTGAATTTATACTTTAATAATTATTTGTAATATAAATTTATAATAAAATATATTTTTATAACCAATTTAACATCAAATATAATTAAAATACACTATAAAATGTGTTGTTAATTTGAACACAAATTAATGAAAAAACGCACAATAAAAAGTAAAATGTTAATATGTGTTTCTTATTGGAATGCAAATTTAAATAAAAATAGTTAGTGAGAAAACACACAAAGATACATACAGTGAAAAGTTTAGAGATTGGTCTCATAAGTTAATGTGAAGTAATTAATGTTGAACAACATCAACCTGCACACACCTTTGGGTGCTATGCATTGGAACATAATTACAAAATTTAAGATATCCGATGAAAAGCTAGATGCAAGGATATGCCTTATTGCCACAAAGTAGCAACCAAAGGCATGGCTGAACAAAGGAGTCACCTTGGTGTACCGCCCACATAAGCATGTAAATGGAAGTCTCTTTGACTGACAATCAACGGCCCATAGCATGCATGCTCCAGAATCGGTCTGGATCGACGGAACGCTGACTTCCATCCCTGTCGGAATTTAACAATGGCGGAAGGGTGAGGGCGGTGGTGCTTTGAAGTGGGGTCACATGACTATTTTGTGGGTGTGGAAGGGGATGAAAATTTAATATATAATTATTAAAATATAAAATTATGAATATTAATAATAAATCCTGCATAATTTTAAAAAGTTACTATTTTAATATTAATCAATTAGATATTTTTATTAATTATTACATAATATTTTTCTCCTCTTCCTGGTTTATTTCTCTTAATCTATTTTTTTTCTCTAGAATTTATCTGAAGGTTTATATATTTTCTCTACTAATAATTTCTTCAAAATAAAACTTTTTATCTATTATTTTAATATTTATTAATCAATTAAATAATTTTAATTAAATGTATTGCATAATACATTTTATTATAACATTTATTAAAATAAAAATTTTATTAATCAATTTAAAAATTTTAATTAATAAATATTACAATATAAAAAATATTATTATTATTATATTTATTGGATCAATATTTATTTATTTTTAACTAACTAACCAATTCATTAACGGCTAGTTTTTAAACGGTTAGTCTTAAAACAACTAGTTTTCTTGAGTTAATATCGGGAAATGTCAATCAAATCTTACTGATGTGATTAATCCAGAAAGAGATTTATCTAATCTATGGATCACAAAAGTCTCAGATCTAACATTATGAAAATGATATATGGGATGATTATTATTATAATAATGAATTAAAATATGACTTAGTCTAACTTATAGATGAAATGATATTTTCTCAGAGCATTTTTTGGGCTAATTTTAATCAAAATTAATCAAAATCGGACAAGGATTTTAAAAAAATTGAGTTTAATTTCATTAATATGTAGTATTCTAGTGCCCCATGGAGTATTTATGGTGTTGAATTAGTTTATGCATTCAAAAATGTATTTTAAACAACAACAAAAATCACAATTTGCTTGAGTTTGTTTTGTCGGATTTCGATGAAAAAACCAATTCTTCTATAAATTAAAGTATGCGAATAAAATGATACATATATTTTTTAGGTTATACCATATGTTTAAAATATAATTTAATGATGTAACGCCCCTAGCTGAAAACCATTACTTCTATAAATTAAATTATATCTTAAAATATAATTAGAATAAAATGGTACATTATTTATTTTTTAAGATATTATATGATTAAAATATAAATTAATGTTTTAGTTACTTTATAATATAATATTATGTGACACCCTTAGCTGTTGTAAATATTTGATATTACTGTCATTTATTTTTACTCCATGGGACTTTGGTAACTAAGGGCTCAGAGGAAAGCTTACTAAAAACTTTTAAATGTTTTTTTAATGTTTATATTATTTTTAATTTAATGAGAATCTTGGAATTCAAGGGAAAGACTCAAAACTAATTTCCAACCTTTAGACAATTAGAAACAATTATCCCTCTCATTTCCCTCGAGATAAAAGAATACCTCAGTGGGAAAATGGGATTCTTCTTTGGGAAACTAAGAAGGAAACACAAAAGCTACCTTGAGAGAAAGAGGAATATCGAAGTTTGTGACCCTGAACAAGACGTTGGGAAGGTAGGAAGGCCACCGCCTAAGGAGTGGTTCCTGCGTTGGACTAGAGCCAGTGGAGAACTCCAATATAGACAACAATTGGCAAGTTCTAGGTTGGACCGTGGGGTCTTGATTCCTATGAACTGCGCCTAACTAGTCAATGTTATCTAGTGTTCTGTAGTGGGAAGCTCGAGGGGAGAAGTGGATGTAATTTCGTTTCTCAAAGGTTGGGAGAGAGGTATTTACCCAGTTGAATTCCTGGATAGACTGCACCACATATAAGTGACCCTTGTCTTTCTTTTAAAAAGATACAAAAGATGTTGGATTGTTATGAATTTTGTATGCGGTAAAGAATATATAGAAGATTGGGATATTGTCTTTAATCTCTATAATCTGTGTGAGTTTTTCTTAATACCAAACTATGTTATGGTAATGAAATTTTTGAAAAGGAAAAGGAAGGAAACATTATGTTCCAATGCTTAAGGGAAGTGGCAGCAACCACTCCATTTCTTCTTGAAGTAATGGTTTTCTGTGCGGCTTGTGTGCTTTCCATGTTCTTTCTTTAACCAAAATAATAAAACTATAATTAGAATCATTGCCATACGAAACTGTGTGACGGTTGTAGGCATAGGAAAAAAAAATATATATATATATATTAAACATGTTGGCATGAAAGTATCGAAATTGTAGTTCGGGCACTGAACAAAATTTAAAAGAAAGACCTAAAGGAGGAAATCTTAGTTTCACAAAAGTAACAAGAAAGGTGGTTAGTTTCTGCTATGAGGAAAGTCTCAAGCGTAGAACAGTCCATACCCTGTCAGTCATGGGAGCATTAGGGGGAGTTTTTAGGTCTAAAATGGGCCTCCTAAGGAAATTATAAAATAATAGTGGAAATAATAAAATAGCATTAGATTACATCATCAAATTTTAGAGGGGAAATAAAATAAAAACTATTTTTCAACTCACATTTTCAACTTATATCCTTATGGGTTTACTCAAATTTCGAGAGGAAACACTCGTTGGATGCAGAATTTGATTTCTAATCCAAGGAGTACCCATTTTCCATACTTTAGATGGATACTAATACACTAAAAATGAGAAATACATGAAAAACTGATTGCAATCACGTTTTTTCATGCATTTCTCATTTTTCGTGTAGCATGGTCCTTCGAAAATATGCAACATGAGTACTCCTTAGTTGAGGAATTAAATTTTTCATCCAATGAGTATTCCCGCTCGAAATTAGGTAAAACCTTAGGGAGATAAGTTGAAAATACAAGTTGAAAAAGTAGTTTATTATTTTATTATTTTTTAATATTTTTACTTGTTTTACTCCAAAAATGGTGAATCATCCCCCATAGTTGACCATTATCTTGAATCTTATTGGTTCTTATAAAGTTTATTTTGGTTGTACATTTTTCTTAAGAGACCCATTTTAGACCTCCAAATTCCCCTAATGTAACCAGTGGGTCAAGACAAGTCCGCTTAGGGAGGTGCAGATTCTGTCAACCTTGGTAAAATTTATGATGAGATAAAGAAAGACAAAACTTAAACCGAGGTAATCATTTCCATAGAATCATGAGGTTACAAAGTTAATTTTGTAAAAAGGGCTAGAAGTTCATACATTTTCAAGAAAATATTCTCTAAGAAAATTTACGCAAGGAAAAAAAAAAGAATTGCGGGAATTTAATTTATTACATAGAACTAGAAAACCAAATGACTTCAAATTAATTGTCAAGAAAACTAAAGAGCGCATGGTAGGGTAGCCCCAACCCGTAAGAGGGAAACCGACAACTTAGGTCTTGTCCTACCTGGTAACCCTTCTATCACTACAATTAATTAAAAGACAATATTTTATTGAGCATGAAGCAAATACAGCCATGGGTTCTGTTGACCAACATAGTTAACTTAGCGAAAATTCTAGAAGAGAGTCTTAAGAAGGAAGGGACATGATTAAACATCAACACACAATTCTTGTTGATACAAAATTTGGAAAATAAAAACAATATGGTGAAACCCTCCCTGCGAGTTGTTTAAATAATTCATCTTAATTTAAGTCCAAATGAATTGCTAAAGTCTTTAACAAAATACTTCTTACAAAATTCATAAGACCCTGGCAACGATCGAGGGTTACAATGCTATTTAGAAGGCTCTTTTAATCAACAAGGATAAGAAATTTCTCTCCAACAAACAAACCCTTACAGACCAGTGACGGGTGGAAGAACCCATAGTCATAAGGTTGGGTCAAACCAAAATAACATTCAAAAAACCATGGTAAGAAGAAAATAGAGAGACTCTATAAAAAAAACCTGGTCATGCCATGAAGGATATAAACCTGAATTTTTTGATGGCATCGAACCCTCACCTACAACCAAAAATTGGGAAAGATTATTTATGAGGCCGATAGGCACCAAGAAAAGGGGAAAATAACTCAACATAATAATGACACACATGGTTTGGACATACCTGAGTCGGATGGTCGACCTTCAGGGAGAGCTTACCCCTGTGATTCCTCCAAGCCAAATTCAAGAAGTAACCTTTACCTTTCTGCCCTGCCTTCGGCTTTACGTGCCGATATCCTACCAAGACAACGACCATAATTGTGAATGCTAAGCAATAATATGAAGAACAACCAGTTGTAACAAAAAATACAATTCACACAACCAAAGGATTTTACTTGCGTGACAAATGTTGTTTCTTGTTTAGTAAGGCGACCAAGTAGGTCGGTTCAAGTTTCAAAGCCCTATCCTAAGGAACTCGAGAGCGAAAGAGTGAGATGAGCAGTGGAGGGTGTAGGGAACGATTATTGTAACCATCCCTTGCATTACGACAATATTTGGATTGGAAACCATCACATCTACGATGGTAAACCCTGCACTTAATACCATTTATCTTCCCCCATCATCCTGGGATTGACAACTATAGGTCAAAGCCCCTTCATGAAAGTTCCTCCTAGTGACACTTATCTCTAACGATAAACTAAGTTAAGGTGGTGGATCATCACATCATAGTTTTTATGGTAATGAAGATTACGTAAAACTAAAACCACAGGGTAAATTAAAAGCCAATGTTATCACATACCAATGTCAAATATCAATTATAGTAATAACCCAAACATTTTATTCAATGATAATGTCGAATGAAATCATATATAAATAAATATCACTATAGTAAATAAATTAAAAAAAAAATGTTATACATGTTATAACTGGTATCAGAGCGTTATGGTTGAAACAATGTGGCTTGATCGGTAACTATGAAATAACCAAAGTAGTAATGATGCATAGAGGAAGCAGAAGTACCATGCGAAGAGGAGTTGGAATCACTCCACTAGGGAGACCCTTAGTAGGATTTGGACTTGTGCCTCTTACATAAGCCAATCCAGAGATTTGGGTCCAGTTGGGAGGAGAAACCACAACACTAATGTGATGCTACTAGAGACATTTCAACAACTACGAGCTGAGATGATGAATTTAAGAGTCGATAATGAGAGGTTGAGGATGGAAAACGAGAGAATTATGAAAAGTATCTCATATAGAAAAAATCAAAGAAACCCGAATCCCAGTCCTGATGGTGGAAATAAAGCTGAGATGCATCGACATAGAGAAGACAACCCATAAGTCGAGCGAGGATGAATTGATAATGAGGATGAGTCTAGAAATGATTTTGGTGGAAGAGGGACCAAGAGGAAAAATGTTGAATTACAGGGAGAATTCAAGAAAATTGAACCCTCGACGTTTGACAGAGAAATGGAGGAGGATGCTGAATATTGGTTAATCAATATGAACAAATATTTCTAGATTTATGAATAAAATGACAATTTAAAGGCCAAACTAACAATCTATCAATTTCAAGGCAAAGCCACCTTATGTTGGGAATAAATTAAAATAGTCTAAGGTATTGACGAATAGGAAGTCACTTGGGACAATTTTCAGAAGCATTTCAAAGATAAATATTAAAAAAAACGGTTCTATGAAGAGAATGAAAATGAATTTCATGATTTGAAATTAGGACATTAATCCATGGATAAATTTGTAACCAAATTTACTTCCCTGCTGAGATATGTTCCCTATATTCGTGAAGAGAAATCTAGGGTGAAACGTTTTATCACTATCTTACCAACCTTCATGAAGGAAAGGTTATAATTTGATAATCCAAAGATGATGGATGAATTTATTCAAAAGGCTCGAGTACACTATTAGCAGATGAAGCAAAAAGGGGAAAGTGGTAGAGGGTCGCTAAACAGAAAGGGGTAGAAGAACTTCCAGAATAATAAGAGTGAAAAATATGCAGGAGTTAAGACTAAACATAAAAAATAGTTGAATGAACCCCTAGGAAGGAATAAAAAAATTTCTAGATTACAAAATGAAGCCATACAAGCTGAGGCATAAAGTAAGCTATAACCTATCCAATCACAAAAACCTCACTTGAAATGTGAGGGTTGTGGGGAACCCCACTATTATAAAAATTGTCGCCACCGTACTAGAGCAAAGCCGATTGCTAATATTTAGGAAGATTCTATAGTAAGGGAGTTGGCAAGAAGCATAACGAGGATTAATGTAACCTTGGAGGATCATGAGGCTAAATATCAACTTGCAATGGTAGAATTTGAAAGTAATATAGCTAACCATTTCGTCTATATTTTAATAGACCCATGTGCAATCCTAAGTTATGTCAGTCTAGAAGTAGTTGAATTGTGTCATTTACCAAGTGTCAAAATTAAAAATGCATGGTTAGTACAACTAGCCACTGGGCAAAAAGAAGGATGACTGCCAATGTGGAAGGTTGTCTTGTCGAAATAGGAGGACAAAAAATTAAGTTGAATTTGAATATACTGCCTTTAGGATCCTATGATGTGATAATAGGTATGGAATGGTTAGAAAAACATTGGTCCCTGGTAAATTGTAAAGACAAAACCATCAGTTTCCTCACTGATGAGGGTGTTAGAAAAGAAATTTTGGGTATTAAAAGAACCATTAAGTTAAGACCTATTGTAGCTAATCAATTAAGCATATGCACCCAAAAAGACTATCAAATTTATGTTTTTTTTTTTTTTTTTGGTAAGTTGAGCTAATGTATTAATTTCGAGAACATAATATTACATATACTACAGGCAGGGTTAGTAAGCTACGCTTAACCAATTCCTGCCTTTGTAATGTTGTTAATGGGCTGCCTTGGGGGAGGAGTCTGGCCCAGACAAAACTTGAAAAAAAGCCTTACATTCTATGCATTAGCACTAATACATCTAAAAGAAAATGAGTAGAAAATAATAGAAAAGCCATGTGGGCACATATGACAAAAAACAGAGTAAAACTGAGTCGCTACACATATGGTAATTATCGTCATCATCACTGTTGCTGGGATTCTCCTCCTCAATGGGACATGTTGGAGCCTGCACAACAGCATCTTCCATAGCAACTTCCACGTCGACAGCAGTTCGCTTGGGGAAACTTGCAGGAGCGCAGAGGATGGGGGAGTACGAGTCTACTCCATCAGGAACCTTCATCCAAACTCCGTCAGAATCCATGATCCAGATGTCTATTTCCTCAGCGTCCTGCGCAGGAATGGTCGGGAGAGTCGGTGTGCGATGCAGAGAGGGAGCTCTGGGAGAGGAGGTGGACCTCTTCGCGCCTCGACTTCCTCTTAGCGTTGATTTCCTAGTGGATTCTACACGCTACTCGGGATCAGGTTGATGGCTTGCAAGGGTGTTGGATGAGGAGTGGTTAATCGATTCAATGCGGTTATCCTAGTTGCGATGGTAACAACCCAGGAGGGTCCCTCTTTAACCACCACAAATAGAGAATTGGTGCAGTCTGGGGGCCATTGCGCACCTGGGAGAGGAGACAGGAATGACACTGGGGTTGAAGAGGTTGAAAATACTGGGGGGAAGGTTCGCAGGATGAAGAGAAGCAAGCATAGGGAGTCTGCGCAGCTCCAGTCTGGGACTGACGCTTCAGAGCTAATTAGAATCAGTGAGAATCCAGATCAGAAGGAGGAGAGCGAAATGCAAAGGTGACCAGATGAGTGAGAAAAGGGGCAGAATTCTAGGGGTTATATAGATGTGGGGATGAAGTCTGTAAGGGTGGAAATGAGTGATCTTCGCAAGGAACTGCATGTGGAGCTCAAGCAGCTAAGCAGGCGCAAGGGAGTAGGAGTGGTTGCGATGTTGATTATTCGTCATGGAAATTAATGGTGGTATGGGTGAGGTGATGGTCAGGGTCAAGTGACACAATTCCTGTCCTCTCAGTATTATCTCTAGTTCTGCACGGAACATGCAAGGAGTTAACGGTAATTGGGTTTGTCGCAGGTGAAGAATTGCGTTGGAGATTTCTGCAGTCCGTATGGGTGGATATTTGATGTTCACTCGTGTCAAGTGTGTCACCCGCATTCGGGGGACTATCAAAATTATGTTATGCAAGTGGGCTATACTAATTCTAAAGATAAGATAGCTACCTTGGAAAATATACCAGTCATCCAAGAATTTGTGGATGTTTTTCCAGAAGAAATTCTAGGGATGTCGTATAAAAGGAATATTGACTTCACTATATAATTAGTCCCCGAAGCGATCCTAGTGTCAAAAGCTCCCTACCATATGAGTATACCTGAATTGACAAAACTTAAGATGCAATTGCAAGAGTCGATTGACAAGGGGCACATTCACCCAAGTGTGTCACCCTGGGGAGCTCCAATGTTGTTCATGAGAAAGAAGGATGGCACCCTGCGATTGTTAATCGATTATAGGCAACTAAATAAGTTAACTATAAAAAAAAAGTATTTGTTGCCAAGAATTGACGATTTATTAAATCAAGCTAAGGGTGCTGCAATATTTTATAAGATTGATATATGGTCAAGTTATCACCAAATAAGGTTAAACTAGGAAGACATTTGTAAGACAGTGTTTAGGGCTCGCTATGGTGTTTATGAATTTGTTGTTTTTCCATTCAAGCTTAAATGCCCCAACAACCTTCATGAGTATAATGAATGCTATTTTCCACCCTTAGACAATTTTTTTTTGATTTTTATTGACGATATCCTCATTTACTTGAGGAATTTGGAATAACATAAGGAGCATCTTCGAATAGTTCTGCAAACCTTAAGAGAAAACCAACTTTATGCTAAATACAACAAATCTGATTTTTCTAAGGAGAAAATTCAATATTTAGGACATGTAATTTCATCTGAAGGCATAGTTATAGATCCTAAGAAAATTAAAATCATCATGGAATGGCCTGTCCCTAAAAATATTATAGACATTCGATCTTTTATGGGTTTAGATGGATATTATCATCACTTTATAAAAGGATTTTCTAGGATTTATTAACATATAACTTCTCTGCAAAAAAAAGGGTAGAACCTTCATGTGGACCGCAAAGTGACAACACAATTTTGAACAATTGAAACATTTATTGACTACAACCCTTGTGCTAAAAGTTGTTGTTCCAGAAAAAATAGTTTACTGTTTGCACAGATGAATGTCATGTTGAACCCTTAGTTAAACTGAGAGGGGGGGGTGAATCAGTTTAACACATACATGGATTTTTAAAACCTTTTCCCTTAAATCTTATTTACACCTTCATTTCATGGTCAACTTAATATGTGAGCAATCTTAATTTGTGAGCAGCAAGTATCAAGCAGATTTTTTAATGTAACAGCAGTCTTAATATGCAAGAAACATGTATTAAGCAGATTAGATAAACCACATCAACACATAGACATTATACACAGAGACACCAGATATAAGTGGAAACCCATAAAGGGAGAAAACCACATCTTATTATTGTTGTGATGAAAATGCAAGCTCCAACTCCCTCTCACCACTGATTTTCTGCAGGCACCAACCTACAGGAGGCTCTATCCTCAATTCTGCAAGCTACAACTTGCAAGGAAGCTCCAACTCCCATCAATTTTCTGCAGGCACCAACCTACAGGAGGCTCCAACCTCAGTCAGCTACAACCGACATTTTATCAAGCTACAACTTGATGTGGAAGCACCAACTCCCATCTATTTTCTGCAGGCACCAACCTACAGGAGGCTCCTACCTCAGTCAGCTACAACTAACATCTATCAAGCTACAACTTGATAGGGAAGCTCCAACTTCCTTACTCTTTCAAAAGAAAAACACTTGCTGATTTACCTTGGATATCAGCTCTGTTCTGTACCTTCTTCTCTGCTGTTCATCAACTCTTATATCAGACCCGCATCATCTCTGCTCAACCCCTTATTCTTCTTTTCTCAGCTCCTCCTTATTCACATTCTTCTTGCATCTTGCTTATTCCCTTCAACTCTCTTTAATTCTGCTGCACACTCTCTTCTTCTCTCACTCTTTTTCGCCATTTTTCTCCCCTTGGATATTACCCTGTTTTATACAAAAACAACTTCATGGTTGTTTGTATTCCACTGGGAATTCGAAATGGACAGACATGTTTTTTTGCCTTCTGCCTTCTCATCTCTGTTCAGCTCACTCAGAAAAATGTAACTGTAGGTGCTTATTTTAATATTACAGTGGGATATTTGCTCTCTTCCGGAGACTTGCCAATGCATCACAACAATATAAATTTAAATAAAACATTTACATTCAAATTTAAATGAGACCTCCAGCTCACTCATTTTGTCTCTTGGCTTGCTGCGCATTTGTCTTTTCTCTGACTGTGTCTTTGTTCCTTTCTCTTCTCTGTATGCCTTTCTGTTTATGGCTGCTGCGTAACTTTTGTATTTGTGTAACTGCATTTTTCATTTTTATATTAGCGCTTTATATATAAATGAATCTGCTGACTATAATTATGGGCCATATTCCAACGCTTTTCATGCCACGAGTGTCTTGTTGATGTGGAAAATTCCGCAAGTGGCACAGACATATATCACAGTCGTTGTATATTAATAATCGCCCTCCCATTAAGCCGAGGCTCATGCGGCATATGTTAATACAACTGCAACCATGTTTTATATATCTAACAACAATCATTTTATATAAACAATCTCCCTCCACCTTAAGCCTTTGGTCTTATATTGCAATCCAATAAATTGAATCACAACCTCTAATATATGAAAGGGTCGGGCCACACATCTGACGGTGGACAACACGTCGCAACGACGATCGGCAGATCAAACAAAAAATCGTGCAATGTAACATTTGCGATGTGCGATGTGCGATGTTGCGATGGTGCGATATTGCGATTTCGCGATGATGCGATGGTGTGATGGCGCGATGTTGCGATGTTGCGATGGCGCGATGGCACGATGTTGCAATGTTGCGATGGTGCGATGGCGCGATGTTGCGATGGTGCGATGGTGCGATGGCGCGATGTTGCGATGTTGCGATGTTTTGTTTCTTTCCGATGCGATAAAGCCGGATTTCAAACTTATCAAGCCACTGTTTATAGACCCATCGGGTCCGGACCTCAATCGGAGCTCTTGTCACTATGTTCCGCTGCCAACCTTTTCTCCGATGCGATTAGGTGAGGGTCCCACTTTATATTACTTCCTTTCCATTGATCATAACGCGCTCCACTTAAATATATATATTAATACATATGCCTTGGACCATTGCAAAATATGAAATGTGTGGCATTTAAATGTATTGTGATGGATATATATATATATGTATCCTCCAGCGGGTTAGGCGATTCTCGGAATAATGTTTGTATAAATATGTAACGCCCATCAGGTAATGTCTTCTAATATTAGTATACCGTATACTTTGTTGCTCCAATCGTTAGTGTATCTTCCAGCGGGGGAGGTGATTCTCGGAATTTATTTTATGTATCCTTCTGCCTGGGGTTAAGCGATTCCCGGAATTTATGTGCCTCTGCTGTGCTAACGCCTCTGCCTCTGTTGTGCTAATGCCTCTCGACGACTTCACTGCTTCTGTATTCGCCTATTACACTCTAGCAGTGTTCTTCCGCCTGTTTCCTTTTCCTGTTTCCGCTTCAACGTTGCTCGACCTCTGCCTCTACTACATGTCTCCTTTATATTTGCTTCCACTGCCTCTGCCTGTCTCCTTTGCTGTCTCCTTTGCCTGTTTCTGATATTTTTTTGTTGCCTCTACCTTTTCTGCCTCCATTTCCTTATTGCTGGTCCAGGTACTTCTCCTTTGCCACAGGGTTTATTCAACTCTATTTATAAACCCATGCACAGTCAATTTCACATAAGAGCCACTTATACTCCCAATTACAGAGTCTCATCATACTCATGTAATGCTGAACAATTCCTCCCATAGATACAAATGAATCCACTTGCAAACACTTCTTCTTGTCTTGGAAGAAATTCTTCTTCCCTTAACTCTGCCCTTTTTCAAAATCCAATGGCCCTCATTTTGTCCTCACTACTCTGCACCTTGAATAGCTCTTTACTTCTTTTCTATCCTCTGCTCCTTGACTGATGCTGCTCCTTACTTCTCTTTTTGTTGCCTCTGCTACCTCTCTGCTGCCTCTGTAACCTGGACTGCTTCTTTTTGCTTCCCTGCTTCTTTAAATGGCCCTGTCTCTGCTACTCGATTCTCTCTACATCTTGCTACCTCTTTTGCTATTTCCGTTTCTGTGTTCCTTCTTTGCCATCAATGACAACATTTCCAATAGTCTGCCCCTTTGGCATTGATGGCAACACATCCACCAATAATCTAATGCTTCATCCATATCTTCCTCTGTCTAGCTTCTTTTAGAAGACTTTTTCTTCTATTTCTTGCTTTTCCTCCCCCTTTGACATCAATGGCAAAGGGTTGCACATTTCTCAGTGTTGATTCTTTCTTTGCATTTCTTCTCTCTGAGATGTGTTTAGGCCTTCTTCTTCTGATTGTGTACCTTGCTGCTCCAAAATGGTGCATAAGGGTTGTTGAGAGAACACTTTTGAGAATGTTTGAACTTGTAAATACACATTAAGTCGATATCATTCCAAAGCATAGACTCCTTGAACTTGTATATAGAGTAAGTGATGACAGCTATATTTAATCAGACTTGTATAATAAGAGATGCATTATTGGATCAAGACTTAAAGATTATGAATGCTCCAAGTGACATATCAGGCTTGCTTCAGCTATAATTCAGTCTATATCTGATGTAGTGCGCTAATACCTTTCTATTGAAGAAGATTGTATATGGAATAAGTCTTCTTCTGCAATAGACATCTGCAGTACCACACTTGTTCGATTGTGATGAAGCCAATATATCCTTTGTTGCTGCGGTACACCTTTCCTTCCCGTTGGTAATGATATGACCTAGGATGTTGATATTATCCTTAATAGTTGAAGGTTCTTGTTATAGATGTGATAAATGATTTAACAAAAATTTGATCTAAGAGATCAAATGCCTTTACTGCTTGCATAATGTACTTTCACAACAAAACCTCGAGGTAGGGTGCATTCAATGTATTGGTCAATCTCAATTATCAGCCATGCAATTCATTTATGTCATAAGGGGTATGTATGTCAATGATAAATTTCTCTTTACTGATCAAATAGTCCTTCATACTTCAGATATTTTGACTGTTCTATCAGGATGATCTTTCCCAGAAGCATATTCAAGATGTTTAATTGAAAACTCAACAAACCATTTTCACACAGTTTTATGACTGATCTTAAGGAAAAGGCCTTGAAGTTATATATGTACTGACTTCAGGAAAGCATGCAATTATATATATAGTAAGCTATTGCTTCAAAGTTCAATATAATGCTTCAAGTGTAAACAACATACTGATCCTTTAGCTCTGCTACTGACCTTTTCATGCTGAATACAGATAACCCTGGAAATTTTACCTTAATGCATTCTTGCCTTAGTCCTTTGATCCTGTGGACCTGTATCATACTGATGCTCCACTGATACTGCTTGGTATTCTGTTGGTAGGCATGCTGTTTGTACCAAGTACCAATTAATATTACGTTGATAAACCATGCAGAGATTTCACTTTAGCTTGCACATGAACCCATCGTTTCTGCCATTGATCCTTCCACTGCGTTCATACCAACAATCATCAATATATTGAATCTGATCTTGGCATTATGTACCACTCTTCTTTTTCTGTCCTTCTGTTCCAAGGAAAGCCATTGCATGTTCCTTTCTAGGACTGCTCTAGATTCATTGCTGCTTTATATTCAATTCAATTGTTCTAACATAAAGATTTTCAAGAAGACATCTTCAATTTATTTTCTATGAATCTTCATGGGCTAATTACTCAAAGATTTATTACTCACTTAACTGTATGTAAATGTATCCCAAAATTTCATTGCCCAATAATTTTCCCAATCCGGGCAATCTCCCACTTCTCTTTAATTCCATGCTATGCGTATTAAACCTTCGGTCTTTTAACTACGCATATAAATCTCAATTCATATGGTACCCACTTGGAAAATTTAAACATTATATGAAATATTTTCGTATATATATTCCTTTGGACCTCATAAAGCATCGAATAACATTAATAAACCAACTCCTTACATATAACTCCGTCGGACCTTATATTAAAGTTAATAAACCAAATTCATAACATAGATCTCTGTCCCGAGCCCACAATACCATCGCGAATGCATACACCGTACCTTTATTAAACTTCGCACACCTCGTTTATCATTCGCGCATCTACAGCAAGCGACCACCTTCCGACGCCTCCTTCCCAGATCAACGGCTCGTATTAATTCCGCTCGGCATCTTGGTTCGATGGTTAACGTGCAAAGCCGCACTTTAACCGGTGGCTTCCAATACCGCTCAGGGACACGCGTCACCAATCCTATGGAATCGCTCACGACTCTTCCAATACCACCTTCCATATAATGGTGGTGCGGAGAATACCACTTCCAGTCTTTACTATTCACCAAACCACGTTTACTTTTCACCGGTCATGGTTCCGCTTCCTTCAGGTTCTGTCTTCGTCCTTTTACTCCGGTTTCCGCCCGTTATATATGAAAAGGTTCTTTTCATTTATTTAATCTGACCCAGGATTCCAGCCTCGGTTTGAACAGTCTATTCTTCTTCAGAGCACACTCAATCTAGGCACGTATGATTAAACCACAAAATCGACCAGAAGTCTATTTCTTCAACTAAATATAGAGCGCAATTTATCCCAAATTACGAAGTACATATCTACACATTATCATACCCTTTCCTTTCTGAATACACAGGCAGACTCGTAGCTTGATTTACACATTCCAGCTTCTACAAGAACTTAACCAACAATTACGAAGGTACTTTACACACAGAGTTAACCAAAAAATGTACAGTTGCACTGGGAAAATTTCCTCTTATAATCTAATATGCTTCAAATGATAAATTTGTACATATTCTTGGAATAACAGCGGTTTCTTTGCAATAATAGCTGTGGCTCTGTCTCTAATTCCCCCTTTTTTTTTTCTCATCTCATAGCTGTTCTCATTACATGGAGCTCTTCTTAGACTACTTTCATGGGGTATATATATGAACTGCTCTCCCCCTGAGATGCTACTTCATATCTATCACTGGTTGGATATTTGCTTTGTTTCCTAGAGCAGCTCCCCCTGAGACTATGCTAGATTCATTATGTTATTGAGATAATAGGCTCCCCTTTTCTCTTTTATTTCCATACTTTATTGGGGTTCTTCATAATTACTCCTCTCCCTTTTGATTCATAGTTTTGATTGATCTGTTTTGATTCCATCATATGTCTATAGTTCTTTAATGTATATGCCATTTTACAATATTTTGCTTTGTGACCAAGTTTGAGGCATACATAACATTTTATTTGACCAATGTGCATTTGAGCTGATGTATAATGCTTTGTTCCCCTTCTTGAATACATTTTACATTCAACAGATTTATGTCCAAAATTATTGCATGCATAACAGTGGCCATGGAAATAGTTTGTGTACCTGGTAGAAGATTGCCTTTTCCATTTACTTGTTTGAGGGGTTCTTCTCTTTTGCTGCATCCTTTGCTGGTTGGACTGGGTTTGTTTTGTCTTGCAATATGCTGAAATATGTCCTGGTTTGTGACAAGAGAAACAAGTGCTATTTTTCATAGGAGGAACGAACCTCCTTTGACATCTTCCGAATTTGTTCAATTCATCCTTAGGAGCATATGAGCCTTTAGCAGTTGATTGTTTCATCTTCTCATTCTCCGTTCTTTCATGTTGCTGCTTGTTTTTGTTTGTTTCTTTGTACATATTGTTCTTGCTGTCTTCTTCTTCTGTGGGACTCTTCTGAGCTGCATCACTGTTCTTTATAGCTTTTACAAAAATGATTTTCTTGTTATCTTCAACCTTGGACTTACTAGTTTCACCTTCATATCCTATCCCAATCTTTATGATAGGTGACGTTTGTGCATTTAGAATCTGGTCCAACTGTCCAGAGCCTTTCATTAGATGTGTGTTCATTAATAGTTCTCTTTGGGATTTTTCTAAGTTCTTTCTTAGGCTCACTACTTCTTCTTCTAATCTTTCACATTCCTGACTTTTCTCTCTCATTTGTTGCAACAGAGTGTCTTCTATTTTTCTTGCTTCTTCAAGGTGTGTCTTTAGGCCAATAATTTCTTTCCTATCTTCAAATTCTCTCTCATCACATATTTGCACCAATGTCTTAAGGTCTTTATTTTCATTCTTTAGTCTTTCTATTTCAGTCAAGGCTGTGTCTAGTTTGGCCTTTTCTTCAGCTGCAATTTCTTCATGGTTCTTACTACCATTCTCACTAGCAGGTACCTCATTTGATTGAATATTTTCCTTTTGACCTGAAGTTTTCTTCTTCTTAATTCTCTTCTCCTTCTTGACAATACAGTCCTCTGTGTCTATTTCATGCATGAAATGCAATCTGTCCCAGATTTCTTTTGCAGAGGTTAAGTCCATTATCAACTCAAGGTCCTTGTTATGAAGACTATCATATATCACACATTTTGCCTTGGCATTCCTCTGTTGTTCTTTCACCATGGGTGAGTCTTTGCAGTAACCATCACATACAAGCTTCCATACTTCAGGTTCATAAGCCAATAATCCTGTTTTAACTTTATCTCTCCATTCAGGAAAGTTTGTTGTATTTAGCACAGGTACATTTTGATAGTCCATGACTTAACCAGATCTCCTTCAAGCTATTAAGCTTACACCAAAGGAACCTGCTCCGATACCAATTGTTGAACCCTTAGTTAAACTGAGAGGGGGGGGGGGTGAATCAGTTTAACACATACATGGACTTTTAAAACCTTTTCCCTTAAATCTTATTTACACCTTCATTTCATGGTCAACTTAATATGTGAGCAATCTTAATTTGTGAGCAGCAAGTATCAAGCAGATTTGTTAATGTAACAGCAATCTTAATATGCAAGCAACATGTATTAAGCAGATTAGATAAACCACATCAACACATAGACATTATACACAGAGACACCAGATATAAGTGGAAACCCATAAAGGGAGAAAACCACATCTTATTATTGTTGTGATGAAAATGCAAGCTCCAACTCCCTCTCACCACTGATTTTCTGCAGGCACCAACCTACAGGAGGCTCTATCCTCAATTCTGCAAGCTACAACTTGCAAGGAAGCTCCAACTCCCATCAATTTTCTGCAGGCACCAACCTACAGGAGGCTCCAACCTCAGTCAGCTACAACCGACATTTTATCAAGCTACAACTTGATGTGGAAGCACCAACTCCCATCTATTTTCTGCAGGCACCAACCTACAGGAGGCTCCTACCTCAGTCAGCTACAACTGACATCTATCAAGCTACAACTTAATAGGGAAGCTCCAACTTCCTTACTCTTTCAAAAGAAAAACACTTGTTGATTTACCTTGGATATCAGCTCTGCTTTGTACCTTCTTCTCTGTTGTTCATCAACTCTTATATCAGACCTGCATCATCTCTGCTCAGCCCCTTCTTCTTCTTTGCTCAGCTCCTCCTTATTCACATTCTTCTTGCAGCTTGCTTATTTTCTTCAACTCTCTTTAATTCCCGTTGCACACTCTCTTCTCTCACTCTTTCTTCGTCTACACTCTCCCCTTGGTATTACCCTGCTTTTTTATACAAAAACAAATCTTCATGGTCGTTTGTCCCTGTCCTTGTCCAAATGGACGGCCATGTCTCTTTTCCTTCTGCCTTCTCATCTCTTTTCAGCTCACTCAGAAAAATGTAACTGTAGGTGCTTATTTTAATATTACAGTGGGATATTTTCTCTCTTCCGGAGACTTGCCAATGCATCACAAACAATAAAAAATTTAAATTACAATGTTTACATTCACATATAATGAAAACTCCAGCTCACTCATTCAGCCTCTTTTGGCTCGCTGCGCGTATGTCTTTTCTTTGACTGTGTCTGTCCTTTCTGTGACTGTGTTTTGTCTCTTTTCAGCTCTGTTTGCTCTTCTTTTCTCTGTTGTGGTGTAACTGTTGCATACGTGTACCTGTGCTTTTTATACCAGCTGACTCTAAATCTGGACAAATTCCAACGCTCTGTACATAGTACGTGTCTTGTTGATGTGGCGAGTTCCGTAAGCGGAACATACATTCATCACAATTGTTTTATATTAATAATCGCCCTCCCATTAAGCCGAGACATATATATAACCCACAGACCACGCGGCACTTTTTAATACAATCGCAACAACTTTACGTTAAAAATCGCCCTCCACCTTTAGCCTTTGGTCTTTTATTACAATCCAATAAATCGAATCACAACCTCTAATATATGAAAGGGTCGGGCCCCACATCTGACGGCGGACAACACGTCGCAACGGCGATCGGCGGATCAAACAAAAAAATCGCGCAATGTAACATTTTCGATGTGCGATGTTGCGATGGTGCGATGTTACGATGGCGCGATATTGCGATTTCGCGATGGTGCGATGGTGCGATGGCGCGATGTTGCGATGTTGCGATGGCGCGATGGCGCGATGTTGCAATTTTGCGATGGTGCGATGGCGCGATGTTGCGATGTTGCGATGTTGCGATGGTGCGATGGCTTGATGTTGCGATGTTGTGATGTTTTGTTTCTTTCCGATGCGATAAAGCCGGATTTCAAAATTATCAAGCCACTGTTTATATGCCCTATTGAGTCCGGAACTCAATCGGAGATCTTGTCACTATGTTCCGCTGCCAACCTTTTCTCCGATGCGATTGGGTGAGGGTACCACTTTATATTACTTCCTTTCCATTGATCATAACGCGCTCCACTTAAATATATATATTAATGTATATGCCTTGGACCATTGCAAAATATGAAATGCGCGGCATTTAAATGTATTGTGATGGATATATATATATGTATCCTCCAGCGGGTTAGGCGATTCCCGGAATAATGTTTGTATAAATATGTAACGCCCATCGAGTAATGATTCTCAGAATATTATATATCTGTATACTTTGCTGCTCCAATCGTTAGTGTATCTTCCAGCGGGGGAGGTGATTCTCGGAATTTATTTTATGTATCCTTCCGCCTGGGGTTAAGCGATTCCCAGAATTTATGTGCCTCTGCCGTGCTAACGCCTCTGCCTCTGCTGTGCTAACGCCTCTCGACCACTTCACTGCTTCTGTATTCGCTGCCTCTATTTCCACTGCTCAACTGTTTCACTCTGCCTCTGTATTCGAATGTTACACTCTAGCAGTGTTCTTCCGCCTGTTTCCTTTGCCTGTTTCAGCTTCAACGTTGTTCGACCTCTGCCTCTACTGCATGTCTCCTTTATATTTACTTCCACTGCCTCTACCTGTCTTCTTTGCTTGTCTCTGCTATTTGTTTGCTGCCTCTACCTTTTCTGCCTCCATTGCCTTATTGTTGGTCCAGGTACTTCTCCTTTGCCACAGGGTTTATTCAACTCTGTTTATAAACCCATGCACAGTCAATTTCACATAAGAGCCACTTATACTCCCTGTTACAGAGTCTCATCATACTCATGTAATGCTGAACAATTCCTCCCATAGATACAAATGAATCCACTTGCAAACACTTCTTCTTGTCTTGGAAGAAATTCTTCTTCTCTTAACTCTGCCCCTTTTTCAAAATCCAATGGCCCTCATTTTGTCCTCACTACTCTGCACCTTAAATAGCTCTCTGCTTCTTTGCTATCCTCTGCTCCTTGACTTATGTTGCTCCTTACTTCTCTTTTTGTTGCCTTTGCTACCTCTCTGCTGCCTCTGTAACCTGGGCTGCTTCTTTTTGCTGCCCTCCTTCTTTAAATGGCCCTGTCTCTGCTGCTCGACTCTCTCTACATCGTGCTGCCTCTTTTGCTATTTCTGTTTCAGGTGTTCCTCCTTTTCCATCTCCTTTGCCATCAATGACAACATTTCCAACATGTCAAGAAGGTGTCAGAGGAGTTTTGATGCAATAAGGTAGAGTAAAAACTTATGAATCACGTAAGTTGAAATATCATGACCAAATATATTCTACTTACGATTTAGAACTAATTGCGGTAGTTCACGCTCTAAAGGTATACTGACATTATCTATTAGGAAAAATGTTCCTTTTAATGACTAATCATAGTAGTTTAACCAATTTATTTAAGCAACCTAACTTAAATGCACACCAAGCCATGTTGACCACTATTCTAAGTGAATTTGACTTTGATACAAGACATCTTAAAGGAAAAGAGAATTGCATGGTTGATACATTAAGTAGGAAATTGCACTTTGTGTATGAAATCTCTTATAGTTAAGTGAAATTTTATGTTTTAGAACATATCAAAGAAGTTTCTCTTAAGGATCTAGAATATGAATTTTTATGGTAACAAAATAAACAAGTGCAAAATTTTGGAAAACAATCGGAGTATGGGATAAACAATAATACTTTGTTGACCTTCAGAGGAAAAATATATGTTCCTAATAAGCTAGCAATTAACCAATTCATGTTGGATAAATTTCCCTTACGCTGCTCATCCTTGATATCATAAACTATTTTCTGCAATTAGAAAAGACTATTCTTGGCTTGGTATGAGAAGGCATATTGCTAAATATTTAGCCAAATGTTTGGAGTGCCAACAAGTTAAGGCTGAGCACCAACACCCTACTAGTTTTCTTCAGCCAATCCCTATTCCTGAGTGGAAATGGGAGATGATTACATTGGATTTTATAATAAGTCTGTCTAAATCTAGGAAGAAAAATGATTCCATCATGGCAGTGGTGGAAAAATTGAGCAAAAAATCTAATTTTATTCATGTTAAATCCACATACAAGACTATTGAAATCACATATATATTTATGAAATAGATATTTTGGTTACATATTATGCAGAAACTAGTGATTTTTGATAGGAATGTGAAATTCACCCGTGGAATCTGGAAGGCTCTTTCTAGGTTGGGTACTCAGATTCAGTTTAGTACCGTGTATCACCCCCAAATAGATAAAAATATTGAACGGGTGAACCAGGTACTAGAATATATGTTGAGAATGTATGTGATGCAACAACCAACCAAATGGGAGGAATATCTTCACTTAGTCAAATTCACATATAACAATAGTTATCACGAATCATTAAAAATACAATAATTTGAGCAATAGAACACCTATAAAATTGAGCAATATTGAATATACGATAATCCTAGGGCATGACATGTTAGTGGAAATGGAGAAAATAGTGAAAAAGGTTTGGCAGAATTTAAAGGCTTCGCAAGGTAGACAAAAAACTTATGCACATAAGAAAATAAATCATAAATAATTCCAGGTAGGAGACCATGTTTATGTGCAAATTAAACCCATGAAAATCACCTTAAGGTGGGGTGGCTATGAAAAATTAGCACCTTGATATTGTGGAAACTTCCATATTCTGGAAAGAGTGGAGCTTGTAGCATACCAAATTGCACTACCAAGCCATGTATGGGTTCACAATGTATTTCATGTTTCACTTTAAAAAAAATATGTATATGATTCCAGACATATCATTAATTGGAAAGATGTATAGGTAAATGTGAAATTGAAAATTTTATATATGTATTTTTGAAATTGGAAACAAGAAACATTGAAAATGGTAACTAGAAATGGAATCCAGAAAATGGCAACCAAAAATGGTACCATATGAGGCTTCTGATTTAATTTTCCCTTAATTAAATTGGAAGAAAAATTGTAATTTCATCTCTTCACAACTTGTATTAGTTAACTGAATCAAGAAGACTTAGTTAGCTTAGGAAATTCGAGTTGGAGGTTAGAGAGAAGGCATGTAGAGTTCTCCCATGATTTTAGGCAGTCCAGTTACAATTATTTGTGAGTTGTAATTAGTTAACTCAAGAAATTGAGTTAAAATCAATTTAACTAGGTCTAACTGAGTGGTGAGCTAATGAGAGGTCAAATGAATTAAATATGATTTAATTCACATGCAGTGATCAATAATTTACTTGATAATTCACTATAAATAGTTGTTGCATGTCAGTTCTAAGGAAGACCCAGTTGAGAGTGAGGTTAAAGGCAAGAGATCTATCAGTTGTACCATTAGAAAATTGTACAGGTCATGCTTGAGGTCATTGGGAAGGCCTTGAAGAATTTAGAAATCATTAATTGATATTTCCCTAATTAATAGGGGCTCAATTAGCCTAAGAATGCGTAAGGAAGGCATGTTAGGCAAAGGCAAGAAAAAGGTTAAAAACTTGACCGATTTTGCTTAGATTGCAAGCCAGATCCGAGCTAGATTAGAGTGAGACAGTCAATAGAGTGCAGAAATTTTCTCAGTGGAGAAAGAGAATTGTATTGTTTCATGATCTTGACCATATGCAATATAGATCTGGGGGGGTTTTGAGCAGTTTCTTTCCCCAGATACATCTTGTGTTGTGTGATTGATAATTTCTCTCTTACTTGTTGTGTGATTGTGCGATCGTGTTTTGTTTCCACAAATTGTAGAAGGATTCAATATATTGTTTTATTATATTATAAGATAATTTTTGATCCCATCATTTAGAGATTTCTAGATGGTATCAGAGGGCCATGAATCACAATAGAAGATAAGAACATAGTTTTGTATTGAACATGTTCGAATTTTCATATTTATTCTTCGGGATCCAACAACAGATCAAGATGTATTTCAATGGATAGAGACTCGAATACACTCTTGAGGGAAGTTTGAATTACATAGCATGTAAGTACAGGATGAAGGTTGTGCTCAAGGACAATGGGGAAAGGAATACATACACAATGATATTCCCCAACACGTAGAAGCATATGCTCAACTTCTTGATGCATGGAAGAAGAAGGTATTAAAGGCGAGAAGGATCTTGTTAGAAGGAGTTTGAGATCATATTGTCTTGAGTCTTCATGGAAAGGAAACTTCATATGGTATGTGGAAGGCCTTGACAGATATGTTTCATAATATCAACGACCAAAGGAAGTTGGCGGTGAAAGACAAGCTCAGAAAAATCAAGATGGAAGAGGGAGACATGATCTAGAAATACCTGAATAAATTTACTCAATGTCTAAATGAGCTTGGAAGTGTTGGTGTGACAATAGCCCAGGATTATTTGGTGAGCCTAGCTCTTCTAGGCCTTTCCAAGACCTAACAGAGTTACAAAGACTCTGTGAATGGGAGGGAGAAGCTACTAGACTGGGAGTGTTTGTGGTACGACTTCGTAATAAAATAAATAAGGCGAGGCACTAGAGACAGGACCTCTGACAAAGACAAAGAATAAGATTTTGCATTGGTTAGAAAGGGTAAGAAAGCTAAGGGAAATAATTCCCAAGGCGAAGAGGGCAAGAGAGACTCATCTAATATCAATTTGTTTCACTATCACGAGCATGGGCAATATGCCTCGAATTTTCCACAGAAGAGAGCAAGCAAGAAGGAGTTTGTAGTTGCAAAAATTGAAGCACTGACTTCACAATTCAATATTGATTTTACTCTCATTGCATGCATGGCCAACACTGTAATGGGATGCATGTGGTGTCTAGACATCGGTGCCTCGTTCCATATGACAGGGAATACAAATCTCTTTAGTGAATTGGCAGAGAAGGACCTCCAACAGAACATAGAGTTTGGAGATGAAGGGAGGTATAACGCGACCGACATAGGTACAATTACCTTTCAGAGGGAGTTTGTCTCCCCCCTTAGATTGACAGATGTTTTGTATGTTGAAGGAATAAATAAGAATCTTGTCTCTGTAGCATTATTGGAAGATCGTGGTAATGATGTCATATTTAGAAAAGGAAAGGTGTTCCTTAGACACATCGCCATGGGACAAGTGAAATAGATCGGTCTATGAGTCAAGAACCTATATGCTCTCGAGGCCGAGCATGCATGCAAATATTTGAGGAGAAAAGAAAAGGTCAGTGACTTGGTGGTTGAGAGGGAGCATAAATTACATATCAACATGTAGCCTCAGAAGCAGTCTCAAAAAATTGTGGAGCAACCACAATTGGAGAAGCAAAGAGGAGATTGAGTGGAGGCGTGCACTCAAGCAGAGACATATAAGAGGGGGAAATTTCGACCAAGATGGGCAGAGGGAGCACATGCAACCATACCTCCAGGTGAGAGGTGGGGCGATGTGCAGACATAATCCGAAGAGAATAAATTTTGGCAGGATCCATTGAGATGTCTTGTCACATGGATCAAACCTTGCTACAAGGAGCCCACAATACAAAATAGTAGGAAGGATCAGTAGGAATGATGCATTCAAATGCTGCATTCCTTGTCTAGAGATATTTTACATGTGAAGGGAGGAATGTAGTTGTTTATCTACAACACATCCAGTTGTTAGACCATTTGAATCATGGTAGGTTGGTTAACACACCCTATTTTCTTTCAAAAAACCTAGAGCATATGGCCCGATCGGTACTGAAATCTAAGCGGTCATCGAAAAACTTGTCCTGCCATGGCCTTATTAAAATTTTGGTGGTTAGTGTGCTACAATAGGAAGGGAGAACTTGGGTGACATAGTTGGAAGCCCATTTCATGCAGATGTTTCTAACCTTCCAGAGGATGCCCTAGCAGTTGCAACTCCACCCCATGACCTCACAAATGCAAAAATTGCCTTAGAACCTTTTCATATGGAAAAAGAGCCACCAAATGTTCAAATTACAAGGTTTCCTGAGGATTATGCTGCTAGTTACCCACATAAATAAGATGAACAAGACGATGATGGAGAAATATAGGGAAATAAAACTGCCTCCAGATTATTGAGAAGAATAAGGAAGCACCTGATAATAGTTCCAATAGGAAAGAAGAAGAAGACAAAGCGAGCCCATGTTATTGCACTTCCTGAGGCCCTCCCCGTTGTTATAGAATTGAAAATGGATGAGGTTTCTCCTAATTCTACACAAGAGCATCTACATGATGTATTGATGGAACAAGGATTCAACCACCTTGCTGACACAAAAGAATCAATTGAGGAGGTTTCCCCTACTGATATAGAAGAAGCACCAGAAGCAATGAAGGAAACCCAGAATGGGCTTGTCTCAAATGTAGGGATGGAAACATAAATCAACACCCTTGATCACATATAAGAAATATCCCCATTTTTTGGAGAAGAGGGCCTTGCCTCATTTTTAGTGTTATACAGGGATGATATGAAGGACGAAAAAACCGCACCAGAATTGAAAAACAAGCTCATTAAAATAGTAAGCACCCCTTCATATCTTCCTTTGTATATTTTGTTGTTAAGGAAGAATAGGGTTCTCCAAATGAAAAACATGGAACTTCAATCTACAGTAAAAACCCTAACATATGATCTTAGATAAAAAGAATATTTTGAAAAATTAAATTTCTTAGCCCATGTTACAGACTCCCTAATCATGGGCGTCATCAATATACCTTCTCCTAGGGTCCAATAAATTATAACCCTTGGAAAAATACATACCCATGACACTTTTGTGGAAATAGAGGATGAGGAAATAAACATAGCCCACAGTTCTACTTATACAATAGGAAGGATGGTAGAGGAAAAGGCTATTCAGGAGGAGATACCAGACCCTTTGATAAATTCAGCAAAGGATAAATTGGCCCAATTGATAGCCTCAAATGAGGAAGAAGGAAAGAAACTAACCAAAAACATTACTGTGAAAATACTGGATGAGGAACCATACATAGCCCACAATTATACTTGTATAATAAGAAGGACAGTAGAGGAAAAATATATTCATGTGGAGGTACTAGATCTTTTGATAAAGACATCAGAGGATAAATTGGCCTAGTTGATAGCCTCGTATGAGGAAGAAGGAAATAAATTTAACAAAGGAACTACTATGCAAACAAAGGACGAGGAACCAAAATGAAGGATGGTAGGGGAAAATGTTATTTAGATGGAGATATTAGATCCTTTGATGAAGGAAAAATAGGATAAATTAGCCCTATTGATACCCTCAAATGAGGAAAAATTAATAGCTTTATGAAAGCACGAAAAGATAATTCATTACCTTAGTTAATTACACGGTGGAAAAATCTATCATAACTAGGTTTCCAAACCAGTAGTGAGGACAACCATCTCTAGTTTTTATTCATGTTTTATTCACCAATCCAGGTTGACTCATAAGTGTTATTCAAGGAAAACCACCCCACCTAGAATAACCCGTTAGTGGTCCCTAAGGGGGCAAGCTTTCACTCCTGCCAGATGCCTTTGAGCCTTGAGTCGTTTCACTCCTACCATATACCTCTAGGCCTTGGGTGGTTACCCTGTTTCTATTTCCTTAGTCTGAGAAAGACAAATTCTTAGCCAAAAAAAATCACTTTTAGGACATACTCCACATCCTATTTATCTTTATTATTATATAGAAATAATTTTTTTATAAATTTATTTTTATCTTTCAAATTTGGATTTTTTTTTTTAAACTAATAAAAAATATTTCTTATTTATAATTACAAATATTTCTTATTTATAATTAATTATTAATATTTTAGAATATATATTATTATTATTATTATTATTTAACAAGAACGGTTATGATTTGTATTAGAACTTGGGCAAAGAAGCCTTCAAACAGATTACAAGGTGAAGCCCTGCTTCATTGACTTTCTCTATAGTCACTGGATATTGAAGATAACTTAGACTATTCCCTAGATTCTTACAGATATTCCTTGCATCTAAATCCACAATTTTCCCATCTTTGTGAATGCAGACGAATTGTTGTAATAGGATGCAGAAAAATATGGAGAAACGAACAAGAGCAAGGAAGCTAGCAGAAAGCTAAGGAATGGGAGCCCATTCCTCATGGCCATTATTTAACAAAGAGCCCGCTGGGAGAAGGGCTGATTTGTTAGCTTCAAGGTCAGCTTCTTTGTTATTGTCTCTGAGCACATGAAAAAAAGTGACCTTTTGGAGAGTTTTGGAGATAGCGGATATTCGCTTCATCAATCTAGCAAATCCGATATCCTTCGGGACAACATCATTAACCATGCATTGAATGATAGATTGTGAATCCCCAACCACAACAAGATCTTTGATGCCCCGAATTTTAGCTTGCGTGAGACCTTGAAGAAGAGCGAGAGCCTCAGCTTGAATGCTAGTGGAGTAGTCCAAGCCCCAGGTGAACCTGTGAATCTGCGTGCGTTCATAATTTATTATCACACCACCCGCCCCGGCTTTCCTGGGGTTACCTTTAGCAGCTCCATCAAAGAACAAGAGGGGAGAGGAATGGTAATGAAGCCAAGCGGAGAAGTCATTCTCGTTGAGTCTAATCTGCCAGCTTTCTGTATTCTTAATTTGTTTTGGGGTAGCTGAAATATTGAAGCCCAGTAAGCTGCTCCAATCCTTATCCCTCTGGCTGAGATTAGAGTCATCAAGGCAGCTATCAAAGCTTTCTATAAGCTGAGCCTTAACTTTAGCTATAACGATTTTTGCTGCCTGATCCTTATCCTTGAAAGTTCTGCTGTTTCGTTCTAGCCAAATTTTCCAACATACAAATTTGGGGAGCGAAAGCCAAATGTCTTCTAGCCTGCTGTTCTTAGGGGAACCTACAGGAAAAATGAAGGACCAAGTGGAAAAAAGCTCAGGGACAGAGATAGGCAAAAGAGTACTGTCACCCCAAGGGGGAAGAAGCTCATACCACACCTCAACGGCGAACTTGCAGCTCAGCATTATATGATTGATGCATTCTTCTTCCGCCCAGCACAACCGGCACCTGGAGGGGCCATGAAAGCCTCTTTTTTTAAGTCTGTCATTAGTGAGATTACTTTTATGGCACATGAGCCAGCAGAAATAGTCAACTTTGGGAATGGTATTAAATTTCCACAGGCCTTTCCAGACAGGAGGATTCGGGAAAACATAGGGAATTTCCATCTGTTTAATATAACCCATGGCGACTGAGTAGGAGCCAGAAGGACCCCATCCCCGCTTGTCAACCTGCTTGCAGCTAATTGGCGCCTGACCGTGGAGAAGGGACAGCAACAAATTCCATTGATTTTTCAAGTTAGAAGGCACATGAATATCGGTCCAGCCGATCCACCTATCCTCCGACCACTTCGAGAGATCCCACAGAGTTTTTAAACCTGTGTTTGTCATCCATAAGAGAAGGGGCTGTAGAGAGTACGTCTCAGCGAGCGGGGGCTGCATCATAATCCGATCGTGCCATAGATCAATCAATTTACCATTCCCGGGCACCCAAAATGCGTGATGTTGGATGAGCTAAACAGAGGAGAAACAAATCTTGGCTAGATGCGAATGGGGAACAGGCCTGGGAAAGTCCAGACATCGCTTTCTTGGGCCCGAGAAATATTTGCGCCACATAGCCTTCTGCGCCCAACCTAGATTGATGTCTACCATGCGCCAGATTATTTTGGCACCCATAGCAACATTCTGCACACAGAGAGATTTCAGACAGGCCACCTTCCATCGTAGGACGAGAGATCTTCTCCCAGCTCACCAAGGGGATGCGATTTTCATTATTTTTTCCCCTTTTCCAGAAGAAGCGCCAAATGAGGTCATCCATCTTCTTAAGAACACTAGAGGGCGCTAACAGAACAAAGAATTTGAATATGGGAAAATTACTGAGCACAGATTTGACTAAGACTGTTTTACCAGCCAAGTTCAGCCACGAGAGGCCCCAGGCCTGAATTCGAGATTTGAATTTATCAATGAGAGGATCCCAGTCTTTGCAAAAGGCTGATTTGAAAAAAACTGGGAGTCCCAAGTATTTGAAAGACGACCAGGAGTTCGAGCCTGCAAAGCCAAAGCATCTAGAAATAACTGAGAGCAGAGATGAGGAAATGTTCCAGCTATAAATATGGCATTTTCCTTTATTGAGCATGCTACCAGAAGCAGCACAGAACTTGTTAAGAACCTCTTTAAATTTGAGGGCAGAACGCAAAGAAGTTGTGCCCAACAAAAGAGTGTCATCAGCGAACAAATCATGATTAATGTTTCTAACACCTCTTGCAATGCAGAGACCCGGAATTTCCTGCTCAGCCATTTCCTTATTTAAATAGAAACTTAAAACAGAAGCTTGAATGACAAAAAGAAGAGGGGAAAGGGGGCATCCCTGGCGCAACCCCCGCGAAGCTTTGAAGAAGCCATCATCTCTCCCATTCACTAAGGGAGAGATCCAAGGCTCAGAAATGCAAGCGCTAATCCAGTTAATAAATACCTCCCCAAAGCCAAACTTCCGTAACACACTAACGAGGAAGCTGTGATTAACACGGTCAAAAGCATTAGCAAGATCTAGCTGTATAACCATACCTTTCTCCTTGCGCTGAATGCTAGAGTGGATCGCCCCCTGGACAAGAATGAAGTTGTCTACAATCTGTCTTCCCTGAAAAAAACCTCCTTGGTTTTCCGGAATGATCTTGGGGAGAATACCTTTCAATCTGTTTGCAATAACCTTAGTTATGATTTTGTATCCAATGTTGCATAACGAGATAGGCCTGAATCTGCTAAAGATATTAGCTCCCTTATCCTTCAGAATGAGGGCTAGAAACGCAGAATTGGTGCTACCCCCTATTTTTTGGCAAGATTGGGATTTCCTAACCATTTTGCATAAATCTTTTTCAACAATTTTCCAGCAGACCTGAAGAAATCTGGTGGTAAACCCATTAGGTCTGGGAGATTTGTCAGGGTTCATCTCAAACAGAGCAGACTTAATTTCTTCCGAAGAGACTTTCGCTTCCAACCTTTTGTTCATGCTGGACGTAACCTCTTTTGGGATCCCTTATAAAATGTTATCAGAGAAAATTTCAGTTTCATCCTCGCCATACAGGTTCTTAAAGTGATTGAAGGCAGCCTTTTTGATACACTCGAACTCCTTATGAACAGCATTCCCTTCTTTGATTTCAGAGATTGAGTTAAAGTTTTTTCTTGCATTAGCCTGCTTGTGAAAGAAAGAGGTATTCCTGTCCCCAGCCTTGAGCCAAAGGCTGCGAGATTTTTGTCTCCAATGTTCTTCTTCTGCCATGCAGGTCCTGTTGGAACTTTTGCTGTAGGACCACTTCCATAGAAAGGTCTGCAGGAGTGATATCAGCGTTCTCCATACGTAAGTGATGATCCTCTAAGGAGGCTTGAGCAGCTTTTCGCTCAGAAGCCGGACTAGGGATAGCTTTAGCCCAACATTTAAGCTCAGATTTTAGGCTTTTGAGCTTTTCTTCCCACACAAAGAAAGGCAAGCCAGTAACCGGATGGTCCCAGATTTCCTTAACTCGATCCAAAAAGCCCGGGAGTTGGAACCAAAGGGGACTAAATCTGAACGGGATAGGCCCCAGGTCCTTGTGCGACAAAAGCTCAAGAAAAACAGGCCTATGATCTGAGGTGCTGCAAGAGAGGATGCGCATTCTAGCTTCTAATCCACGGAGCAGGAAGGAGCTATGGACTAAGAATCTGTCTAATCTGGTAGCTATGTGGCCAGGGCCAATTCTTTTGTTGGACCAAGTAAATTTTCCATTAAATGGCTTGATGTCGATAAGGTCCCAGTCTTGAATAAGATCTTCCACCCATTCCCTGGCAGGGTTTCTCACAATGCTGCCACCACGTTTTTTAGCCAGGGCTAGAGTAATATTAAGGTCTCCAGCAATAATGGTGTTTTCAAGATTCTCAGTATCAGCAAGATTTCTGACAGAGTCCCAACAAGACTTCTTCTCTCCTGCATTAATAAGAACATAGACATTTAGTAGACTAATTTCCTCCTTGGACTCAATGAGCTGAAGTTTCAACAACAACCAGTGAGTATTTGGGATTGCTTTGAGCAGCAAGAATTTGCTAGCATTCCATAACATACCAAGGCCGCCAGATGGCCCTCTAGACGAGACAGCCAGCCCCCCACCTTTATTCCAAAATCTATGACTGGATTGGAGGAAGAATGCTTCCTCCATCTTGGTCTCCTGGATTAAGAGAAGATCTGGAGCTTCTATTCGGGTTGTACTCCTTATGGCTTCTTCTTTCGCTTTGCTGCCCAGACCTCTACAGTTCTAGGAGACGATTTTCATTACTTACTTTTTTGGGAGTGTTGGGCTCCCTTGGAGCCACTCTGGTTTCTTGTCTTCTTTGCCGATTTTTCCAACATTTTCTCAAGGGTTGGCTGGGTACCTTGGAGTTTGTCTTTGTAAGTTTCATGCTCCCTTTTTTCCCGCTCAGGCATTTGTCCTCTTGTTGATCTTCTGATCGAGGCTTGAGAATCCCCTATTTCGCGTTCCTCCTCAGATTCCTCTGAGACTTGCACCATATCCTCCGTTTCAGCATTTTTCCCCTTGGATCCGCTTGGTGTATTGACACCCTGCTTAGGATCTGGAGTAGTGTCTTTGTCTAAGGAATCGTTCTATGCTTCGACATCCTGCAACTCTATTGAATTTAAACTAAGCGGTTCGAATTTATTACCTTGCCCTTTAGGAGTCTGGATTTGCTGACCAGCAGATTGAGATCCTTTGCTTGCTTGAGCTCCAACATTTTTTTTGTTCGTCTTTGATCTTTTGATTTGATTCCAGCCCTCATCTTTCCCTTTGGTAGCTTCAACATTGCTCGGACACCCTCTAGCGAAGTGTCCATAGACGTGGCATTTGCGACACTTGAAAGGAAGTTGCTCATAGTCGAGCTTTTGAATGTGAGACCAGTTCCCAACCTTGATTTTAATGGCCTCCGGGAGACCCACTTCCAGATCGACTTCGACGCAGATACGGGCACAGTCATACTGGTCTTTTTTATTTGCACGATCTATGAATTTTCCCAGGGTGTTTCTGATATGCTTTAGCGATTCCCAGTTCCAACAATGCATAGGCAAGTTTGGGAGTCTGACCCAGACAGGAACAGCAGTTGGAACATCAACCGCTGGATCAAAATCAGGGGTCCATTTATTGAGATAGAGCCCTTGAGGACCCATGAAATATGGGCCGTTCCTGAAGATAAGCTCTTTATCCTCCTTATCAACGAACTCAAATAGAAAATACCCTCTTCCCAGGAAATAAGATGACATGATGTGCTTAATGAGGGGAGCCCAGTTCTTAGTAACCCAGATTTCAGTGGATTTAGGCGAGGGCCATAGTCCAGTAAACTGGCCTACAAGAGCTCGGTCGGCCAGGGAAAGGGCCACTTGAATAGGACCCTCGCCAGGAAGCGAAATCTCAGGAATATCGTCCAACTTTTTGACAAATTTCGCAGCTTCTAAAGTCCTCTTCTTAGGAAGCGAGGCCAGAAGGAGGTTAAAGGCATCTGAAGCTGTATTCGGAGGAGGAGGCAAAGGGGACTGGTGGGAGACTAGATCCTCCATGCTGAAAGGTCACAGAACAGCCTCAAAAGCTAGTCAAGAGAAGCGCGAAATCATTCATAGAGAGCCCAGCCTAGAGGAGCGCCGCAATCCTGAGTTCAAAGGCACAGACAGAAACCGTGACAGAGATAAGTGCCAGTGGGAGAGGCACCAACCGAGAAGCGGCAGAAGAAGGAGGCCCTGCTAGAGCAGGCGCGGCCGCAGGGGCAGTAGCGCGCAGGATCGCAGCAGCGCAGGTTTCGCAGCAGCTTCTTCTCGAGAGAGTTTGGGTTAGGATGTTCTTTTAGAGTTGAGAATATATATTATTATTATTTGATAGTTAAAATATAATAAAATTTACAAGTTTAATAATAAAATGAATAATATTTTTCAAATAATTAAATTTAATAATAGAAAAATAAATAAATAAATATATATATATATATATATATATATATATATATATATATATATATATTTATAAAATAAAATAAATATATAATATTATATTATATTTAATAAATAAATAAAAATATAAATTTATTTATATTTTTTTCCATATAAATATTATTTTTTATCATCTTTCAATATAATAGAATGGAATAATCTTTAAAATTGTCCAGAATATTGAAAAAAACTTTATAAATTTTTTTCCCTATCTTCTTCATTTTCAATTTTTATTAAAATCTTTATATTGTAAATTTTTTCTTTTATTTTATTTTATTTTATTTCTATATAATATATATAACTTAATTTAAGATATAAAAAATAAAAAATAAAAATATTATAATTCACTTTAAGATGAATATTACCTAAAAATCACCCGCTCAACCACTAACTAGAAATTGAAACTTGGCATAGTGTTATTGGGCGAAATGAAGGAATATTCCCAAAATATTCATTTTTGCTGACTAGGCTGCCATGTCACCTTTCTGTCGTTTTTTGCAAATCTTTTAACTATTTAGAAAAACGAACATCAGGCTCTATCTTCCTCATACAGACTCCATTTTGAGTGAAACGAAGTGCGTCAGATTCCTAACGACAACACCTATTTGGAAGTTCTAGTTTGGTGAGATTATAAGCACTTCAATTTTTTAGCAAATTTTTGCCCCTAATCCAAATTCCGATCACCCCTTCCCACTGACAGGATTTTGGACCCACAAAATTTTGTTATCTAATGAGAGAAGAATAATATTCTCTTTCCCAAGTTCTATCAACTTGATTCTACTTGGAACAATCTCCATGACAACCACTTGGGTTCACTTACAGGCCTTGCCTTGCAAATGGCTTAACACTTCAACCAATGTCCTCCTTTTGTTGTTGACCCAATCCATCAATTTTTGGTTGCTTGTTGACTGATTAAACACTTTTTTGTACCAAAGCGATCTCTCGGTGCTTGGAAAACTGACTGATGGCATTCCCATTGAGAATCATGTTCCTCCTTTGCACAAACATGCATTCGATTCAAAATTCTCTTTAGAAACCACTTTTCCAAGTTAAGCCCATCTGAGTGAACTACAACAATGAGTTCCAATATCAGTAATAAAAATAAAAGAAATGACCATTCTTTTTTACCTCCACGGTTCCAAATTCCACATCTAGAAGAATGCATTCGCCATCTCTTTCACTTCTTGGCATCAACACATCAAATGGTCTACAATGGTTGTTATTTTGGCTGCAATTTTTTTGGAATCTTTTCCACTTTCCGCTTTTTGATTTCATCATCCTCTAGTATTAACATGCTACTCATGCCATGATTTGAGAATGAAGGCTAATCATGAGCCTCTCACTTGAGAGTGGACCTTCCAAAATCCTGTGACATCTTGTCACAAACACAACCATCAATCTGAAAAACACATCATGCAAGAAACACAACTTGCTAACATATCCTTTTGCTCCTTAAAAGCAACAAATGTCACATCATGTGAACATCTCTATGTACTCTTACCTCTCGGTGTACAAACCATTGACCAAATACAAGTCGAAAAAACATGCCTATTCAAACAACTGACTCCCAAGTCAAACAAAATCGATTGTACATGCTTTTTTCAATAACTTGACGATTCTTTCCCCCCAAAAAAAAAGAATTCACATCTCATGAAACAATCCGCCAACATTTCCCTTTAATATTTGGAGACTGAATCAACTCTTCCAAGTTGATATGACATACATGTAAAACGCAATCGACCAACACAATTCGACACTCATGCATGTGCAAATGATCAACACTCTCAAGTTGAAAAAACATACATGATAAAAAAAAGCAATAAACCGACACAAGGTGATCACTCATGCATGTTTAAATTACCATCTTTGCTGCATATAAGTGAGTCAAAAAAAATCTAATTTTCCAACATCTTACTTCATGCAATATGCAACATAATTTCAAGAGAAAATAAATGCATTCAATTGGCAAAAAAATGCATCAAATAAGGCAAGATTTGCATTATTCATCAAAATAAATGCAAGGTCTTAATTGGTTAAGAAATTTAACCATCCCTTTCCAAACCACTTCAATGGCGCTTATTTCAGTTGCACTTCATCATGTAAATCATCCTGGCCCACATCAATAATGGAACCCTCATTTCCATTCTTGTCAAGATCTCTTTCCACCTTCTTCAAATGTCATGGATGACTTGCTGGATACAAAGTCCAACACTTGTCTACAATATGACCCTGCTCATGGAAATGAGTGCAAAACAATTGCATCTTCTTTTCAACATGGTTTTCCTTGTCCAATGGACCTTTGGCTTTCTGCCTCCTTTGTTTTGAAAGTTTCCTGTGTATGGCTATCTTTTTCCAACATCTTGAAACAATATGGTTATTCAAACCACAAAAGGAACATGTAAAATTTCTGCAAATCTTATCTGAGAATTCGCCATGTTTATCATAATCAAAAGCAACTTTATTAAAGGCAGATTTATACCTTGTACATTCACCTTTGTCGCCTTATTGAAGAGGTGAATTTGATGAGGTAGTGGCTATCTTCGGAATACCAACCATTTCTTCTATGGCTTTAGAGCTTTCAACATCCTCTTGTTTTTCATTTCCATAAGTTGCATGCTTATGAGCATATTTTTGCAAAGTGGGGGTAAAATTTTTGCATTCCTCATGAACACAAACTTCACAAGCTTGAGGTAATGAATATGTAATGAAATTCCTTCTTGGAACACCTTCATGTGCCTCCTTAGCTTTGGATCATTCTCCATCATGTTTTCCATAACCAAGACCCAAATACCTAGGATTTTCCTCAACAACGATTGACTCAACTATGCCTTGTGCATGTTTTCCCAATCCTTTATCTTCATATCCCATCTTCATCAATAATCTGGACCTTATTCCTCTAGTGTTTCTTTAAAAAACACCTACACATTCATCTTGAGAAGAAGTAGAAGATAAACTTGATTTGCATGCCTATTTTTCATGCACATTCATGGCAAAGGCTTCCTTGGCATGATGGAGCTGAGTCTACATATCATGCATATTTTCTAGGGCTTCAGTTGCAGTATGGATCCGAGTCTCCATCTGGTGCATCCTTTCAAAAATATCTTGCTTCTCCTCTTTCATGGCAATCAACTGCTCTTGAAGTGTAATGCTCACCCTCTTATCTTCATACATCTCTTGCACCATATCATTCATGATGTAGAGCTTTTGCAACATATATTTATCAAATAGTTTTGCTAAGGAATATGGATTAGAAACAATACTTGATGAAGCTGTCATCACACTTGTAATTCATAAAAAAATTCTTTGATGTGATTTGAGGGCTGAGTCCTCAATGTTGACCTTCTCTTCACACACATAAACTTGCACATAGTTAAATTATCCTTGCACAAATGCAAAACCAATATTTAATTCTCTAGTTAACCTTGGAAAACCATCTCAGGGCTAAAATGAGCTAAATTATGCTCTGATACCAACTTGATCTGAATATGGGTGTTGGAGCGAGGTCCCCTAAGGCACAAATTCCAAAGACACTTTTTGTATGAGTTTGTATGTGTGTGCCACGTAAATGAATTCAAGGGGCTTTTGGCCCCTATTTTGGATATAATTGGGCTTAAATGTAAACTGTGGGCCTCAAACCATGGCTTGAAACCATAGTATCCGTGGGCTAGGCATATTATAAATAGATAGAGTATGTCTAAGATAAGTAGTGAGGTCTAAGTTGATGAGATATTGATGTTCTAATATTTTATGTGTTTGTAAGGGTTTTGATCTGATGATTTAGTAATGGGTTTGAAGCCATTGAACGAGAAAACAACCAACCCACCTTTATAGCATGCTTGCCAATGTTGCCATGGATAGACCATGGGAAACCACAAGTTAATAAATTTTTGCAATGACAAGTGACAAGATATTTATTATTAGGTTTAGATTGACTCCTTAGCCAAAAAACATGAGACATTCTCTCATGAGGGTTGCAATCACTATCTAGAATTCTTTTTACTTTTTCCATTGATGATTCAAAATTTTTCTCTTTCTTGTAATTATTCAAATATATTTCCATTTTTAGAATTTCTTTAAATCGATAACAAGGTTAAAAATTTGTTATAAAAATATATATCAACCAATCCATCCAACCAGCACAATTATTTCTTCTATTAGATAGAAATTTTGTCTTTAGGTAACAGTGATATGACTCCACAACATTGTTTGTCTCTCGATTTGCATGGGGAAAATCCTGACAACCTTTTACCCACATCCCTAATTGTAGAAAATCTGGGTTAATGAATATATTTTGTTTGTATGAAAACCAAAAAGAGACATGTAAGAAAGAGTATATGAACTTACAAATCTTGTCATTGACAACCCAATTCTTGTGGAAATAGTCTAATAAATTCTCGTCATTAGCAAATTTGTTGAATAATGCATTAATTGCAGTTCTCACTTTATCATTGGAACAATCTCTCATAATCAAACCCAAATCACTAAACATCTCTTTTTCTTTTTCTATACTACTAGCCAATCAATTGACATTTTATAGCCATTCCCTACGTACATGCCAAACACACAAGATAACATTGCACCTTATGATTCTCCTGCCATATTCAATTCATTTAAATCAAGTGCTATTTAGAATAAATACAAGTTGTAACATAAAATAAGAAGATTGAAGTTACCTTAAAGTATTGATTTCAACCAATGCATCATCAACCATGAAGGCATTAACTTTCCAATTATCATCAACTTGGTGACACCGATGCATGAGGTGCTTCAACCATAGTGAAATGTCTTGTGGTGTATTACGTGATTCCACCACCCGTGCTACTGGCACCCCACTTTGTTGCTCATCAAACACCATGAGTCTGTAAAAATAATAATGTCACATTCAAAAAACATATGAAGTCAACTTTAGCTCATTAATTATTATCGATTACTGCAAATCAAATTATTGCACTAGATCAATCATTCTTAATACAATGAGCCCATTTTTATTTGCGTTGAATGTTGAATCCATGGATATTAAGCTATTATTCGATAGCTTGACCATGGTGTCCAACATCCACTTCATTTGAATTCCAACTATAAAATAGATCTCTCCACCATTGGGATTTTTATAAAAGAAAAAATCATCTTGGTTTTTTTATACCAAAGGGTCACACTCATTTCATCCTTCCTATGCAACTGATACTTTCCTTTCATCATATGATTATAGATATTAACAGCATCTTTCCTACATAAGAATAAATCCATATCTCGACTTGTGGCATCCATGTCAACATATTTTTTAACATGCATTTTACAAACGGATTCAATCAACACTTCCAAGAAGAAACAAATCTATACATAGGAAACCATGTCCCCTGATCAATTTGGTTGATGCAGGGACCTAGCATCACCTGAAGTGTCATGCTAGCCATGCCAAGGTCATCCTTGGCTAACTTCATGTTCATGCATGTCATATTTATTATTGCTATGTTGGGGATTTGAACCATAACTTTTACAATGAAATGGCATTGACAACCCCTCTTTCTCGCAAATGAGGATCTTAATTTCATTTCATTTTCTCCTCTTCTATCCTCGGGGCCACATGAACAATCATAGTTGCATAAAAATGTTTGAAAGGTTAATACATGTGACAAATGATAAATCATTGTTAATACCAACATCTAAACAATGCATCTCTAAAAAAAATTACACTTCATATCGCAAGGAAGTAGTAGGCCTTGAGCATGGGAATTTATTTTGTACCTGATTGGAATAACGTGGAGCTTCTGGGTTCATTTTCTCTCCTCTAATAAAGTACAGAATTCCATGTTAAGGGATTTTTGCAATCCGATCAATCTCCATGTTATTTCCATGTACTGCAGACCAATCTAAACCCTTTCTATAAAGTATGATCTTTTCTTTAGGGTATTTCACTGGGAGGGCAATGATAATTTCCCATTTTCCTTGCTTTACCATTTTCAGACCCACAATTTGTTGTAGCAGTAACCCAGAAATTTTCTGCAACAATGACCCAACAAGTTCCCACAACAGTGACACAACAATTTTCCGTAACGGTGAACCAGTAAGTCGACGCAACAATGAACCAATGAGTTTCTGCAATGGTGAACTAGTGAGTTTCAGCAATGGTCAACCAACAAGTTGCTACAAAGTTGAACCAACGAGTTGCTACAAAGGTGAGCTAGCGAGTTGGTGCAAATTTGAATCGAGAAGTTGGTGCGACAGTGAGCTAATGAGTTTCTGCAACTGTGAAATAATGAGCTTCCACAACGGTGAAACAATTTGTCGCTGCAATAATGACCAAGTGGAATTTTGGATATTAATATTGGTGATCTCCTAACCCTTCACAAGAATCAATTGGTTTTGTGCTTGACAATGGAGCGCTAAGTCCAGTATTTCATAGTAGTAGAGAAGTTCCTCGTAGAAATACAAATAATGAGGGCTATTATATTGCTCCAATTCTTAATTGATATGCAATATAATGCAATTTAATGACCATCATAATTTGAAACCTCTTCATAGAGAAGCATTGATCATATAGTCAGATATTCAGAGGAATCACCATAAGCAACCATTCTATCCAAGCATCAATAACATAATAAGGAGTGATTTCATAAGGCCTTGCTAAAATAAATTATGTTTGTGACTTTAAGTCTAATATCCAAAAACTATGGCAAATGAAGGCATATATTAAATAATATGGCATAAAATTTTCATTTTGTTAAAACTTCAGGTTTCTTTATTAGTGAATTTCCAATGCTTGAAAACTGAATATTTTGTAAGGATCTCCTCTTTCTGTTATGGAACTAGTCAAACAATAATCACAAGGACCTGTTTATTTTCACAGAATGAACTATCACATGGAAATAGGGCGTGCCATGGAACGAGAGTTTAAGGTCTTGTTGATTTTTGTGGTATGTTCTATTCTTTCAACAATTACTTAGATGTCTTATCATCATTGACAGTAATTGTAGATATAACACCAACAATATGTACAAGACGATATGAGATGATTTGATTAAAACTGAGGGTTCCAATTATATACCTAGGTAGGTACCCATTCATGAATGGTCATGTTCTTAGAGACATGTCTCTTGAACACTAATTATTAGTTAATTATTCATTATTTATGGTTATTAATATTAATAGTTGTTTATATATATATATATAACAATCTACTAGGAATGGGAATTAAAACTTAGTTGCACTCTTTAACACTCCCTCTCAACTAGGGAGGGATTCTACCTGTCAATATGCATCCATGGCTATGCTATTGTGTCCATCATGTGCCATATTTGAAACTTGTCCCATCTCTACTTAAATATTGATGTCATAGTCTAATAAGAAAGGATCTAAATAGGATGGGTCACAAGACCCTACCATCCTCACCAAAATAACAGAGGAATGTCCTCATGTCAAGGAATAGAACCTCTATCAGGCTTGATCCTTTAGTTATCAAGTTGTCGAACATCATGCATCCTAGTCATAGGGAATACAATAGTACCTGGCATGTCTGTTAGTAGTACTAATTAAACCTAACCACTTTTCCTAACTCATTGGAAAAATGAGAGGTACTTCCCAAGAGTCCTAGACTGAAACTGTAGAATGTACGTTGGGGTATCCATAGGGGAAGGTGAATCACTCACCATGTTCTCATATAATGTACTTCATAGGGGAAGGTGAACAACTCACCCCATGTTCACATATTAGGGTATGTACTCCATAGGGGAAGGTGAAACACTCACACTTTGTTCACATGTTGGGTCCACAGGGGAAGGTGACCCACTCAACCTATGCTCATATAACTCTAAGAAGTACCCTAGGCCCCCAGGATATCCTAGACCTCAATTCTTAACCCAATAAAGATCCCTCCATATAGGGAATATTTCTCTTTGAAGGCTAAGAATTTTTCCTTCCCAAAGGATTTGCGAGGATATCAACAACCTAAACTTCTGTCCACGGGAGCCTCATTGCTCCTCCCACTAGCATATAGATGATGGCCCACAATTCACTAAATAGCTTCTTCAAAACACATTATTTTACAACAATATATTCTAGCAAAAGTGACTTTGGAAATCCTTTGTTTCCTGTACATCCAAGATACCAAATAAAAAATTATGTTAAAAAAAATATTTAACTAGCCTTACTTCCTCTCACTCAAGGAGACCATGGACATAAGCTTTTCTAATTCATGAAGGTGCCCTAGTGCCTATTATGCACAATTTTCTTTCATATGGCCATACTCTCTCTAGTTTAAGGTGCATGTTGTAATACAAAGGATCCACCTGGAAGCCTGCTCATCATGGGATCCAATAAGAATTACCAGTCAACATGCGATGCTTCTAATAGTTCACTTCCATAGGGAATTCCTTTTCTATAATTATCGGGAGGGTTCAACAAACAACTCCCTCTGAGACTGATGAGATAAAACATTCTTCAATTTGTAACCATGAGTCCTACTCATCTTCTTCAAGAACTGAACATAGTTTCACAGTATGTGCTTCTTAATTATATAAAAAACTAATTTAAGGATTTTATCTTCCCTCTAAAACCTCTTCATCAATCAAGGAGACTTCAAATACATCATTCTCAATGAAAATTTGAACCAGTTCATCTCTCTAATGTAATTTTTGTTCCAGTAAATGCAATATCACACTATATACACTATCTCAGTTCATTAACTAATGGTAACAAAGTGATCTAGTCAACTATCCATGCCATATTGTAACTTCTAAGCACATTAAGGACTATAAGTTTTTAGTGTAATGAGGTCTAAGAAGTCCGCGCACTGTTGTAATCCAGACATCCTCGATCCTTGCAATAATCACATTCTTCATTTCCATATTAGATAATTCAATCATATAGAGGTTCAGATAATAACATTGGTTACACAATATGTTTATACTTTTGAAATTTCAATAGAGATGATTATAAGAAGTAGTCCTCAAACTATTTAGAGACTATGACATATTTTGACCACAATAACTTAACATAAAAATATTTTAGTCCTTATTAAGACTACACCATGATGATGATCCAAACTATACTCCTAACTGAGATTAATAAGGTTCCGATATGTGCCATTATTAGATTCCAAACTATGTTATTATAAGGTTTCGATCTGCCTTCAATGTACCACAAAAATCACCAAAAGAGAACCACATGGATGACTAAGCTTGAGTGTCGTGATAATCCTCTAAGAGACCTAAACTAAGCTTGTCAATGCAAGACATATCACTGTAGTATATGGAATTATGGACTTTTCATCTTCTAACCATTTCTTTTTACACTCACAAATGTTTCCCATACCATATACCACAATGGATAATATGCTACACATCAATAATTTTCCTTGAATTTTTCTTAAAGGATTTCTTTATAACTGCATACAATTTGTAGACTATTGACACAATCCTCTAATGTATTTTAATTTTTCAAGTGTTTGAAACAAAACTTTGGTATATCAAAATATTATAATGCAAGTCTTCAGACTTCTGACAGAGATTCTCTTATGATGATAAGAAATTATCTAAGAATACTTCAAACGAGATTGTAGTGATGATGCCATACCTCTCATTCCAATGATTCGATAAGTGACTGATATTTAAACTTAGTTCTCACATTATGGTACGTAATGCATGGAAACCTTTATGAGGCTAAGAACCAAGCAATATGTCAAGTTGAAAGTTCTTCAATCTTGTCACCTCTGTATTGCCAATGCCACTTAAGGTTTATGAAAGAGGGTCTTAACCAATCTTATTTGACCAAACTAACTTCAAAAGACATATTCTTGACATGGACTTTTAATTATGATTTATTCCATTTTGACAAATATAGTCTTCAAGAGCGTTCAAACAAAAATCACTATTAGCAGATACATACTTTATATTCGGTAATTAGATATACTTACCAGGAACTACTTCCCACCATAATTTATAGAATTATTTGCATTCTTTAGGTAAGAGTAACAATTGAATATGTTGTATGTCAATATTGTAACAACCCCAAAAATGTAACACTCCGTTGAACCCTTTCCCCACTAAAACTTTGATACCATGTTAATTTTTATGGTATATTCTATGCTTGCAACAATTACTTCAATGCCTTATCATCATTGACAATAATTGTAGATAGAACATCAATAATACATTAAAAAATATATGAGATGATTTGATTACAACTTAGGGTCCCAATTATATACCTAGGTAGGTACCCATTCACGAATGGTCATGTCATTGGAGACATGACTCTTCAACAATAATTATATATATATATATATTATTCAGAATAGGCTTCTTGGAAGGGGAATTAGTCGTTAGTTGCACTCTTTAACAAATTTCTATTTATTTACGAATTGGATGGTTTCATGTCTAGAAGTGTTCTTACGGGCCTTGGAATCTCAAGTTTCATATGGAATAAATTCAACAGAACTTAGGGAATAAATTTGGGTTTATAAAAGGTCTCATCTTTATATTTTTTTACGTGAGGGGCATAGTATGCATAGTATTGTCCGCATTCCTCGCAGTCGAATATTCAAATGTGACTAGGGGAAAAAAACATACAAAACTAACAAACAACACAAACACAAAGAAGACGCAACTTAGTGTTGCACTTAAGTGTGGGCGACGCTAACCTTCGCTCACCTGGTTACAAGTGTGTCAGGTTGCAGTTGCTTTGAAATTGGTCTCTGTCTTAGGGTGCAAGGGATTTCAAAAATGAACAGATGACTCGAGAACATGGATTTCGGAACAGAGAATGCGGGAAGCTGAAGCATCCTTGCCCATTAATGTGGATGGAGGGTGGTAGGAAAAATGTCCTATCAAATGAAGCCTACAAATGATAGCCGATATAGAGACAGAGAAGGTAGTTGAGATAGAGACAAAAAAAGGTGGGAAGACGAAGAAGGATAGGGACAAGGCCCACGACGAGTCGATGAGGGTCAACTAGAGTAGTCTCGCCAACAATAAGTTGTCGCAAAACCCAAAGGGTAAATCATCGACTCGTTAGACTACTTCAATATTGACAAGTGATGCCAGTGTGATGACAAATATGGCCGAATATCTTTTACGCAGGAATTCTTGCTTTCATGGATACAGCAAAGTAGGAATTAATAAGAGTCATGTCGATTTTCTAACTATGATTGCGAAAGCTGATATTGGTAAATGAATTTTGAACTAGTTTTTTTTAACTAATAACAAACATTATAAAAATGCAAAAATGCAAGTCAATTTAGAATTTCACATTCTATGGAAGTTAAATTTGTGAATTATCTTTTATTTTATGGTGTATTTTTTAATATTATAATATTTAGGTTGATAGGCCTTCTCTTATGAAAGAGATGCAGTTTTTGATCGTCAACCCTTTTAATCTCGGACTGACACCTATTCTCTCTTAGACTGACACCTGTTCTCCTGACACCTGTTCATGGTTTCCGATCTGTTGGCAAAAACCACTTATTGTTATCCGTCCGCCTCCACTCTTCGTCCCTGCAGACTCGCTTTGGTGCGCAACAACCTCGACCGGCCGTCGTTGTACACGATCGCTCCAAAGCCTTAAACGGCGACATTCTGGTTCACCCACTCCTTCGTTGCATTACCGACCGGCCACCGCACTGAAGACGCCGAAGATGAACCATGGTAATTATATTTTGGTCCGAAGAAGATGATGCCATATTTGAAGTCCGGCTCACTGTTGCCATTACGAGCCAAGAAAAGTGGTCTGTAATTTGGGATTTTCTCTTCATTTCAGCAATATCGACATGGGAACTAGAAGTAGAGGAGATGAATCAAGGATGATGAAGTCCAAAAAGAAAAATAAGCAGCCTCTGGGGTCGCGTCAGAGTCATCAAACAGGTAAGGGTAGAGGTCGTTTGTCCCTCACCTGGTGGGATTCATGTTTATTATCTTCTATTACAAGTAACTGGTTAAATATTTACAGTGTAATCGGGAGTGAAAATTTTGAAAACCCCTTTGTTTCTTGTACACTCTCTTGCTGCGCAAATTTCGTATTGTATGTACCAATTTGGTTTCTGCACAGTTACATATCTTACTACCCACAAACTCTCAAAACCAGATGTTCAAGTGGAACTGGAGAAAAGCATACACACCATCCTTACTATACACCTTTGGGAATCTCTCAATAGGATGCCCTACCAACTGGCACCTCTCAAGGGGGTACATAGGAAACTTGCCCTCAAATTCCTGGGAAGGTTGGGCAAGCAGCCTGGCTTTGAGCACATGATCTACTACTATTGCACAAAAATCCACATATTGTCAAGGGCCAAGATGTATGAGCCTCCTAACGATCTTCCCAAACTTATTTCCCAAATTGGTTGTACGGCCATTTTTGACACATTGATGAATACTTACAGACAGTGTAACTCAAACCCTGCGGTGTTTGATATGCTAATCAAGATTTATGTTCAGGCAGGGATGACGGGGGATGCTGTAGAAATATTTCAGCGGATGAAGACTCATGGTTTCAGACCATATTTGTACTCTTACAACTATATTCTCAGTGCCTTCATAAAGAGGAACCGCGGGGATTTGGTATGGGTTCTCTTCAGGGACATGGTGCTTCACAAAATTTGTCTCAATGTGGTCACTTTTAATATTCTTATTAATGTGCTTTGTAGGGAGGGCAAGATTCAAAGGGAAAATTACTTCTTCAAGAAGATGGAGGAGGCTGGCTACACCCCTACAGTTGACACATACAACACTTTGATTGATGGTAACCTCAAGGAAGGAAATCTTAATCAGTCTCTCGAGCTTTTGGCTGAAATGGAAGTGAAAGGCTTATGTCCTGATTTACGCACTTACAATATCATAATTTATAGTCTATGCAAGAAAGCGAAAAGTGATCAAGCTTATAACATGTTATGTAAAATATGTGAAAGAGGGCTAATGCCTACCGAGGTTACTTTCAACTATCTGATGAATGGGTTTTGCAAGGAAGGAAAAATCGATCATGGAAATCAGCTTTTCTGCAAAATGTTACAAATGAATTTAGCTCCAAATGTAATCACTTATAACATATTGCTTGATGGGCATTGTGAAGAAGGCGACCTGCAGGAAGCTTTGCAACTTTGGTATGAAATGCAAATAGTAGGCCTCAAGCCCAATTTGAAAGGAATCTGCAAGACAAACATGATAGATAAAGCAAAACAAGTCTTTGAGAAAACTAAGAAAATTGGTCTAATCCCGCAACATATTACATACACGATCTTCATTGATGGGTTATGCAAGGTAGTAGATCTACGTCAGGCTTATGATCTTCTAGATGAAATGTACAAGCACAAATTGAAGCCAGATGTTGTCACTTACACCGCACTGATAAATGAATTTTGCAAGCAAGGTCAGTTGGGAGTAGCAAAGGAGATTTTGAAATTAATGGTAAAGAAAGGTGTTACCCCTGACTGTGTTACTTATGATACAGTAATTGATGGTTATTGCAGAGCAGGTGATTGTTTAGAAGCTTTGAATGTGCATGATGAAATGGTTGAAAAGGGTCACTCACCTAGCATATTCACATTCACTGCCCTTATTAAAGGTCTCCGTAAGGAAGGAAAATTACAAGATGGAAATAGGCTCCTGCAGAAAATGCAAGAAACATCTTTGGCTCCTTATAATGTTGTTTACAATACGCTTATTAATGCTAATTGCAAGGCTAAAAAATTTCAGGAAGCTTTGAGACTATGGGATGAAATGGCACAACAAGGCTTGTTTCCAGATGCTTACACATAGACAATTCTCATCAATGGGTATTGCAAGGCAGGCTATGTCTTTCAGGGAATTGAACTCTTCGAGGAAATGCAAGATAAAGATTTATTACCAAATCATATTACCTACAACTCTTTGATAAATGCACTGTGCAAGGAAGGCAAGGTCAAGGTAGCATCATACTTACATGATGAGATGGCATCAAAAGGCATTTAGTCTGATGCTAGCACATACAATACTCTCATTGATGGATACTGTAGAGTAGGAAATTTAGAAAAATCAAATGCACTTTTCAAAAACATGTTACTTGGAGGTATGGTTCCTAACATAGTTACTTACAATAGCCTCATACTTGGACACATCAAGAAAGGACTTCTGCAGAGGATTTCATACTTGTATAACAGAATGGTGCAAAATGGCTTTGTTCCTGGTCTTTTAACATACAAAGCCATCATCCTTGGACTTTGTGAAACAGGCAAACTGAATGAAGCAAAGGAGAAATTGGAGCAAATGATATAGAAAGATATTATTCCAGATCACTCGATATTTAACATGTTGATTGATAAGTTTTCTAGTGTTGGTGATATGAAGACTGCTACTAAACTCTTTAGTGAAATGATAGGTTTAGGGCTTTCACCTAATAATCTTACTTACACTACGCTTATTTATGGATTTCACAATAAAAAAAAGATACAAGAAGCTTGTCAACTCTTTTATACAATGTTGCAGCAGGGACTTGTTCCTCACCATAATATCTTGGTTAGGTTGGTCAATGGGTACTGCAGAGCCGGTGATTTGCAGGGAGCTTTTAGACTGAGGAATGAAAATGAGATATTGCGTGTGGTTCCTCCTCAAGTTGCTCATAGTGTTGTTGCAAGAGGAGTTTGTAAGATTGGCAAGGTGGAAGAAGCAAATGTGCTTTTACATGACATGCTTCAGATGGGTTTACTTCCAACTATTGCTACTTTCACTGCTCTTATTGATAAATATTGCAAAGCTGTTAAGATGGATGCAGCTTTAAGGTTAGCAGATCTCATGATGGACTGTGGCGTGAAACCTGACGTTGTTACTTACAACGTACTCATCACTGGACTTTGTAAAGAATGCAATGCACAAAAGGCTTTGAAGTTACAAGATGAGATGAAAGAAATAGGTCTTTGGTCAAATGTTAGTACGTACAGGTCACTCATCAATGGGATTTTCAAGGAAGGAAACCTATTTGGTGGGGACAAGCTCTTGATGGAAATGCATGAAAGGGGCCTGATACCAAACAACTTCATTTATAAAATTATGAATGCTGGAAGCCATACATCGGGGAATTTGGAGGACTACTTAAAGGGGGCCTTGAAATCATTGAATGACTTACAGCATAACTCAAACCATTCCATGAAAGTGAAGCAAACTGCAAGATACAGACCTTTACTTTGACAACTGTTGAACAGATTTTGACTAAAAGGAAATATCAGTTTCCGAGAGAATATAATGTCTTGAAGGTTTTTTATGTGGTCCTTGAGGTGAAGAGTGATTCCTAGAGTTAGGGAAACACACTAACAATATCACAATGTACAATGGAGGCACCTGAGTAGACTAGACTAGACCAGAAATGAATATAATTCAATGCAAAGTTCTAGAATTTGTTGAACGGGAAGCAATGGAATACGAAGGGATGCTTTTAGCTACTTGACATCATCATGTTTTGTTAGATGAATACTTCCATTGAATTATGAAGTGGGAAAGAGTTGGCACAGGTATCAAATTTTTGTTAAAAGTAGATTGTTGAGAGGGTGGCCTTTTGAAAATTGTCAAAAGCTGTGAAGCTGTAAATTTGCAATGCATGGACCACGTAATGATAGAGGTGCCAAAATTGTGGACTTCCATCAATTTGGCTCATCAAATTGTTCTAGTGGGATAACCATTCAAATAAAATATGTTATTGGCTCTGCTGACCATTCTGTTCAGATGCACATGTATAGGAGCAAAATGCTACTTTTCATAATTTAGATTTTGTTCATCTAGCCGTAAGTGAATAGTGCTGGAATTGAGCTAACCTTTTCTGGATGTACATGGTGGGTGTTGTAAAGAGATGTCTGTGGATGGTTCTCAATGAGTTTTTCAGTCATTATTCTGCAGAGTACTGCAAATTATATCTATATATTCAAGAAATCTTGTCCACAACTGCAGTATCTGTAATTTGTGGGATAGCTGTAAATATGTACTTCAATTTGGTAGGATACTCAACAGATTTGCAACAAACAGGGCTGAAATGTCTACCCATGTGACACCGTCCCTCTGATGTGGATAAAAGTAAATAGATTGGATTTTTTTCATCCATTAACAACCCAAGGTTCAAATATGATACAGGAGGTCACCGACACCCAAAAATATCCTATGCATCACTTTGCTGAACACATCAGCAGATTGTTCTCTTCCCTTGTGCTTGAGGGTTGCATATTTATTTATTTATGTGCTTAACATCAAAGAGGATAAGAAGAGAAAACAGTGAACACACATCATCTGAATGTTGTATCACGTTCAGTACATGCCAACTGCATGAATAATAATACTTCTCATTAATCTGTTTATTAAACTCGTGTTTTTTCTTTCAATACACATGCATGATATATTTCATTAACGTACAAAAAATATGTTATATAATCATACATTTTTTCCATAGTAGGGGTATGCTCATTTCCTCTTCCTATATAAGCAAGGAGGTCTAGCACCTCTGCTTTGGCTTTAACATCAAGTGATTAAGCACCCTTTCTAAATATTTCTATATTTGTTGTACACTTTTCTGCAAAAACAGATTTGAACCTAGCAACTTCCTGTATAAGCAAGGAAGGTAAGCATCTTTGGCTCCTACATCAAGTGAATAAAAGTCCCTTTGAAACATTTCTATCCTTGCTGCAAAGTTGCAATCTGTACTTCCAAATCAATTCGAAATGGCAACTTTCTCCAAGCGAAGTGGTGTATCTTCTCCATTAGAAAGTATTTCAGCACAGAGGGAGATACCCTTTAATATTATAATATTGTCTATTAAACTTATGTACAATAATAACTGTCTATTAATCTGCAACGCAGCTTTTCTGAGCTCAGCAATGGAATTATGGAATGGGCTTGTAGAGAAATCTACCCTTCATATTTGCAAAGTAATTGTGCACTTGGAAATATTTCCTCAGCTCTATTCTTTTAATTATTTTCTGTCATCCTAGGTATCTCTACAAAAAATGAACCCACAATTGTTTTCCTTTCTGAAATAGCTTTGGTGATGGCAGAACAACTCATAGACAAAAACAAGAGTTTCAGAACTTGCTTCAAGCACCTGTGAATCTCTCCTTGGTCATCATAATTTTCCCTTTGTTTCTTTTTGAGTTTCAACAATTGTTTGATGGAAAACCTTCTTTATTTGAGAGAAATATAAACTTGCAGCAACAAGTCCCTTCTTAAGTCCCTTTTCTGCTGCTTTTTAATTTTTCAGAGATATTGTATGATGGAAAACCTTTTTTTAACAACTAACAGTCATCAGAAATCTTAGATCAGTTTTGGATCTCAGACTGTATTGGTTAGTTCCAATCACAGAGATTTCTCAAACTACATAGATTGGTTATTTTTCCACATTTTTTAAATTTCCTTTCAAATGGTCATTTCTTTTAATTGACTAAATAAAAAAATAAACTAAATTCTACTTCTCCTTTCAGGCTTTCTGTTTCCTTCTTCCATAATTCATTATCACAATAACTGAGAATTGAATAGAATTAGTAGATTGAGGTAGAGCTAGGTTACTTACAAATTTCTTGCTTTGTTTATAAACTCAATACTCTGCTTGGCCCATGAGAGATGGTGGGTTGCCCTCTTGATATTTATTTTGTATGGTTTAAATTTATTGCCCATCATCTTTGTGCAAAATTCTACAAAATCTCCCTCATCTCAAAAACTACAGTTACTTCAAATTAATAATTCACAAACAATACTCCTATCAGCCTCTCCTTGCACCTTCTAGGGCAACTGCTAGTAATAATATAAATATAAAATTGTTGTTAAGTATTTTGTTTCAAAAAAAATATAAATATAATACATAACTTCTATTAGAATTTTTAATTTCAACCAAATTGTCGAGAACACATCATGTCGGACATCAAATTCCAGGCGTAGCAGAAAACCTTTAAACACAGTTATTCGTTTTTAACGGTGGGCGAACATCCATTATTATTAGCTTCTCCTCATCCGGGGGAACCATAGAATGTATTTTAGAAAGAGTAGCAGCGAATCTATGCTTTCTCTTCTTTATTCCGTTTATGCTTATGATTGTTCTCTTTAGAGTAGGGTCGGTTCTTCTCTTTTAGAGTATGGAGAGATATGGTGACCACTCACAAAACATAAAGCTTTACTCCTATCTTCTTTAATTTAATTATTTTAATTTTAATTTATTAATAACTATGATTGGAAAATGTAATTTAAATATTTTTTTAAATAAAAAAAAATCTATTAATCTTAAACTATACAAAGCTATTTTGTAAAAATAAATAAAGTAGTTTGATTTTTTTAGATGTTATTTTTTTATGTTTTAGGATTTTAATAATATTTTTTTCCCATTTTTTATTATTCAAAATAAGTTTTTGCACCGATTAAAAAAAACTTAAATTCACTATTCCAAAAGGATATAAAATTTACACGAAAGTATCATTAGAAAAAACTAAAATTATATATATATATATATATATATATATATATATATATATATATATATATATATATATATGGTTTATACATTTTCATTTTTAAATAAACCTAATTAATTAGGTAATATTCATCTTTGTATTTTTAAAAGTGAATTATAATATCTTATTTTTTATTTTTTATATCTTAAATTAAGTTAGATATATTATATAGAAATAAAATAAAATAAAATAAGAATTAAATAAAATAGAAGGAAAAAATTACAGTATAAAGATTTTAATAAAAATTGAAAATGAAAAAGATAGGAGAAGAAATTTTATAAAGTTCTTTTCAATATTCTGGACAATTTTAAAGATTATTCCATTGTATTACATTGAAAGATGATAAAAAATAATATTTATATGGAAAAAAATATACATAAATTTATATTTTTATTTATTTATTAAATATAATATTATATATTTATTTTATTTAAAAAAAAATATTTATTTTTCTATTATCAATTTTAATTATTTGAAAAATATTATTCATTTTATTATTAAAATTGTAAATTTTATTATATTTTAACTATCAAATAATAATATGATGTATTTCAAATATTAATAATTAATTATAAATAAGAAATATCTGTAATTATAAATAAGAAATATTTTTTATTAGTTTAACAAAAAAAATCCAAATTTAAAAGATAAAAATAAATTTATAAAAAAAGTATTTTTATATAATAATAAAGATTAATAGGATGTGGAGTATGTCTTAAAAGTCATTTTTTTTGGCTAAGAATTTGTGTTTCTTAGACTAAAAAAATAGAAACAGGATAATTACTCAAGGCCCAGAGGTATCTGGTAGGAGTGAAACGACCCAAGACTTAGAGGCATCTAACAGGAGTGAAAGCCTGCCCCCTTAGGGACCACTAACAGGTTATTCCAGGTGGGGTGGTTTTCCTTGAATAACAGTGATGAGTCAACCTGGATTAGTGAATAAAAACGTGAATAAAAACTAGAGATGGTTGTCCTCACTACTCGTTTGGCAACCGAGTTATGATAGATTTTTCCACCATGTAAAAAAAATAATAAAGACTTTTTGTTGTTGTAACCTTGGCAAGACCTTTTCATTCATTTTCTTAAAAAAAAACAGGTTACAACCAAAATTCAAATGGTTAGGTGGCCTCAACCTTTCTAGATGGAATCCACATCTATTAACCACCTAATTCCATTATAAGTCATCCAAAAAAAGAACAAAATTTAGACTCTCTAGCAAAGCTATATATGTATGAATATCTTTAAGCCTCTACACTCTAAATAGCTAAAACCAGATAGCTTAATTTACAAATTCTTCAGATGAAAAAATTTAAAGCCAAAACTAATCCAAAGAAACTACTAGTTATCGGATAAGTCCACTGGAGCTGGGTCCTTTGCACTTGAACTAGGTAATTATGTCTAAGGGAGACAGGAATATGTCAATGTGACTGAGGCGAGCATTATGTTGTTGGATCTGGAACTGAATTAGTTGAAATTCCTTATGAATTTTTGGTTGTCCATGATCAATCTTGGAAGAGTTAACTCGAGGGTTCGCCAAGGCTTTCGCTACTATATTCTTCATTAGCCAGTAAAGGTAGACAATTTGCTTATATTGGGAGGACCTTCCTCTAGAGTGACCCGAATCCAGCACCAAGTCATGCCATTCTTCCATATCTATCTCTGCACTTGTTGTTTGTTGATTTAACTATGTTTCCCAACATGAGATTAATGGACAAACTTGCATCGGAGTGCCTGTCTGGAATGATTGAGGTGCGTCTCTAATGAGTCTCGAAGAGGATTTGTGACACGTGCCCCTAACTTGGCGAGGCTAGGGTTGGCTACCACCACGACTCTACCTAAAATTTTTACCGCACCCACGACCTCCACTAGTCGAGGAGCCTTTGACAGAGCAGGGGTGAACCATATTACTACTTCAACAAACACTGTAATGATATAAAACCCTTAGAGAGGAAGCCAAGGTCTTGACCTCACATAACAAGCTTAAGGTCCTGGTATACACACTATAAAAGTAAAGTTGTAAGGATACCACAACATAAATCCATATAACTATGAATATTAGGGCTATAAACCAAACAATTTCCTCTTAGAATGATTTGGGTCTGTAGCAAGAAGCGGAAACAACAACCCAAAGCTCCCTAAACCATATTAAGGAAGGATACAAAGTCAAATCAAGAGGGACCTTAGCGAGAAAACCTCATTTCTTATCAACCAGCAAAAATAGTTAACAAACAAGACAATAAACATAGTCATCCATGCATGAGATATATATTGAATTCTAGACCAAAAAACGCAAATACATTGTTAGAAAATTATATATTACAGAGAAATGCAACACATAAAATATGCGAAAAACATAAGCACACAAAACACATAAAACTAGAGAGACACAGATAAATGTGGTTCACGCAGTTTGGGCTACGTCCACCTCGAACAACCAGTCCTTCCTTTCTATTATCCAGCAAAATGAAGGGACACAACCTACAATAGATCCACTGTAATATCCTATGTTCTTTGTCACAGTCTCCCTATCTGTTTCTTGCTTGGAGAATACACATACAATACACAGCCGCAATACAATACCCTCATACAAGCGAGGGGTTGCCTTCTAGGGAAAAAAACCTTAAACTAAACATAACTTCTACCGTCAGATCATCCGCCTAATGAATGGCCCAGATTGACTGGAAATTACTATACTTTTCCAAGGCAATTTTACCTCTGCTTTTAGCTTTCGGGGCACTGCCCCCGAAACCTCCTACCAAGGGGGCTCCATAAAGTCGTAGCCGCTCCCCCTGGACCCAGGCAACGTTTAATTATGGGGGCGTTGTCCGCCCCATTAAAGTACAATACAAAATAAATAAGATAATTAGACTCCACACCCAAGATACATCTCCATGCTAAATAACAAAATTCCAAAATAGACAAAAACAATAATACAATATTGACACTATCCATCATAAAAAAAAATCAAAATTTTCCTTCCAAAATTCACGGTTGAATTTCGTGTTGACTCAATGCATTAAATTATAAACACTTCCTCGTCGATAAATCAAGTGAACTTAAATCACAAGCGAAAAAAATATAAAGGACACTAAGAAAAATAACATACCTATTGTCGTTAATCATAGGAGTAAGGGAAACATATGCACTAATACTTTTGTTTGGTACTTGAGAGTTTCCTTCAAAAAAACCCCCGCGTGGAGGCTACCCTTCGACATTAATTAGTTGCATGCCCAATGCTACGGTGCAGTAAGATTGACTATGTGAGTGTTGTAATGATATTGCCCTCCACTTGGTTGCATTAATATCAATAAAGCCATTTTGACGGCTCGCACGTGATCGGGAGAATAATAAATCGTGTAGTCTAAAAAGTTCGCGTTTTTATACGGAATTTGGCAAAGATTTTTAGAAAATCCAGCAAAAATTTTCCCACGTTTATAGTTGTTAAACTTTAATATTTTAAGTTTCTATCCATTTCCAGCATCAAAAATGGATTCTAAACACTTCAAGCACCTGATTTTTCAAGTTTTAGTTGACCGGATTCCGACAATTTTCTGCCTAATCCAAATTCTGATCACCCCTTCCCACTGACAGGATTTTGGACCCACAAAATTTGGTTATCTAATGAGAGAATAATAATATTCTCTTTCCCAAGTTCTATCAACTTGATTCTACTTGGAACAATCTCCATGACAACCACTTGGGTTCACTTACAAGCCTTGCCTTGCAAATGGCTTGACACTTCAACCAATGTCCTCCTTTTGTTGTTGACCCAATCCAACAATTGTTGGTTGCTTGTCGACTGATTAAACACTTTGTTGTACCAAAGCGATCTCTCGGTGTTTGGAAAACTGACTGATGGCATTCCCATTGAGAATCATGTTCCTCCTTTGCACAAACATGCATTCAATGCAAAATTCTCTTTGGAAACCACTTTTCCAAGTTAAGCTCATCTGAGTGAACTACAACAATGAGTTCCAATATCAGTAATAAAAATAAAATAAATGACCATTCTTTTTTACCTCCACGATTCCAAATTCCACATCTAGAAGAATGCATTCGCCATCTCTTTCACTTCTTGGCGTCAACACATCAACTGGTCTACAATGGTTGTTATTTTGGCTGCAATTTTTTTGGCATCTTTTCCACTTTCCAATTTTTGATTTCATCATCCTCTAGTATTAACATGCTACTCATGCCATGATTTGAGAATGAAGGCTAATCATGAGCCTCTTACTTGAGAGTGGACCTTCCAAAACCCTGCGACATCTTGTCACAAACACAACCATCAATATGAAAAACAAATCATGCAAGAAACACAACTTGCTAACATATCCTTTTGCTCCTTAAAAACAACAAATGTCACATCATGTGAACATCTCCATGTACTCTTACCTCTCGGTGTACAAACCATCGACCAAATACAAGTCGACAAAACATGCCTATTCAAACAACTGACTCCCAAGTCAAACAAAATCGATTGTACATGCTTTTTTCAATAACTTGACGATTATTTCCCAAAAAAAAAAAAGAATTCACATCTCATGAAACAATCTGTCAACATCTCCCTTTAATATTTGGAGACTGAATCAAATCTTCCAAGTTGATATGACATACATGTAAAATGCAATCGACCAATACAATTCGACACTCATGCATGTGCAAATGATCAACACTCTCAAGTTGACAAAACATACATGATAAACAAAGCAATAAACCGACACAAGGTGATCACTCATGCATGCTTAAATTACCATCTTTGCTGCATATAAGTGAGTCAACATAACTCTAATTTTCCAACATCTTACTTCATGCAATATGCAACATACTTTCAAGAGAAAATAAATGCATCAAATAAGGCAAGATTTGCATTATTCATCAAAATAAATGCAAGGTCTTAATTGGTTAAGAAATTTAACCATCCCTTTCCAAACCACTTCAATGGCGCTTATTTCAGTTGCACTTCATCATGTGAATCATCCTAGCCCACATCAATAATGGAACCCTCATTTCCATTCTTGTCAAGATCTCTTTCCACCTTCTTCAAATGTCATGGATGACTTGCTGGATACAAATTCCAACACTTGTCTACAATTTGACCCTGCTCATGGAAATGAGTGCAAAACAATTGCATCTTCTTTTCAACACGGTTTTCCTTGTCCAATGGACCTTTGGCTTTCTGTCTCCTTTGTTTTGAAATTTCCCTGTGTATGGCTATCTTTTTCCAACATCTTGAAACAATATGGCTATTCAAACCACAAAAGGAACATGTAAAATTTCTGCAAATCTTATGTGAGAATTTGCCATGTTTATCATAATCAAAAGAAAATTTATTAAAGGCAGATTTATACCTTGTACATTCACCTTTGTCGCCTTATTGAAGAGGTGAATTTGATAAGGTAGTGGCTATCTTCGTAATACCAACAATTTCTTCTATGGCTTTAGAGCTTTCAACATCCTCTTGTTTTTAATTTCCATAAATTGCATTCTTATGAGCATATTTTTGCAAAGTGGGGGTAAAAATTTTGCATTCCTCATGACCACAAACTTCACAAGCTTGAGGTAATGAATATGTAATGAAATTTCTTCTTGGAACACCTTCATGTGCCTCCTTAGCTTTGGATCATTCTCCATCATGTTTTCCATAACCAAGACCCAAATACCTAGGATTTTCCTCAACAACGATTGACTCAACTATGCCTTGTGCATGTTTTCCCAATCCTTTGTCTTCATATCCCATATTCATCAATAATCTGGACCTTATTCCTCTAGTGTGTCTTTAAAAAACACCTACACATTCATCTTGAGAAGAAGTAGAAGATAAACTTGATTTGCATCCCTATTTTTCATGCACATTCATGGCGAAGGCTTCCTTGGCATGATGGAGCCGAGTCTTCATATCATGCATCTTTTCTAGGGCTTCAGTTGCAGTATGGATCCGAGTCTCCATCTCGTGCATCTTTTCAAAAAGATCTTGCTTCTCCTCTTTCATGGCAATCAACTGCTCTTGAAGTGTAATGCTCGCCCTCTTATCTTCATACATCTCTTGCACCATATCAATCATGATGTAGAGCTTTTGCAACATATATTTATCAAATAGTTTTGCTAAGGAAGATGGATTAGAAAGAATACTTGATGAAGCTGCCATGACACTTGTAATGCATAAAAAACTTCTTTGATGTGATTTGAGAGCTGAGTCCTCAATGTTGACCTTCTCTTCACACACATAAACTTGCACATAGTTAAATTATCCTTGCACAAATGCAAAACCAATAGTTAATTCTCTAGCTAACCTTGGCAAACCATCTCAGGGCTAAAATGAGCTAAATTATGCTCTAATACCAACTTGATCTGAATATGGGTGTTGGAGCGGGGTCCCCCAAGGCACAAATTCCAAAGACACTTTTTGTATGAGTTTGTATGTGTGTGCCACGTAAATGAATTCAAGGGGCTTTTGGCCCCTATTTTGGATATAATTGGGCTTAAATGTAAACTGTGGGCCTCAAACCATGGCTTGAAACCATAGTATTCGTGGGCTAGGCATATTATAAATAGATAGAGTATGTCTAAGATAAGTAGTGAGGTCTAAGTTAATGAGATATTGATGTTCTAATATTTTATGCATTTGTAAGGGTTTTGATCTGATGATTTAGTAATGGGTTTGAAGCCATTGAAAGAGAAAACAACCAACCCACCTCTATAGCATGCTTGCCAATGTTGCCATAGATAGACCATGGGAAACCACAAGTTAATAAATTTGTGCAATGACAAGTGACAAGATATTTATTATTAGGTTTATATTGACTCTGTTATAGCCCAAATCCACCTTAGGCTGAAGGAAGGCGGGATTCAGGGTAACACCAAACCACGCTCAGTCTGGTAGCTAGCCCTACCAGAACAAGAGAGGGCTCTCTCTGGGTCAATCTTAGGAAAAATGTATCAATAGGGCTTGAGATGACTGAAATGAGTGCTAATTTTAGGCTAAGTATATGAATCAAGGAGTTTGGAATGATTTTTAGGGGTTTTTGTTGGAAAAATGGAAAGGCAGTTTTGGGCTTGGGGATGAGGCCAAATTCTTGCAGAGTTCAAGTTGGGGCGAGGTAGGCAGCGGCTTTGATGTCTTAGATCAAATGAATGGATTGAAAAGACTGCTGAGGGGCTGAAGAGGGCAAGAGAGTGCAAGGATCCTCTTCAAACTGACGAAAAACATATAAAACTAAACAAAAGTCTAAGGCAGAGCACCAGCAAACCAATGAATTCTACCTCAATTACTCATTTGTTTAATTCAGAAGCAAAGAGAAGGGAAATGGCATACATATAATATTAATGAAACTTACAATAACATGGATAAAAACATCATCAAAACTCAGAAACCACAAGGATCCCAACAAGTAACAGAAACTCGGTTCTTCTACAAAACCAAAAACATATAATGGAGTGCCAAACTTTTCCAAGAGTCTAACTGTATGAAAATGACTCGTAAAATACATAATATAGACCATCTCAACTCATTCCTGTTTCTCTAGGGTTCTATTTCACTTCTCTAGGATTCAAAGTCAAACTCAATTCTAAACATGGAACTGAAATCTAGGCAGCCAAACAACTTGCCTCTATAAGGAAGGAAACTGATTCATTCATTTAATTTTCAATTTTTAGTTAATGAATCCTCTAGAACAGGTAAATATGAGCCAAAATTACATCATAGCCATAAAATTACATCAATATAGATCAATAATTACATCACAAAGTGAAACTAGTCAAAACTGGGCGAATTTCTGAGTTGAAAAGTGAAAATTGGGCAAAATTCCTCTATGCGCTGCGCTCAAAAACTCAATGCGTCGCGCCACTTTGGAGCTTATTTTGAGGCACTTCCCGAAGTCCAAATTGAGCTCATGATAGCTCGTTGGAAAGACCTGTCTGTCTACTTTCCAATCCAAGTGGAATTTTTCAATTTGGAGTTCAGTTTCCCTGTCAAAAATCAAATCTCCCAAGACTGGTTCCTGCTGGTGCAAAAAGTGGCAGAAAGGCCATTTTCAAGGTGTTTTTGGCCCTTTAGGCAGCCCAGAATTTGATGAAATGCTTTGGCCATTCCTGAACATACATAATATATCATAAAAAAACCCAAAAATGCAAATTTTTCTTCCAGAAGATCTCCCAAACGTAAGCGCGCGTCAGGTGGCGCGACGCGTCGGGCGGAAAAACCTGTTTTGTGACCAAAAATGAAAAAATGAAAAAAAATTCTCCAAATTCCTTGAAATTTGGGCTGGAGGTCCATAATAAAGTACCATGCTCAGCCAAAGAAGCTTTGGCCAAGATTCGGATTCTATCCTCCCTTTTGCGTCGTTTCAGTGCCCTCCTCGTGCATGCAGTTCAGTGGTGAAAACACTGTCTCGGTCATATGAGGTATCTGTGTCTGTCTCCATGGTGTTGAAAGTCTATGTCAAGTGAATGTTTGACCTGTATGAGATGGAAAACAACAATTTGGTGTATTTACCTCCAATTTCCAAATGTTTGCCAAAGGGAAGGGACTGTGGTAAAAATGGAGCAGTGGAAACAATGAAGTCTTACCAAGTGGTAGTTTGCCCTTTGAGGATTTGACAAACTTTGGAAGAGGGGACAACCACTTGAATTTTGGAGTAACTTGGACCTGGTGATTTTTAACAGCAGATGGAAAGAGGAATGAAGGAAATGATATGACTTGGGATGGAGAAATAAGGTACGAGATGATATGAGTGGTTTGGAATATAAGGGAATAGGGGATTAAAAGTGATGATAGGATTACAGTGAAATGAAGGGATAAAAAAAATGGGAAATGAACAAATTTGGCACCACAATCACTTTAAAACGCCAATTATAAAACCCTAAGGGAACAATTTCTAACAAGTGAATAGGGTTTATAACTTGACATTCAAATTCTCATATTCCCTTTCCAAAAAAAACCAAACACTGGCATAATAGCATTTAAAAAACTCACAAAATGATTTGAAACATATAATATTGAGTCAATTTTGATTTTTCATGAAGTAGAGGCAAAAATTAGGTGTTCTGGCCCAATGCGCCACACACCAACCCAATGCGTCGCGCCATAAATAGTGCATTTTTCAAGAGGCTTTTGGAGGCCTTCCCAGTGTCAAAATTGGGCACAAGATAGCTCGTTGGAAAGATATTTGAGTTTAATTTCTAACCCAAGTGGAATTTTTCAATTTGGAGTTCATTTACCCTGTCAAAAATCAAATCTCCCAAGACTGGTCAAAATGATCAGAATGAGGCTGCCTCAAGGCAGAGTGCTGTTGAAGTCAGCTTTTGAAGGTCTTCCTCAACTCCAAATTGAGCTCATGATATCTCATTGGAAATATATTTGGGTCTCGTTATCATTTGACTCATCAAGCAATTCATTTGGCCAACCAAGCTAGGAGAAATCGTGATTTTCCCAAGGTCACTTCAGAGGTGCATCAATTCTCCTGAGGCAACTGTATTTTTGAAATTTCTCCAAAACCATGACACCTGTGTAAAAAATGAAGGATTTTTTTCTTACATGGCATGGTTTGGAAAAAAACCTCTCTCAGTTTTCCAAAATTCATTTTTTATTGCTCTGAAACAGTATTTGAGTGAAACCTATCCCAATGTGAAACAAGGGATTTGTCGAAATGAAGCGAAATGAAGGGGATAAGGGGTTCCTACCCTAGAAATTTTAAGCAGGTAGGTATGTTAGGGAAGTTATGGGGAAAGTGTGAATTAGAGATTGGAGGAGAGGGGAAGGTCCAAAAGGGAAAATGGTTGTGCTCAGCCTAGAAAATTGCTGTCAGAGTAAGAAACTAAAGGCAAATGAGGAATTTGGGGGATCTCAGTGATGGGAAGTGTTTAATAATGCACATTAAGGATAGGGGAAGGTTTATGAACATCAGGATACAATTTTTTCTAATTATTTGACCATCCAAGAGAAATTACCTCCAAAACCTTAGGAGAGGGAAATGAACTTTACCTAGGCACAACTGAAGCATGAAAAAGTTGTAAAATGACCCAATGGAACTTGAAATGATGATGAAAACCCTCTGAATGATGGTACACTCAGCTGAATGGTGACATGGACTGACATTTGGACAACTTTGACAAGAGTAAAAGCAAACCCTAGACCTAATACCTAGTGACCAAATTTTACTTGAAGACTCACTGAAATGACAAAATTTGACCTTCACACCTTAAAATCACTTTGTAAGAGCATGTTTGATCACTGGAGGAAGGCTGCAAAGACTGACACTAACATTGGCTCCAATGGGGATGGTAGCTCCTTGGAGGTGCCAAGAACTACAGATCTTTGGAAAGCAGACAGTGCCTTCATCCATTGGGCGATGGAATCAAAAAATCAAGCTGAAATGCATGATTGAAAACTGATGACTTGATGACACAAACTGACTCTCACTCAACTAAAAACTGACTCGATACTTAAACACAAATCCCCGATAAATCGGAAATTTACTGGCAGGAAGTCATCAATACAACCTACTTTAATTATTCCATTCATCACCTGATCAAGTGAAATGGAATAGCCAATGCAACCATGTGAGCATCCTGGCTGCTATTTGATTTCTTCCCAAATGTTTTCTGATGCGCAGGAAAAGAGAAGAATCAAAAGGCAACTCCCATGGAAACTCGGAATCAAGTTGACTGCTGATAAACTTTCAAAGCATGAATTGACTGGATGATTTCAAGAATACTGTGAAAGGATCTTCATAAACATAGCCACTGATTTCCATTAACACATTACTACTCTGGTCCAAGTGATCTTCATAGCTGGATATTAATATTTTCCTCTCATCTGTGCTGGCTTTCTTTGGTGACTGCAGCAGGCTGTCAAAAAGATCCTGAATTTCGTGAATAACCAAACTCTGTAGTTGATTCCAAATAGAACAAAAGTCTCCTTTATCAATCTCCTCATATGACTGCAAATCTTGATATGGGCTTTGTAATGAAAAATCTGTTAAATAAGACAATGAAGGCGACTTTTGAATAAAATTATTATCAACATTCTTTTCCGGTACATGATTAGCTAATGGAGGGGAACTTTTACAGCAAACATCATCCAACACATGAGCAATAGGATCATCAAAAACTTGAGAAGACTGCTGTGATGTATCCATTTAAACTATATGACATCCTACTGGTTGTTCATCTTTTTCTTGAGAGATATTATGAAGATTCTGCTTTATGAACTGAAATGCTTCGAAACAAAAGGGTACATAATTCTCTTGCATCATTAAATCATGTATTTCATCTTCCACGCCTTCATCTATAATCTGAACTTCAATTTCATTTGGTGGCTGCAAATCTGATGCTAGGGAGAATTTTGTATCCGAAATGATTTCATCAGTCATTTCAAGGGAAGATTTCTCATCAACAACTTGCTCAAGAATTTCGCTATCTGTCTCATCCTTCACATTAACACTGAGAGATTGCTGATTTCCTATAGGCTGCTCATTTGAAGATTTACTATGCAATTTATCCTTCAACAACTGGAATGATTCAAAACAAAATGGTACGGAGTCACCTTGTAGCATTTGATCATGTGTGCCAGCTTCCATGTCCTCATCTGCAACTTGAAAATCAATGGCTTTCGAGGGCTGAAAATCTGAATATGAGAAGTCTTGAACGAATTTTTTATTTCCCTCAAGATGGTCCAAATCAAGGCTTGTTGGCAGTTGATTTCTGATTTCATGGAAGTTATCTCTCATGAACTGAAACGAGTCAAAACAAAAAGGCAAAGATCCTTCACTTACTTCAAAATTTGTTGCACTTTCCTCATCATTTTCATAGCTGATATGCATTGGTTGATCACTGTACTCGAGCTGCTGAAAGTGAACTTCCTCCTTCCACAAATTGGCTGCTGATTTGTCTGCAAGGTTAGCTTCTGTTTGGAGAACATAATCATCATAATATTGATCGAACTGAGGCAAATCATCAATACAAAGTTCATCATCAAGCATACATATCATATCAACAGCTTTCTCTTCTTCAAAATGATCTATAAAGCAATCACTATGACAACTGGGATATGAAACAAAATGTTTTGGATCAACAACTTGTTTTTTTTCAATCATCGAGCCATGGGTTTGAACATTATTCTCATTCCTTGTGGTGTTCTTTTGCATCATCTCTTCTACTACACTTACCAACATGTCAAGCTTTACCTCTAGAGATGTCGATTTCTCTGGATCTACGTTTTTCATATCTTCTTCCTTCAACCTTGCTCTTTGGATTAGCAAATGAGCCTCTACATTTACTGCAGTGTTCTATATCTCTACAAGTGTTGCAACATTCCTTTCTCTCAACTGAAACTCCATTTCCGGATCAAAGGCACCCGGGTAGTGCAAGAGAGAAAATATAGGAGAAGGTCTTATATCAGCTGGCATCGAATAATAAACTTGGTTAAATCTGGCAGAAAATTGTTGCCCTAGTAGACTTTTCAGCTGGTTATACTCTTCTATAATCAAGAAAAGGTTCTGTCCGATCACCCACCTGTTGAGGAAAACTTCGACGAACCGTCGTGGAACCGAGATGCTCGCATCGTAGGGCTTTCAACCAATCCTTGACTTCAAGCCAGCAAAGAAAGAGAAAAAGCCTATCACTAACATCTTCATCAACCTCAAAAAGGTCTAGGAAAGTCTCAACATTCTGCACATGTTGCTCAACGTTGACATTGTTACATTCACCATCAAATCTCGGCAAATATGGGTAATAATTTGTAGGGAAATCATGGAGTACAGAAGGTAAAACAAGAGGTTTATACCTATCCGGGACTATAGAAGGTCTAGGAGTATATACAGGAGCTACGGGATCAGTTTTGGTCTCTTTAGGCTGATCAATTCGAAGATGGTCATCATAATATTTGGGAAAAGGATGGAGGCCAAGATCAAAGGAAAACTCAGTATTTACACTTTTTGAACAGGTTGAGTGAAGATTTTGAACACCTTTATCATACAACAAATTCTGAAAAACTTTCAGGATAGCTTCAGGAAAAGCAAAGAAGTAATTTACCAGAAAGCAGATTAGATCCTGAATACCATTCCACTTTAGGCTACTCCGAATCTCAAAGATCCTTCCATTTTCGCAGAGAAAGAGTTAGTCCTCCAGTGGAGTCTCTACAGAAGTCACCAGGTGAATGTTTCAGCCTTCATATGTCTGATCGTTGTCCACCATCAACAATCAGATCTGAACTTGATACGTGTACTGGGGCAAGACAATCTACAAGTCAAGTGTCACATTCACAAGCTAGACCAGAGATTGACTGAAGCAGCATTTATCTACTTCGTTGATGCATAGCAAAAAGCGTTTCGAAGGCTACCTGGTGTGACTTCAGGCTCCGTCTGTAGCTTATGAAACAAATAAAACCAGCAAGAAAACAATTTTCTTCCCCAGTATGGCCGCCACTATGTTAGTGCCTAAATCTACCTCGGGCTGAAGGAAGGCAGAGTTCAGGGTAACATCATACCATGCTCAGTCTGGTAGCTAGCCCTACCAGAACAGGAGAGGGCTCTCTCCGGGTCAATCTCAATGAAAATATTCAAAGGGGCTTGAGATGACCGAAATGAGGCTAATTTTAGGCTAGGTATATGAATCAAGGAGTTTGGAATGATTTTTAGGGGTTTTTGTTGGAAAAAGGGAAAGACAGCTTTTGGGCTTGGGGAGAGTGTCACCTTGCAATAGTTCAAGTTGGGGCAAGGTAGGCAACGACTTTGATGTTCAGATCAAATGAATGGATTGAAAGATCGCCGAGGGGAAGTAAGAGGAAATAGAGGCAAGGATCCTTCAACCGACGAAAACATAAGTAAAACTAAAACAAAAGTCTAAGGCAGAAAACAAAGAAACCAATGAATTCTACCTAATTACTCATTTGTTTAATTCAAGCAAAGAGAATGGAAAATGGCATACATATAATATTAATGAAACTTAAAATAACATGGAAGAAAACATCATCAAAACTCAGAAGCCACAAGGATCCCAACAAGTGCTGCAAAACTCTGGTCTTTCCTTTGCCAAAAACTGAAAATGGATATACAATGAGGTGCCCAACTTTTCCCAAGAGTCCAACCCTGAAAATGACTCAGAAAATACATGATATATACCATCTCAACCCATTCCCATGCCTCTAGGGGTCGAGCTCATCCTTCTAGGAGCTGTTTCAACCAATTCTAAACATGGAACTGAAATCTAAGCAGCCAAACAACTTGCCTCTATAAGGAAGGAAACTGATTCATTCATTTAATTTTCACTTTTTAGTGAATGAATCCTCTATAACAAGTAAATATGAGCCAAAATTACATCATAGTTATCAAATTACATCATGGTAGATCATTAGTTACATGAAGAAGTGAAACTAGTCAAAACTGGGCGAAATTTTGAGCTGAAGAGTGAAAATGAGGCCAAATCTCTCTATGCGTCGCGCTTAAAAACACAATGCATTGCGCCACTTTGAGCCTGTTTTTGAGGCACTTCCTGAAGTCCAAATCGAGCTCATGATAGCTCGTTGGAAAGCCCTATCTATCTTCTATCCAACCCAGGTGGAATTTTTGGATTTGGATGTCATTTACCCCTCCAAAACTGCAATCTCCCAAGACTGGTTCCTGCTGGTGCAAAAAGTGGCAGAAAGGCCATTTTGGAGTGTTTTTGACCCTTAAGACCATCCATAACTTGATGAAATATCTCAGCCATTTCTGAACATACATAATTTATCATAACAAACCCAAAAATTCAAAGTTTTCCTCCAGAAGATCTCCCAAACGTAAGCGCGCGTCAGGTGGCACGACGCGTCGGGCAGAAAAACCTGTTTTGTGACCAAAAATTCAAAAATGACAAAATTTTCTCCAAATTTGCTAAAAATTGGAGTGAAGGTCCCCCATGATGTGCCATGCTCAGCCAAAGAAGCTTCGGCCAAGATTCGGAGTCTATCCTCCCTTTTGCGTCGTTTTAGTGCCTTCCTGGTGCATGCAGTTCAGTGGTGAAAACACTGTCTCGGTCATATGAGCTATATGTGTCTGTCTCCATGGTGTTGAAAGTCTATGTCAAGTGAATGTTTGACCTATATGAGATGGAAAACAACAATTTGGTGTATTTGCGTCCGATTTCCAAATGTGTGCCAAAGGGAAGGGACTATGGTAAAAATGGAGCAGTGGGAACAATGAAGTCTTGCCAAGTGGTAGTTTGTCCTTTGAGGATTTGACAAACTTTGGAAGAGGGGACAACCACTTGAATTTTGGAGTAACTTGGGATTTTGGGGATTTTTAACAAGCGAGATGGAAAGAGGGAATGAAGGTGAAATGATATGACTTGGGATGGAGAAATAAGGTACGAGATGATATGAGTGGTTTGGAATATAAGGGAATAGGGGATTAACAGTGATGATAGGATTACAGTGAAAGGAAGGGATGAAAAAAATGGGAAATGAACAAATTTGGCACCACAATCACTTTAAAACACCAATTATAAAACCCTAAGGGAACAATTTCTAACAAGTGAATAAGGTTTATAACTTGACATTCAAATTCTCATATTCCCTTTCAAAACGAACCCAAACGCTGGCATAATAGCATTTCAAAAACTCACAAACTTATTTGAAACATAGAATATTGAGTCAATTTTGAATTTTCATGAAGCAGAGGCAAAAATTAGGTGTTCTGGCCCAATGTGCCGCGCCATAAATAGTGCATTTTGCAGGAGGATTTTGGAGGCCTTCCTGATGTCCAAATTGGGCGTGTGATAGCTCGTTGGAAAGCGCTTTGAGTATAATTTCCAACCCAAGTATAATTTCTCAATTTGGAGCTCATTTACCCTGTCAAAAATCAAATCTCCCAAGACTGGTCAAATGGCGATGTTTTCTGTGAAATCTTGTGCAATCAACTTTTTAAGGTCTTTCTCAACTCAAAATTGAGCTCATGATAGCTAATTGGAAATATATTTTTGTCTAGCTATCATTTGAATCATCAAAGAAGTCATTTTGCCAACCAAGCTAGGAGAAATCTTGATTTTCCCAAGGTCACTTCAGAGGTGCATCAATTCTCCTGAGGCAACAGTATTTTTGACATTTCTCTAAAATCATGTTTTGTGTAAAAGTGAAGAAGGTTTTTCTTCCTTGGCTTATTTTGGACAAAAACCTCTCTCATTTTTCCAAAATATATCTTTTATTTCTGAGAAACATCATTGGAGTAAAACCTATCCCGATGTGTGGAACAAGGGATTTGTCGAAATGAAGCGAAATGAAGGGGATAAGGGGCTTCTAAATTCTTGAGAAATTTTTGGGAAGTAGGGAGGGATGTTAGGAAGTAGGGGAAAGTCAGATTCAGAGATTGAGTGAGGAAGGAATTAAAGGGCAAAACACAGACATAGCTGATAATTGCCTAAAGTTGTAGCAAGAAACTAGGTTTTGTGTGAAAATGGGGAATTTGGGGAATCTCAGTGATGGGAAGCATTTAATAAGGTACATTAAGGATTAGGGAAGGTGTATGAACATCAGGATACAAGTTTTGCTGATGATTTGACCATCCAAGAGAAATTACCTCCAAAACCCTAAGAGAGGGAAATGGACCTTACCTAGGCACAACTGAAGCATGAACAAGGTATAAAATGACCCATTGGAACTTGAAATGATGATGAAAACCCTCTGAATGATGGTACACTCAGCTGAATGGTGACATGGACCGACATTTGGACAACATTGACAAGAGTAAAAGCAAACCCTAGACCTAATACCTAGTGACCAAATTTTACTTGAAGACTCACTGAAATGACAAAATTTGACCTTGACACCTTAAAATCACTTTGTAAGAGCATGTTTGATCACTGGAGGAAGGCTGCAAAGGCTGACACTAACAGACTCCTTAGCCAAAAAACATGAGACATTCTCTCATGAGGGTTGCAATCACTATCTAGAATTCTTTTTACTTTTTCCATTGATGATTCAAACTTTTTCTCTTTCTTGTAATTATTCAAATATATTTCCATTTTTATAATTTCCTTAAATCGATAACAAGGTTCAACATTTGTTATAAAAATATATATCAACCAATCCATCCAACCAGCACAATTCTTTCTTCTATTAGATAGAAAGCTTGTTTTTAGGTAACAGTGATATGACTCCACAACATTGTTTGTCTCTCGATTTGCATGGGGAAAATCCTGACAACCTTTTACCCACATCCCTAATCGCAGAAAAGCTGGGTTAATGAATATATTTCATCCATATGAAAACCAAAAAGAGACATCTAAGAATGAGTATATGAACTTACAAATCTTGTCATTGACAACCCAATTCTTGTGTAAATAGTCTAATAAATTCTCCTCATTAGCAAATTTGTTGAATAATGCATTAATTGCAGTTCTCACTTCATCATTGGAACCATCTCTCATAAGCAAACCCAAATCACTAAACATCTCTTTTTCTTTTTCTATATTACTAACCAATCGATTGACATTTTATAGCCATTCCCTATGTACATGCCAAACACACAAGATAACATTGCACCTTGTGATTCTCCTGCCATATTCAATTCATTTCAAGCGAGTGCTATTTAGAATAAATACAAGTTGTAACATAAAATAAGAAGATTGAAGTTACCTTAAAGTATTGACTTCAACCAATGCATCATCAACCATGAAGGCATTAACTTTCCAATTATGATCAACTTGGTGACACCGATGCACGAGGTGCTTCAACCATAGTGAAATGTCTTGTGATGTATTACATGATTCCACCACCTGTGCTACTGGCACCCCACTTTTTTGCTCATCAAACGCCATGAGTGTGTAAAACTAATAATGTCACCTTCAAAAAACATATGAAGTCAACTTTAACTCATTAATTATTATCGATCATTGCAAATCAAATTATTGCACTAGATCAATCATTCTTAATACACTCACCCCATATTTTTTTGAGTTGAATGTTGAATCCATGGCTATTAAGCTATTATTCGATAGCTTGACCATGGTGTCCAACATCCACTTCATTTGAATTCCAACAATAAAATGGATCTCTCTACCATTGGGATTTTTATAAAAGAAAAAATCATCTTGGTTTTTTATACCAAAGGGTCACACTCATTTCATCCTTCCTATGCAACTGATACTTTCCTTTCATCATATGATTATAGATATTAACAACATCTTTCCTACATAAGAATAAATTCATATCTCGACTTGTGGCATCCATGTCAACATATTTTTTAACATGCATTTTACAAACTGATTCATCAACACTTCCAAGAAGAAACAAATCTATACATAGGAAACTATGTCCCTTGATCAATTTGGTTGATGCAAGGACCTAGCATCACCCAAAGTGTCATGCTAGCCATGACAAGGTAATCCTTAGCCAACTTCATGTTCATGCACGTCATATTTATTATTGCTATGTTGGGGATTTGAACCGTAACTTTTACAATGAAATGGCATTGACAACCCCTCTTTCTCTCAAATGAGGATCTTAATTTCAGTTCATTTTCTCCTCTTTTATCCTCAGGGCCACATGAACAAGCATAGTTGCATAAAAATGTTTGAAAGGTTAATACATGTGACAAATGATAAATCATTGTTAATACCAACATCTAAACAATGCATCTCTAAAAAAATTACACTTCCTATCGCAAGGAAGCAGAAGGCCTTGAGCATGGGAATTTATTTTACACCTGATTGAAATAATGTGGAGCTTCTGGGTTCATTTCCTCTCCTCTAATAAAGTACGAATTCCATCTTAAGGGATTTTTTCAATCTGATCAATCTCCATGTTATTTCCATGTACTTCAGACCAATCTAAACCCTTTCTATAAAGTATGATCTTTTCTTTAGGGTATTGCACTGGGAGGGCAATGATAATTTCCCATTTTTCTTGCTTTATCATTTTCAGACCCACAATTTTTTGTAGCAGTAACCCATAAATTTTCTGCAACAATGACCCAACAAGTTCCCACATTGGTGACACAACGATTTTCCGCAACGGTGACCCAGTAAGTCGACGCAACAATGAACCAATGAGTTTTTGCAACGGTGAACTAGTGAGTTTCAGCAATGGTCAACCAACAATTTGCTACAAATTTGAACCAATGAGTTGCTACAAAGGTGAGCTAGCAAGTTGGTGCAAATTTGACTCGAGAAGTTGGTGCAACAGTGGGCTAATGAGTTTCCGCAACTGTGAAATAATGAGCTTCCAAAACGGTGAAACAACTTGTTGCTGCAACAATGACCAAGTGGAATTTTGGAAATTAAGATTGGTGATCTCCTAACCCTTCACAAGAATCAATTGGTTTTGTGCTTGACAATGGAGAGCTAAGTCCAGTATTTCATAGTAGTAGAGAAGTTCCTCGTAGAAATACAAATAATGAGGGCTATTATATTGCACCAATTCTTAATTGATATGCAATATAATGCAATTTAATGACCATCATAATTTGAAACCTCTTCATATAGAAGCATTGATCATATAGTCAGATATTCAGAGGAATCAACATAAGCAAGCATTCTATCCAAGCATCAATAACATCATAAGTAGTGATTTCATCAAGCCTTGCTAAAATAAATTATTTTTGTGACTTTAAGTCTGATATCCAGAAACTACGGCGAATGAAGACATATATTAAATAAGATGGCATAAAAAATTCATTTTTTTAAAACTTCAGGTTTCTTTATTAGTGAATTTCCAATGCTTGAAAACTGAATATTTTGTAAGGATCTCCTCTTTTTGATATGGAACTAGTCAAACAATACTCATGAGGACCTACTTATTTTCACAGAATGAACTATCATATGGAAAAAGGGCACGCCATAGAACGAGAGTTTAAGGTCTTGTTAATTTTTATGGTATGTTCTATTCTTTCAACAATTACTTAAATGTCTTATCATCATTGACAATAATTGTAGATATAAAACCAACAATATGTACAAGATGATATGAGATGATTTGATTAAAACTGAGGGTTCCAATTATATACCTAGGTAGGTACCCATTCATGAATGGTCATGTTCTTAGAGACATGTCTCTTGAACACTAATTATTAGTTAATTATTCATTATTTATGATTATTATTATTAATAGTTGTTTATATATATATATATATATCAAGCTTCTAGGAATGGGAATTAAAACTTAGTTGCACTCTTTAACACTCCCTCTCAACTAGGGAGGGATTCTACTGTCAACATGCATCCATGGCTATGCTATTGTGTCCATCATGTGCCATCTTTGCAACTTGTCCTATCTCTACTTAAATATTGATATCATAGTCTAATAAGAAAGGATCTAAAGGGTATGGTTCACAAGACCCTACCATCCTCGCCAAAATAATAGAGGAATGTCCTCATGTCAAGGAATACAACCTCTATCATGCTTGATCATTTAGTTATCAAGTTGTCAAACATCATGCATCCTAGTCATAGGGAATACAATATTACCTGGCATGTCTATTAGTAGTACTAATTAACCCTAACCACTTTTCCTAACTCATTGAAAAAATGAGAGGTACTTCCCAAGAGTCCTAGACTAAAACTGTAGGATGTATGTTGGGGTATCCATAGGGGAAGGTGAATCATTCACCATGTTCTCATATAGCTTACTTCATAGGGGAAGGTGAACCACTCACCCCATGTTCACATATTAGGGTATGTACTCCATAGGAGAAGGCAAAACACTCACCCTGCGTTCACAAGTTGGGTCCACAGGGGAAGGTGAACCACTCAACCTATGCTCATATAACTCTAAGAAGTACCCCAAGCCCCTAGGATATCCTAGAGCTCAATTCTTAACCTAATAAAGATCCCTCCATGTAGGGAATATTGCTCTTTAAAGGTTAAGAATTTTTCCTTCCAAAAGGATTTGCGAGGATATCAACAACCTGAACTTCTGTCCACGAGAGCCTCATTGCTCCTCCCAGTAGCATATAGATGATGGCCCACAGTTCACTAAATAGCTTCTTCAAAACACATTATCTTACAACTATATATTCTAGAAAAAGTGACTTTGGAAATCCTTTGTTTCCTGTACATCCAAGATACCAAATAAAAAATTATCTTAAAAAAAATATTTAACTGGCCTTACTCCCTCTCCTCAAGGAGACCATGGGCCTAAGCTTGTATGATACATGAAGGTGCCCTAGTGCCTATTATGCACAATTTTCTTTCATACGACCATACTCTCTCTATTTTAAGGTGCATGTTGTAATACAAAGGATCCACCTGGAAGCCTGCTCATCATGGGATCCAATAAGAATTACCAATCAACATGCAATGCTTCTAACAGTTCACTTCCATAGGGAATTCCTTTTCTATAATTATCGAGAGGGTTCAACATACAACTCCCTCTAAGACTGATGAGATAAAACATTCTTCAATTTGTAACCATGAGTCCTACTCATCTTCTTCAAGAACTGAATATAGTTTCACAGTATGTGCTTCTTAATTATATAAAAAACTAATTTAAGGATTTTATCTTCCCTCTGAAACCTCTTCATCAATCAAGGAGACTTCAAATACATCATTCTCAATGAAAATTTGAACCAGTTCATCTCTCTAGTGTAATTGTTGTTCCAATAAATGCAATATCACACTATACACAGTATCTCAATTCATCAACTAATGGTAACAGAGTGATCTAGTCAACTATCCATGCCATATTGTAACTTTTGAGCACATTAAGGACTATAATTTTTTAGTGTAAGGAGGTCTAAGAAGTCTGTGTACTGCTGTAATCCAAACACCCCCAATCCTTGCAATAATCACATTTTTCATTTCCATATTAGATAATTCAGTTCAGATAACAACATTGGTTACACAATATGTTTATACTTTTGAAATTTCAATAGAGATGATTATAAGAAGTAGTCCTCAAACTATTTAAAGACTGCGACATATTATAACCACAATAACTTAACATAAAAATGTTTTAGTCCGTATTAAGACTACACCATGTTGGTGATCTGAACTATACTCCTAACTAAGATTAATAAGGTTCCGATATGTGCCATTATTAGATTCCAAACGATGTTATTATAAGGTTTTGATCTACCGTCAATGTACCACAAAAATCACCAAAAGAGAACCACATGGATGACTAAGCTTAAGTGTCGTGATAATCCTCTAAGAGACCTAAACTAAGCTTGTCAATGCAAGACATATCACTGTAGTAAATGAAATTATGGACTTTTCATCTTCTAATCATTTCTTTTTATACTCACAAATGTTACCCATACCATATACCACGATGGATAATATGCTACACATCAATAATTTTCCTTGAATGTTTCTTAAAGGATTTCTTTATAACAGCATATAATTTGTAGATTATTGACGCAATCCTCTAATGTATTTTAATTTTTCAAGTGTTTGAAACAAAACTTCGGTATATCAAAATATTATAATGCAAGTCTTCAAACTTCTGACAGAGCTTCTCTTATGATGATAAGAAATTATCTAAGAATACTTCAAACGAGATTGTAGTGATGATGTCATACCTCTCATTCCAATGATTTTAGAAGTGACCGATATTGAAACTTAGTTCTCACATTATGGTATGTTATGCATGGAAACCTTTATGAGGCTAAGAACCAAGCAATATGTCAAGTTGAAAGTTCTTCAATCTTGTCACCTCTTTATTGCCATTGCCACTTAAGGTTTATGAAAGAGGGTCTTAACCAATATTATTTGAGCAAACTAACTTCAAAAGACATATTCTTGACATAGACTTTTAATTATGATTTATTCCATTTTGACAGATATAGTCTTCAAGAGCATTCAAACAAAAATTACTATTAGCAGATACATAAACACTCCGTTGAACCCTTTCTCCACTAAAACTTTGATACCATGTTAATTTTTATGGTATATTCTATGCTTGCAACAATTAATTCAATGCCTTATCATCATTGACAATAATGGTAGATAGAACATCAATAATACATAAGAAAATATATGAGAACTTAGGTTCCCAATTATATACCTAGGTAGGTACCCATTCACGAATGGTCATGTCATTGGAGACATGACTCTTCAACACTAATTATTAGTTAATTATTCATTATTTATGATTGTTATATATATATATATATATATATATATATATTATTCAGAATAGGCTTCTAAGAAAGGGAATTAGTCCTTAGTTCCACTCTTTAACGAATTTATATTTATTTCCACGAATTAGATGGATTCATGTACTAGAAGGGTTCTTACGGGCCTTGGAATCTCAGGTTTCGTATGGAATAAATTCAACAGAACTTAGGGAATAAATTTGGGTTTATAAAAGGTCTCATCTTTATATTTTTTTACGTGAGGGGCATAGTATGCATAGTATTGTCTGCATTCCTCATAGTCGAATATTCAAATGTGACTAGGGAAAAAAAAACATACAAAACTTACAAACAACACAAACACAAAGAAGACGCAACTTAGTGTTGCACTTAAGTGTGGGCAACGCTAACCTTCGCTCACCTAGTTACAAGTGTGTCAGGTTGCAGTTGCTTTGAAATTGGTCTATGTCTTAGGGTGCAAGGGATTTCAAAAATGAACAGATGACTCAAGAACATGGATTTCGGAACAGAGAATGTAGGAAGCTGAAGCATCCTCGCCCATTAATGTGGATGGAGGGCGGTGGGAAAAACGTCCTATCAAACGAAGCCTACAAATGATAGCCGATATAGAGACAGAGAAGGTAGTTGAGATAGACACAAAAAGGGTGGGAAGACGAAGAAGGATAGGGACAGGGCCCACGACGAGTCGATGGGGGTCAACTAGAGTAGTCTCCCTGACAATAAGTCGTCGCGAAACCCAAAGGGTAAATCATCGACTCGTTAGACTACTTCAATATTGACAAGTGATGTGAGTGTGATGAAAAAAATGGCCGAATATTCTTGCTTTCATGGATACAACAAAGTAGGAATTAATGAGAGTCATGTCGATTTTCTAACTATGATTGCGAAAACTGATGTTGGTAAATGAATTTTGAACTAGTTTTTTTTAACTAATAACAAACATTATAAAAATGCAAAAATGCAAATCAATTTAGAATTTCACATTCTATGGAAGTTAAATTTGTGAATTATCTTTTATTTTATGGTATTTTTTTTTAATATTATAATATTAATAATATAAATATAAAATTGTTGTTAAGTATTTTGTTTCAACCAAAATATAAATATAATACATAACTTCTATTAGAATTTTTAATTTCAACCAAATTGTCGAGAACACGTCATGTGGGACATCGAATTCCAGGCGTAGCCGAAAACCTTTAAACACAGTTATTCGTTTTTAACGGTGGGCGAACATCCATTATTATTAGCTTCTCCTCATCCGGGGGAACCATAGAATGTCTTTTAGAAAGAGTAGCAGCGAATCTATGCTTTCTCTTCTTTATTCAGTTTATGCTCATGATTGTTCTCTCTAGTGTAGGGTCGGTTCTTCTCTTTTAGAGTATGGGGAGATATGGTGACCACTCACAAAACATAAAGCTTTACTCCTATCTTCTATAATTTAATTATTTTAATTTTAATTTATTAATAACTATGATTGGAAAATGTTATTTAAATATTTTTTTAAATAAAAAAATTATATTAATTTTAAACGATACAAAGCTATTAAGTTAGATATATTATATAGAAATTAAATAAAAATTAAATAAAATAGAAGGAAAAATTTACAGTATAAAGATTTTAATAAAAATTGAAAATGAAGAAGATAGGGGAAGAAATTTTATAAAATTTTTTTCAATATTCTGGACAATTTTAAAGATTATTCCATTCTATTACATTGAAAGATGATAAAAAATAATATTTATATGGAAAAAAATATACATAAATTTTTATTTTTTATTTATTTATTAAATATAATATTATATATTTATTTTATTTAAAATATATATATTTATTTTTCTATTATCAAATTTAATTATTTGAAAAATATTATTCATTTTATTATTAAAATTGTAAATTTTATCATATTTTAACTATCAAATAATAATATGATGTATTTCAAATATTAATAATTAATTATAAATAAGAAATATTGTAATTATAAATAAGAAATATTTTTTATTAGTTTAACAAAAAAAAAATTCAAATTTAAAAGATAAAAATAAATTTATAAAAAAAATATTTTTATATAATAATAAAGATTAATAGGATGTGGAGTATGTCTTAAAAGTGATTTTTCTTGGTTAAAAATTTGTCTTTCTTAGACTAAGGAAATAGAAACAGGGTAATCACCCAGAGGTATCTAGTAGGAGTGAAACGACCCAAGACTCATAGGCATCTAACAGGAGTGAAAGCCTGCCCCCTTAGGGACCACTAACAGGGTATTCCAGGTGGGGTGGTTTTCCTTGAATAACACTGATGAGTCAACCTGGATTAGTGAATAAAAACGTGAATAAAAACTAGAGATGGTTGTCCTCACTACTCGTTTGGCAACCGAGTTATGATAGATTTTTCCACCGTGTAAAAAAAATAATAAAGACTTTTTTTGTTGTAACCTTCCCAAGACCTTTTCATTCATTTTCTTAAAAAAAAACAGGTTACAACCAAAATTCAAATGGTTAGGTGGCCTCAACCTTTCTAGATGGAACCCACATCTATTAACCACCTAATTGCATTATAAGTCATCCAAAAAAAGAAAAAAATTTAGACTCTCTAGCAAAGCTATATATGTATGAATATCTTTAAGCCTCTACAATCTAAATAGCTAAAACCAGATAGCATAATTTACAAATTCTTCAGATGAAAAAATTTAAAGCCAAAACTAATCCAAACAAACTACTAGTTATTGGATAAGTCCACTGGAGCTGGGTCCTTTGCACTTGAACTAGGTAATTCGGTCTAAGGGAGACAGGAATATGTCAATGTGACTGAGGCAGGCATTATGTTGTTGGATCTGGAACTGAATTAGTTGAAATTCCTTATGAATTTTCGGCTATCCATGATCAATCTTGGAAGAGTTAACTGGAGGGTTCGCCAAGGCTTTGGCTACTATATTCTTCATTAGCCAATAAAGGTAGACAATTTTCTTATATTGGGAGGACCTTCCTCTAGAGTGACCCGAATCCAGCACCAAGTCATGTCATTCTTCCATATCTATCTCTGCACTTGTTGCCTGTTGATTTAACTATGTTTCCCAACACGAGATTAATGGACGAACTTGCATCAGAGTGCCTGTTTGGAATGATTGAGTTGCGTCTCAAATGAGTCTCAAAGAGGATTTGCGACACGTGCCCCTAACTTGGCGAGGCTAGGGTTGGCTACCACCACGACTCTACCTAGCATTTTTACCGCACCCAAAACCTCCACTAGTCGAGGAGCCTTTGATAGAGCAGGGGTGAACCATATTGCTACTTCAACAAACACTGCAATGATATGAAACCCTTAGAGAGGAAGCCAAGGTCTTGACCTCACATAACAAGCTTAAGGTCCCGGTATACACACTATAAAAGTAAATTTGTAAGGATACCACAACATAGATCCATATAACTATGAATATTAGGGCTATAAACCAAACAATTTCCTCTCAGAATAATTTGGGTCTGTAGCAAGAAGCGGAAACAACAACCCAAAGCTCCCTAAACCCTATTAAGGAAGGATACAAAGTCAAATCAAGAGGGACCTTACTGAGAAAACCTCGATTCTTATCAACCAGCAAAAACAGTTAACAAACAAGACAATAAACATAGTCATCCATGCATGAGACATATATTGAATTCCAGACCAAAAAACTCCAATACATTGTTAGAAAATTATATATTACAGAGCAATGCAACACATAAAATATGCGAAAAACACAAGCACACAAAACACATAAAACCAGAGAGACACAAATATACGTGGTTTACCCATTTTGGGCTACGTCCACCTCGAACAACCAGTCCTTCCTTTCTATTATCCAGCAAAATGAACAGACACAACCTACAGTAAATCCACTGTAATATCCTATGTTCTCTGTCACAGTCTCCTTATATGTTTCTTGCTCTGAGAATACACATACAATACACAGCCGCAATACAATACCCTCATACAAGCGAGGGGTTGCCTTCTAGGGAAAAAAAAACCCTAAACTAAACATAATTTCTACTGTCAGATCATCTGCCTAATGAACGGCCCAGATTGACTGGAAATTACTATATTTTTACAAGGCAATTTTACCTCTGCTTTTATCTTTCGGGGCGCTGCCCCTGAAACCTCCCACTAGGAAGGCTTCAGGACCCAAGCAACGTTTAATTACGGGGGCACTGTCCACTCCATTAAAATACAGGGATCCAATACTGTGATACAAAATAAACAAGATAATTAGACTCCACACCCAACATACATCCCCATGCTAAATAACAAAATTCCAAAATAGACAAAAACAATAACACAATATTCACACTATCCATCATTAAATGCATTAAATTATAAACACTTGCTCGTCGATAAATCAAATGAACTTAAATCACAGCGAAAAAAAATATAAAGGAGACCAAGAAAAATAATGTACCTATTGTCGTTAATCATAGGAGTAAGGGAGCCATATGCACTAATACTTTTGTTGAGAGTACGGCTCGCACGTGATCGGGAGAATAATAAACCGTGTAGTCTAAAAAGGTTGCGTTTTTATCTGGAATTTGGTAATGATTTTCAGAAAATGTAGCAAAAATTTGCTCATGTTTACAGTTGTTAAACTTTAATATTTTAAGTGTCTTAAGGGTTTTTATCCATTTCCAGCATCAAAAATAGATTCTAAACACTCCAAGCACTTGATTTTTCGAGTTTTAGTTGACCGGATTGTGGCAATTTTTTGCCATTCAAGATCAACTTCATAATAACCGAGTAAAAAAAATTAATTTAAAAATTATATCATTATTCTAATTAATAAAAATATAAATATAGTATTAATATTAAACATTTTATTATTAGGTATAGAATAATAATAAAAAAATATAGTTAATATTTAAATAAGTTTTATGCTTAAATATGTTGGGACGTTATAAATTTAAAGTCAAAGAAATAGAATATGTACACTTTTACAGTTAAATCATGGGGCGGAGGGTCCTACAAATAATTCCCACTTTGGCAAAGCAATTTTGTTTTTTAATAAATTATATCAGAAGAAGACGTGATGCAATAACTTGTCCAGGGTCTTCGATTGTATTCATTGCACAGATTCTGCATTGCAGCGCCTGCCACGCCATTGCTCGTTCTATACCTCGGTACGCAACCTGAAAACTGCTTGATGCAGACATTTAAAGAAGTTGAGGTGTCAGACATGGTGACAGCGGAACCTGTGGTGTTTCGTAGAGAATGGGTTGTTCAGATTAAAGCCATGCTCCATAATGATAATGGTGATGAAATTGGTAGAGAGATTGCCCGACGAAAGGCGGATGCGATCCTGCGAGTGGCGACGCCTCTCTTGAACATGAAACCAGAGGCTTATATTCCACGGTTTCTGTCGATTGGGCCTTACCACCATTCCAAACTGGAGAAAGATATTGAATCTTCCCGTGCCGAACTTAAGATTTCAACGGCGGAAATGTACAAAGCCAAGTCCGCGGCCATGCTCTCTCAAGAACTGCGCAATCGTGGTAAGGATTTCAAGTCTATAGTTGACATTATGGAACAGATGCGGCCAGAAATAGAGCATTTCTATCACTTGCCAGCCAATACAGACGCGGAGAACTTCGCTCTGATGATGGCTGTAGATTCATCTTTTCTCTTACATTTCTTAATCTTCCTCTCTAGGCCTCGTGAAATCTTCCTGTCTACGCCTCGTGATGAGAAAAAGCACGGTGACGATCATCGTCCCCGCACTGCCAGTCTCAGTGTCAGTGCAGAAAATGAGATGATTGAATTAGGTCCGCTTCATGAGTGTATCAAGTGTGATATTCTGAAGCTCGAGAATCAAATCCCGCTTGCAGCCCTGAGAGCAGTTTTTGGGAACATCGATGGAAGATATGAAGACTTCGATCAAGTACTGTTGCAGAATGCGAGCAGGGAGCTCTCTCCTTTCTACGTTTGTAATGATGGTAACAAACCAGTTACTGTTAATGTCGATGAAAAGCATTTACTGGGTTGCATGCACGCATTCATTGCACCAATCCTACAAATGCCAAGTAAGGGCGACAAGCACAACAAACCGACTAAATTGCAAACTTTAAAGTTCATTCTTGATATCCCTATCATAGCGCTCGGTTTTTTTCTGCCCAATGCAACGTTTGAACGCAGGTATGAAATTGCACTGAATGCGGAGAAGTTGGCGAAGGGCAGGATTAAATTCAAACCCTGCAAGTCGCCTAATAACAAGATCCGTTTCGACAGATACTCAGGTACGCTGTACCTTCCAGAGATAAATATATGGGAAACCCACACGGAAGTGCTGTTGAGGAACATGGTTGCCATGGAGTTTAACGACCCGAGTCGTGGAAACGCCGTGATGCGTTATGTAAGTTTGATGAACTGCCTCATCCAGACTCCTCAAGATGTTCGCGTGCTCAGGGATTGTGGTGTCATTCGTAGCAACACAGATGTCAGCGTCGTAATGAATCGCCGTGCTGTTCGTACGAATATGTTAACAGACGAATGCATAGCCAAGATGTGGGACGAGTTGGGTCAACCCTTCTTCACTGGTCACTTGGGACCTCATTCCGACGACCTCGGTAGAGGACTCTTTGCTGTGCTCAGGGTAAACGATCGCAAGACCAAAATCAAAAGGATGCTTTGGGGATTTTTTGACTACTTATCCAGCTGGAAGTTTCTACTTCCCACCGCTGGGTTCTTGGTTTTCGCCATGACTGTCATACAGACCTACTGTTCCTGGAAACAAATATCCAATCCTCCACCTTCAGGTCGTGCTCATTAGTTTACAAGCCGGAACCTGATATCGCACACTTCAGCCTTTAAATTGACCAGTCTATTTGTCAGGGCAGGTTGACCACTCTGTGTATCTTTTCTATTATCAACCATATAATTTCATGTATGTTTTGTAATGCCCGAGTTCATGGTTGAGCATCTTCTTTTTCCTTTACCTTTGTTGTAACACAGTTATATAGCGGTTTCCATTATTACAAAAAGTTTTAAATTTGTCATAGATTTTTGCCTCACATATTATGAAGCGAAGATATATATATATATATATATTTTCATTATTATATAATTTGTTTTAAATTTCTGGGTGCACAAGTTCATCCTTTATTGGAATTTGTTTGTGGGCTTGCAAGCTTTTTTATTTTTCTTATAAATTTAAAAAACATATATTAATATTGGATGGTGATGAATATTTAACCTCTAAAGAATATTTAACAAACTCTAATCTTAAACGTTTTAAGTCTGATTTTTAATTTAAAAAATTTAATTTTAATAACATTCTTTCTTTCCTCAAGAAACGTTCCTTTCAATCATTCTACCTCCTCCCTTTTAATCGTTCTCTCCACCTAGCTTGCGGCACCCCACTTCTTTGTCATCCAAATATTGCGTGTACATACATCACGAAAGAGGAAATGCAAAGAACCCCTATACAGCCAGAACCAACGTATCAGAATAGCGTATCCAATAAATTAAATCTGATCCAATCATTTTTTAGTTCTGTGTGTCTTGGCTTGCTAGCTCGATCCAACAAGCAATTGACTCATATATCTTGCTTCTTCCGGGTATTATTAGGTGAGGAAGGAGAACGAATAAACATGTTAATCCAAGAAGGCAGTGGACCCAACCAGGTCGAAAAGCGTGGACCAAATATTCGAGACGAAGGACATTGAAATACAGTTATTCGTCCGACCATTAATATCTACCTTCGTATTATTAGGGTTCCCCATTTCAACCAAAATTTCTACGATACCTACTGTGGGACGTCAAATTCGAGGCGGATGACAATGAAACACAGTAATTCGTTTTCTTCTTTTACTTTGGGAAAACGCCCGTCCCAAAGCGCGAGGGTGCGAGGAATCATTCAACGAAAAGCGCGAAGTGGGAGAGTATATTTAATAAATGCGTGACTTTTACATTTAAAAGAGAAAGACTGTTGGGCATGGCTATCAAATATCTCTGGAGCGATAGTTTTTATAATGTATAAGTAGTATCTATTCATTGAAGCTATAATTTTATTAATGTACCAATAGTAGATGTTACTCATTCCATTTAGCAAGCACAAAATCTAACGAGTAATATATATTGTCTCATAAATTTAATAGCACCATAGTTACCTATGGTAAAACAAAATACTAAAATTCGCCAATGCGGTTCTATTCAGTTAATAATTCGGGTAATACGGTGATTCAAAGCTATCCGCTCATGCAAGGCAGTTGGTTCCATCCCGGTTCGGTGTTTGTGTGTAGTCGTAAATGGGATATATTGTAGTTGTAAATGGGTGAATTTGATATATATTTTTTTAAATATAATTTGTTTATTGGAAAAATTATAAAATATAAAATGAATATATAAAAAAATAATAATTTTTATATTAGAAAAAATTATAAAGTAATAAATTGCAGTTGTAAATTGGTAATTTTTAAATAAAAAATTAAAAAAAATGATAATTCTTTTATATTAAAAAGATAGAAAATACTTAAAATTTCAATGAATGTTGAATGATGTTGTTGAATATTTCCATGATGTGTGGTGCAAGAGTGTTCCTTCCCCATTTTAGATACTCTGCTTGAAGTTCAACCAAGTCTTTTGCCTTTCCCGTTTTTAGCTTTTTAATTCAAATCTCCACCTCCTGTAATGTGAAGAGCTTTGTAGTTGTGTTGAGCCCCGAAGGAGGCTCAACCTATGATTCTTTCTCATAGAGTTGTCTTGCATATTCAAACCATCGATTAGCTGTAATATTACTTTCAATTTGCTTTTTCCTTGGTTGAAATTCCTGCTAGAAAATTTTTGGGTTATTCTTGCCTAGATATATTAACTTTTCTCGCCTTGTGTGCATGAACTCATCTTTTTTCCTTGTTAGGATCTGCTTATATAACTTTACATTCATCTTCTCCTTCCCTGTATTTTTCAAGGTTCTACTTGCCATTTTGCATTCCTCATCAAACCAAGTATTTACAGGAAAACAATTTGATTCTGATTTCCTATTTTTTGCTCTTTTGCATTACTCAAGTGCCCTTTGAATTATGTTTGTTAACTCATGACTGTTGAAGCTTTGGAAACCAATTTTCTCTTTCTGAATTTTCTTGTGTTAGAAGAATTTTGCCCCTTGGTAGTGATTGCCGAGAGCATTGGGTTTTTCTCTTATGTTGCATTTCTTCTACCCATGATAACATCATATAAATTGGGTTATGGTTTGATTTTAAGTTCCAATTATTCTCTCCAATCTTAAATTCATCTATATTTTCTATCAAACTTTGTGAACAAATCATATAATCAACTACACTTGCCCCATTGTATGTGTTGCAAGTGAATTTCCTAGACCATTGCAAATAATTAAGTTGAAAGCCCCACACAGTGTAATTAATTCCTTTCCAAAGTGATTGTTAACTTTGTCATATTCTGAACATCTCACCCATTGGGGATTCTCCTCTTTAGTCAGCCAAATAGGATTTTGATCCTCTTTGCAACAGAGTATATTAGCTTGTTGATTTTTTGTTCTAGCATTAAAATCTCCCACTAAAAGCACTTCTCCCTGCTAATAGTAAGTTACAATATCTTGCTTTAAAGCTGCATATGGATCCTTGCTGTCTAGCCCCTTATTTTTGTAAGTTTTTGAGACTTGAGGGGAAAAATAGCATGCTGCAATTCTTATGTGATTCTCATTCTCTGATATTTTGAACCATAAAAATTGTTTATTTTCATCTTCTTTCATCAACTACATGTGACAACCTTCTTTTTCTTTCAGGAAAACTAGTATTCCCCCATACCCTTTGCCATTCTCTGCTGCTTTGTTCCAAACTGCTAACTTCAGATAACCGTCTAACATAAAAGTTTTGCAACCATCATGTTCATAAATTTCCCTTAAATAAAAAAAAAATATATATATCCCTTTTTAAATTTGGTCAAGCTAACATTGTCCACATTTTCTGCTGTTTTGCCCATTAAATAACATCTATTTGCTATTAAATAACAAATCACATCTGCAACACTAATAACCAATCACATCAGATTCGCATCAGCACCACATTGACCGCTAAATTAAAAAAAAAGAACTCTACCACACGTCTTCAATGGGAAGGAACGGAAAACAGACACACTGTTTATTCAAGTGGAAGCCTCACATTGAATACCGTTATTTCTGCTAGTGGTGTGGACTACCAAGTGCCAGGCTGTAGCATTAGCCCACTGACATTTAATATTGTAACTGATATTGCTGAAATCTACGTTTATGGCATGATTAACAAAACCATTTTCTTCATGCAGTTTTTTTTCTCCCATATGCTTTTTCCATAGTTTTTCGATTTGAATTTGAATTCCATTTTCCAAGAAAAAAAAAATTGTTTACGGTAAAAATTCGAAACTATATAAGTTCCACAAACATACTTGGGAGAAAGAACTAGGGAGAAAGAAGAGGTACTACACTGAAGAGCTTAACTCCACGCATAACCATCAACAAAAGGCACACATAGGGGCTAATATTTCTTGGGGATCTAAAATTCTTATTGCTCATTTAAGGGCTAATTCTCATCAACTCTGTTGTGAAAAGAGCACTGGAAAAGGCCAAAAAAAAATGTGGAAGGAAAGAGTATGTATTTTTTGCTCCTCTGGAAAAGTGGAAACAAAAAAACATTTCATTTTAGATTGTGAGGCCTTCAAAGACAGAAGGGAAAACTATGCAGGTATTCTGGCAGCTAGTTCTTGAGATAATCTATTCAACGAAGAGCTTGTCGATAAGATGGGAGCGGTTATTGTAAAACTTCACAGGAAAAAGGCCGAATATAAGAGCCAAATAAAGAAGCAATTTGTCCCATAAGCTATTTTTAGCCTTGTAGACATTAAAAATTCTTTCTTTCTTTCTTTCTTTCTTTTTATATCTTACAAATGTTTAATATTTTTTAAAATATTTTAAAAATTTATATATGAAATTTAATATGTAAATTTACTTACTATTCCATTCACAAATCACAAATCTTGACGATTTGCCATGAAAGTTGTTATTTTATAGATTTTTTCAATAGAGAAGTAACATCTAAATTTATTTATTATGCTATTTAAAAGTGCAACAGTATCTTTATGATTCTTAACCATAATAGTTTGCTATTTTATAATTATTTTTCAATATAGAAATAACATGTAAATTTATTTAAACGAATTTACTTTTACTATTTATAACTGCAATTTGTCATTTCACATTTTTTTTTTTCAATATAAAAATTACCATTCTTAATACTATTATATTCACAAATACAAACTTATTTCTATAACTTACAACTACTTCACTCGGTGTTGGATATGCAAGACACGTACTCAGGTTTGGTCAGTGATTTATGGTAAATTACTAATTAATTAACTATAAGACTATTTACTTGGATTTGAATAAAAGAATTTGATTATAATTTTTGACATAATTATAATTATGAATATATGTGGGTTAAAGTTCGAATGTCATATGATAATTCACGAAGTTATATTAATTTGAAAATGCATGAGGAGGAAAATTCAATGGAGAAAGCCTAATTTGAAAATGCATGAGGAGGAAAATTCAATGGAGAGAGCCCACAAGTAGTTACCTACCTACTAGTCAATTTGGGCAGTTGCGTTTCTTGGCTTTCCTCGCCATAGATAAAAAGGATCTCGGGTGGGAAGAGAGGGGTTCCACCCTCAGAAGAACTAGAAGGAGAAAGAATGAAAAGAACGAGGAACTCCCGAAGTAGTTGAGGAAAGAGGGAAAAATTCTAGATTTGGGCTTGGGAACTAGTGGAATCTTGTCCAACTTTGTGCATGACTGAACATATAGGTTCTGAGGTCTACTAGAGTTGAGGCCAACAAAATATTACACACACTGACTAGTAGTAGGAAGCTCGGGTGGGGGGAGGGACTCGGACGTCATAGCCGGTCTCATAGGAAGGGTGACATATTCTTCGGTTGAGTTTTCTTGTTCACACTTAAATCGGTTAAGCAATCACTGTAAACCTCACAGTACGGTGTCTGTCTATGTATTTGATTATTGTTGTTTGTAGGAGAAAGTCCTAAGTTACTGCTTACGAGGCCTAACCTCTGGCATATAATGATGTTTTTAACTCAATCAAATAGGCAACTAAATTCAATAAAAGTCTCAGGAATAGTAAATGGATGAATTAGACAATGCAGTCGAACAACAACAATAATTGAAATGATTATATGAGTTTTCCATGTAAACCATGGTCCAGAAATGTAGAATGGGGAGGGTATAGTATTTAATATCTAAGTCATGCTGCAACCAGTGATCTCTATTCAGGAAATACCTTAATTGAACAGTCTGATATAAAAGTTAACCATAGTCATATGCACCTTGTAACTTAGTGATTAAACCGCGAGTAGGGACAAAGGCCCTATTTCTGTTAAACAATTGCATTATTTCAAACATTAAAAATTAGTAGTTACAATGGAATTTTGAATAATCAACCAAGAAAACCTGAGTGAACAAATTGGAAGATGCACAAGTAATTTTAGTAATGCATTTCATTAACATCCTACCGAAACGAGGAACAAGAAAGAGATTCACTGCTGAACTATTAAGATCTTGAAGTTTCAGTCAAGACTTACTAAATTAACCCTCATAGTGGACTAAACAATAATAGATTTCTTTGCTATACATGTGTAAATTATTGTTACATAAATTCTTATATATAAAGAAGACAAGAAAGAAATGAAGGAAGACAGTAACGCATTGCACACCATATTCTCAGCAAAAATAAAATTGTAATTACATTGAAAAATCCATAATGTTACCAAGGTATAATTTATGGCAGTAATTGCATACAAGAATTGAGCCAAATTTAAAAACATTAATATAAATATGTAATCTGAAAACCACACATTGATGTTATCCATTCAAAAATGACCTAACAATCATAATAGCAGAGTGTGCGCCGGTACAGTCAAAAAGTTAACAAAACTTATGAATCAAATAGGGAATTAAACCATGAAGGAAAACATAGGATAAACCTGTCCAAATACCGAGTGAGCACTCAATTCAGGAGGAGGCTGCAACATTTACAGAGCTGTGCTTACTTATGCAAAATCTAGGGTTGGAAACCCACGGGATTCTACCCCTTCATTAAAACAACCAAAACATAACAAGAAGCTATGAAACGAAACATTAAGAATATCCAGAAGCATCAGGGTTGCTTTCTCAAGTCTGGTGGAACCCAAAACACGTGCCACAAAGCAGTCAGAACAAGAAATGCAAGATGGGTACCAGGCGAAAGAGGAAGCATACCCTTGCTTGAGAAGACAAGAATCCTTATTTTCTAGTTAAGAAGAGAGTGTGTTACCTGCGTAACCAAACAACTCAGTGATTATTATGTATATAACAAACCCTTAATGAAAGAAAACATAGAAAAATGTATAGGAGTTACAAAATACCTAGAGGGTTTGGACCCATGGAAAGTCACCACTCTGAAAATTAAAAGATACATAGGAAGGTGCTTCAGTGCATGCGTTAAGGATGAACTACGCAATGCATATGGCTACGATAGGCACAAGGGTTTTACTCGCCAAAACACTAGTCGACATGGAAATCGGAAGGTCAACAACATGATGGTTCCGTTGAGGCGTTGAACATTGTTGTAGGCCCGAGAAAAGAAGAAGACGAACCCCCTGTAGCTCAACGGAAGGTTCATTTTTGTCCATGAGCAAGTTAAGAATCGAACTCAGGTTTCTCTCGCTGGAGGGATGGTAGAATTCGACAGAGACGAATGACAAGAGTGTCGAGGGTTCAGGTAGGGGTAATACCCTAGCCGCCCTTTGTCCAATCCATATCTACAGACAGAGATGGTGCCAAGTGTATGCATATCTGATTTAACCATTGTAGGCCTGATGTAAGCCTTGGAACTAGAGCTTTTGGCATTGGCATAACACACAACTGTGCCAACACCATCAAGCTAGTTACCACATAACCGATGTATGCCATACGAGGCACCGATCCATGGTAGGAGTGGTTCTAACCAGTGCTACCTCCCCTGAATCAGATTCATAACATTTATAACAACATAACTCAACTGTGTGCAATATGACTCCTCAATGTAAATGCATTAATTCAAAGTGAGATGTGCAATATAGGCATATAATGGAGGTATACTTATACAATAAATAATGTAATATGTGTAACCCTTATAAAGTATAATCTATGTGCCAGTTATGCACTTGGTGGGGATATATAGTTAAGTAATGTATTGATTTTTTTTTATATATATATGTATTATCTTGACATGTGACATGTGGCATCATAGCACATAGGTTAGTACACTGAGCCCTGAGTGGGCATTGCACGTGCACATATTTTTGCAGAAGTAGCAAGCGAAGGAATTATCACATTGAGAAGAGGATCTGCAAGTCAGAGACCAGATAGATATACTGGGGAAATATGGTCTATACCGGGACCGAAAATAAACCCAGAAATGTGGGTACAACTGAGAGTCAACCAACAACATCAAACAAACCAGCTATTAGCAGAGCAACAACAACGTATGCAAAGGTTATTGGAAACTATCCAACACATGAAAATTGAGATGGAGTGCATGTGGACAGATAATGAGAAGTTGATGCACGAGAAAGAAAATATCTTGAAAAGTTTATCTGACATGCGTAACCATAGGGCTGCTCAGCCAAGCCTTGAGCGTGAGACACGGGGTATAAGGGAGCAGCAAAAATTTGCGTAAAATAATTTAGAAGCTAGTCACACCCAGCAGAGTGTAAGGGTTGAAGATGAGGAGGAATCATGCACAACAAAGAATTTGGGAAGGAATAAAAAAAAAAACTCGAGTTGCAAGTAAAATTTCGTAAAATTAAACCTCCATTTTTTTATGGTGAAGCGAAAGAAGCAACAGAAGCCTGGGTGATTTAAATGAACAAATACTTCAAGGTTTATGATATAATATCAATCTTCCAGCTATATTATCTATTTACCAGCTACGGGGAAAGGCCACCCTGTGGTGGGAAGAGGTTAAAGTTGTGCATGTAATTGAGGAACAAAACATAACTTGGGAAGAGTTACAAAAGTACTTCAAGAGTAAGTACCTAATAGAGTGTTTGTATGATGAAAAATCTAGGGAGTTCCACGATTTGCATTTGGGACAACTGACAATGGAGGATTATATCCAAAATTTTACCTCCTTGTTGAGATATGTACCGTATCTCTGCAAGTAGAAGGAAAAGGTGTAGTGATTCCCTAATGGATTGCCTGCACATATGAAGGATTGAATTGAGTTCGACAGCCTAGAAACTATGGATAAGACAATATGGAAAGGTCGTATGTGTTATAACGATCTAAGTAGAAAGATAGTTGATCTGAATATGGGAAAACTAGTTTTTTTGTGCTAGATCCCTCATTAGTATAAAATAAATGTGTTTAGGATCCTCTCAAATTAGCCAGTTATGTGAGAGTTTATGTGTCAAGTTTTGTGTTTTTTGATTGAGAAAATCATGAGTTAATTAGCTGTTAAAAACACTTGTACAACAAGTAAATTGTAGAGAAATAAAACACAGCAAACACATTACACAATAGTTGATAACAGAGTTCACCCCTCCTGGGCTGCATCTCCATGGACTTGCTTCAAATGGCTAGGCCCTCTTTGGATTAATGGTTTCTCTGATTACATGCACCTACATTTCTCCAATGGCTTCGAAACCTGCTCCATTGGATTTAGAAGAGCCAAAATCCTCAAAATAGACTCTTCAAGCTCTGAAAAAGGTCTTCAAGTGGACTAGGCATGACCTCCTCTCCTGGTGGTCCTAGGCTTCTTTAATCTTCAAAGTGGAAAAATCACTTACAAAAGTAATACAATGCCTCTGCAACCTACACCATCATGCTCAGAGCATCCAAATCATCTAGAAATGACTCTTTTTGAGCTTAATTTGATCGAAATATGCCAAAGTTATGGCTTCCTCAATATTTCCTAGAAAAACTCCACCAAAATTGGAGAAACTCCAATTACATCCGACAAATGTGGAAGTGGTGCCGAAAATAATGGACCCGCCAAACTGACCACCAAATTAATCTCGGGATTAATTAAAAAGTGCGGCTTAATTGTAGTTTAGCGCTCTGAGCGCATTTCCACAAATCTGCAATTAGGAATGGGATTAGTGTGTTAAACTTTGGGTTATGGTTAATTGAACCATGTTTAATGGTTAATTCCGCGCCATTACAAATAGTCTTCGTATGTGATCATATGGTGAGGGGTCTAGCCCCCTCCTTACCCCTGTCGGTCAAACTATTTGAATTCAAATATATACCACACACATTTTTTATTAAGAACACTTAGCGGGACTTGGTGGTAAGGCATGTGATTTGTGTAGGGGAGGTCGCGAGTTTGACCCCGACCTTCGCCCTTCCGCCAATACATAAAAAATTTGCACCATATATTAATGAATTTCGAACTTGGAATTTAAAATTTTTTGGACTTGACCATAGTAAAATTTGGACCTTGGAAGGGGGCACGTGGCAGCGTCCGGGCTAGGCACATGTCCTCATGCCATTAGTTCTCTCCCAAATCCAATGAAAACACAAAAAATCACCCGCTCAACCACTAACTAGAAATTGACACTTGGCATAGTGTTATTGGGCGAAATGAAGGAATATTCCCAAAATATTCATTTTTGCTGACTAGGCTGCCATGTCACCTTTCTGTCCTTTTCTGCAAATTTTTTAGCTTTTTAGAAAAATGAACAATAGGCTCTATCTTCCTCATACAGACTCCATTTTTATTGAAACAAAGTGCGTCGAATTCCTGGCGATGGGACCTATCTGGAAGTTCTGGTTTGGTGAGATTCTAAGCACTTCAAATTTTTTCCCCCAATCCAAATTCCGAACACTCCTTCCCACTGACAGGATTTTGGACCCACAAAAGTTGGTAATCTAATGAGAGAAGAATAATATTCTCTTTCCCAAGTTCTATCAACTTGATTTTACTTGGAACAATCTCCATGACAACCACTTGGGTTCACTTACAAGCCTTGCCTTGCAAATGGCTTGATACTTCAACCAATGTCCTCCTTTTGTTGTTGACCCAATCCAAAAAATATTGTTGGCTGCTTGTCGACTGATTAAACACTTTGTTTTACCAAAGAGATCTCTCGGTGCTTGGAAAACTGAATGATGGCATTCCCATTGAGAATCATGTTCCTCCTTTCAAAAACATTTATTCGATGCAAACTTCTCCTTGGAAACCACTTTTCCAAGTTAAGATCATCTGAGTGAACTACAACAATGAGTTCCAATGTCAGTAATAACAATAAAAGAAATGACCATTCTTTTTTACCTCCATGGTTCTAAATTCCACATCTAGAAGAATGCATTTTCCATCTCTTTCACTTCTTGGCGTCAATACATCAAATGGTCTACAATGGTTGTTAGTTTGGCTGCAATTTTTTTGGCATCTTGTCCACTTTCTGCTTTTTGATTTCATCATCCTCTAGTATTGACATGCTACTCATGCCATGATTTGAGAATGAAGGCTAATCATGAGCCTCTCACTTGAGAGTGGACCTTCCAAAATCCTGTGACATCTTGTCACAAACACAACCATCATTCTAAAAAACACATCATGCAAGAAACACAACTTGCTGACATATCCTTTTTCTCCTTCAAAGCAACAAATGTCACATCATGTGAACATCGCCATGTACTCTTGTCTCTCGGTGTACAAACCATCGACCAAATACAAGTTGAGAAAACATGCCTATTCAAACAACTGACTCCCAAGTCAAACAAAATCGATTGTACATTGCTTTTTCAATAACTTGACGATTCTTTCCCCAAAACAAAAAGAATTCACATCTCATGAAACAATCCGTCAACATCTCCCTTTAATATTTGGAGACTAAATCAACTCTTCCAAGTTGATATGACATATATGTAAAACACAATTGACCAACACAATTCGACACTCATGCATGTGCAAACGATCAACACTCTCAAGTTGACAAAACATACATGATAAACAAAGCAATAAACCGACACAAGGTCATCACTCATGAATTTCAAATTACCATCTTTGTTGCATATAAGTGAGTCAACATAACTCTAATTTTCCAACATCTTGCTTCGTGTAATATGCAACATACTTTCAAGAGAAAAGAAATGCATTCAATTGGAAAATAAATGCATCAAATTAGGCAAGATTTGCATTATTCATCAAAAGAAATGCAAGGTCTTAATTGGTTAAGAAATCTAACCATCCCTTTTCAAACCACTTTAATGGTGCTTATTTCAGTTGCACTTCATTATGTGAATCATCCTGGCCCACATCAATAATGGAACCCTCATTTCCATTCTTGTCAAGATCTCTTTCCACCTTCTTCAAATGTCGTAGATGACTTGTTGGATACAAAGTCCAACACTTGTCTACAATATGACACTGCTCATGGAAATGAGTGCAAAACAATTGCATCTGCTTTTCAACATGGTTTTCCTTGTCCAATGGACCTTTGGCTTTCTGCCTCCTTTGTTTTTAAAGTTTCCTGTGCATGGCTATATTTTTCCAACATCTTGAAACAATATAGTTATTCAAACCACAAAAGGAACATGTAAAATTTCTGCAAATCTTATGTGAAAATTTGCCATGTTTATCATAATCAAAAGCAACTTTATTAAAGGCAGATTTATACCTTGTACATTCACCTTTGTCGTCTTATTGAAGAGGTGAATTTGATGAGGTAGTGGCTCTCTTCGGAATACCAACAATTTCTTCTATGGCTTTAGAGCTTTCAACATCCTCTTGTTTTCCATTTCCATAAGTTTCATGCTTATGAGCACATTCTTGCAAAGTGGGGGTAAAATTTTTGCATTCCTCATGAACACAAACTTCACAAGCTTGAGGTAATGAACATGTAATGAAATTTCTTCTTGGAACACCTTCATGTGCCTCCTTATAAGCTTTGGATCATTCTCCATCATGTTTTCCATAACCAAGACCCAAATACCTAGGCTTTTCCTCAACAATGATTAACTCAACTATGCCTTGTGCATGTTTGCCCAATCCTTTATCTTCATATCCCATATTCATCAATAATTTGGACCTTATTCCTCTAGTGTGTCTTTAAAAAATACCTACACATTCATCTTCAGAAGAAGTAGAAGATAAACTTGATTTGCATGCCTATTTTTCATGCACATTCATGGCGAAGGCTTCCTTGGCATGATGGAGTTGAGTCTCCATATCATGCATCTTTGCTAGGGCTTCATTTGCAATATGGAGCCGAGTCTTCATCTCGTGCATCTTTTCAAAAAGCTCTTGCTTCTCCTCCTTCATGGCAATCAAATACTCTTGAAGTGTAATGCTCCCCCTCTTATCTTCATACATCTCTTGCACCATATCATTCATGATGTAGAGATTCTGCAACATATTTTTATCAAATAGTTTTGCTAAGGAAGATGGATTAGAAACAATACTTGATAAAGCTGCCATCACACTTGTAATGCATAAAAAACTTCTTTGCTGTGATTTGAGAGCTGAGTCCTCAATTTTGACCTTCTCTTCACACACATAAACTTGTACATACTTAAATTATCCTTGCAAAAATGAAAAACCAGTAGTTAATTCTCCAGCTAACCTTGGCAAACCATCTCAGGACTAAAATGAGCTAAATTGTGCTCTGATACCAACTTGATATGAATATGGGTGTTGGAGCGAGGTCCCCTGAGGCACAAATTCCAAAGATACTTTTTGTATGAGTTTGTATGTGTGCGCCATGTAAATGAAGTCAAGGGGGCTTTTGGCCCCTATTTTGGATATAATTGGGCTTAAATGTAAACTGTGGGCCTCAAACCTCTAGGAATATTATAAATATATAGAGTATGTATAAGCTAAGTAGTGAGGTCTAAGTTGATGAGGTATTGATGTTCTAATAGTTTATGCGTTTGTAAGGGTTTTGGGTTGGGTTAAAAGGCTCTTCTTGGCTATGTGTGCGGAGACCTAGTCCTGGTTGTATGCAGACAATGTTGGCGATGTGCACAGAAGGATTTGTAAGTATTTTGTAAGGGTTTTGGAAAGACAATTGATGTATTGACAGATCTGGAAGATAATAGAAAGAACAATTTTGGCGAAGTTCTCTGTGTTATGCGTCTATATTGCTTACTATTTATGCTCTGATGAGATCACATTGTTTGTTTACTTATTAATGATTGTGCAAAGGTAATGGTATAATTATGCATGATTATTGATGATAGACTTGTTAATGTTTACATTGGTTAAGTTCTGGATCGGATTTTGTCCTATTCTCTTCTGTTTATCTGCACTAAAGTGATCAATATTTCTGTGTTATTCTATTTATAATTGTGCATTCTTTGTAATTGTGTTAGAAACTGTTGCACACATCTGTATAAGTTCACTATGGGTTTTGTCGAGGACCACTTCATTAAATTGTCTCTCATGGTGGGGAAACCTGGTTCCAACACCCCCCCATACTACTTCAGCTGAGACTTTGGTTTGCACAAGCAGATCACTGCCAAAAGGGCCAGTAATTAGAGGGTTTGTTGGTTTATCCATAAACTTTGAACCTGGGTCAGGACCCCTCAAGCCAACAAATGGTTCTGTTGTGGGGACCGAGATCATCATTTTGAGGGAAATTCGATGTTGTGGCATCCGTTGCGCAATGAATTACAAGATTGGATGGATAGAAAGATCCTTGAATTTACGTTGCAAGAGAATAGAAGCACTAAATTATGTGACAAACAATGGGTACAAAAGTATATTTATATAAAAGTGCATGAAATTTTCTTTCGTTCCTTTGCGCACAAACTATAGGAGTGATTTTTGTGCTTAGCTAAATTCCATCACTGTATGAAAGACGACATAGTCACTGAGTGGACTCCTCAACTGATCCAGCAAGTGATAATAAGATCACTCACGCAGTAGATCACTAGATCGATCGCCTCTTGGTAGGATTCGTGACTGAATTTGTTGTTGACCAATTTGTGTCATATTTTGAAGATGAAAGAAGGCTTTTCAAAGGTCCTAGAGGTAAGTTCCTGCTCTCATTGAAATTGTTACTGAAAATGCTATTGTGTGAATGGGGTTGTATGTGCGAACATATTGCTTGAATGCATCAAAGAGGTTCAAGTACGCGCATTGGAAGAATTTACCGTGAATATTATGAAAAAGTAATTTATAGCCCTCTGAAGCCTAGATCTGATAGTGAACCTAAACCAGAAATTGTTAGCTCAAGTGAATCTGAAGAAGAAAGCTTGTCATATCGGAAACCCTTGAATATGTTTCCCACTCCATCCACTCCACTTCTAAGACCACATCACAGATCACCTACCCCACCGCATAGTCCATTGCCACCTCCACCTCCACCTCCCCCTGAAGTAGATATGGTTGTATCCATGAAGTTACCTAATTTCAAAGGCATTGGAAATGAGGACATTGATAACTTCTGGCTTGTGACTGAGTCCGTATGGTAGGCTCAACAAGTAAATAACATTGATATTAGAAAAGTGCAACTGGCTGCTGCATTTCAAGATCGCGCACTAGACTAGTACATTAGGTATGTGCAAGAATACCCTAATGCTACCTTGGAAGAAATTAAAGCAGCCATAAAAGAGAATTTTAAGAAACCTAAGTCATACGCACAGCTGGTGACATAGATGAAGGGTATTCGTCAAGCAACGAATGAATCTATATGGGAGGTTGATCAAAGGTCGAAGCGCACAATCAAAGATGGTGGATTTGTGATTGATGATACTCAACATAAATAATGGTTCATTGCTATGTTGCTCTCGCATCTGCACCATCCATTAAGTCAGCAAAAGATTGCAACAGAAGCTGAGGCTATAGAAGTTGCAATGAAACTGGAGGCTACCTCAACACATATTGTGCTGGGAACTCAACAAATTCAAAGTCAGCTAGAATCAATGCATCTGGAAATTCAAATTCTATGCAAAGACAAAGGCAAGGAGGTTTGCGCAGAGGTATAGTGTATAAAATGAAAAGATTTTGGGCACCATAAAGACCAGTGTCTTGTTTTCAACAACTATCTGAATGTCAGAGGTCCTAGTCCATTGAAGAATCCTGTATGGTGTACTATCTATCAAATTGCTCGACTACATGACACAGATTCTTGCCCAAGGATTGGAAAATATCAGCCTGATTTGAAGCAACTATTTTTCAAGTTTTGTTCATCATTAGGGCATGATGAGAAAAATTGTCGTACCTATGATATGATATTGGATAAAGTAGAGATATACTGAATGTAGGTTGAGCCTACGTCACTAGCATTCCCTTCTGGGCACGGAGGATTCCAAGGCAGAGGAAGAGGTTGAGGAGGTGAATCAGCTAGTCAAGGAAGAGGACAAGTAATTTGCTATAACTGTGGTGATGCTGGTCATTATGTGCACGACTTTCCAAATCCAGCGTGACAGTCCTGTAGGTACTGTAAACAATTTGATCATGTTATAGAAGATTGTCCTGTCTTGATTGCTAAAATGTAGGAAAAGAAGACTCCAACACAAAATATGTAGATGGTTCGCGCATAAATGCGTGAGGTAGATCCCTGTGTGAATGTAGTTACCAGGAGTGATGTACCTACCAATGAAGATAAAGGAAAGCAATCTGCTACTGATGTATGGATCCGAAAAGCACTTGAAAATCAAGAAGGATTTAATCTTGAATGCGCAAAAGAAACCTTTATTGAAGCAAGGAAATAATTTGCAGAAGGAGGTACATCAACAAGTGGTAGAACACTGAAGGAAGTAGGAGAAGAAGAAGAGATTAAGCCATTTTTACAAGCATGCATAAATTTTTTGCTCAACAAGAAGGTTGTTGAAAATTTACAAGCATTGATAAATAATTGCGTAGAAAAAGAATAGCCCATGGTCGAACAACGAGAAGTCAACAAGATTTACAAGAACAAGAAGAGAACTAGTAGAGAGATGCATATGACTGCGTAGATTGGTGCTTATGAAATGGACCAAGTGATTTAGGATATGGGATCAGATGCCAATGTTCCACCTAAACAAACATGGTAGCGCATGGGAGAGCCAAAGCTGGAATGGTCTACTATCTAACTACACATGGCCAATCAGCGGAGGATCATTCCTCTAGGGAGGTTGTCAAGAGTTGTGGTCAATATAGAAGGTGTCAAGGTGTTGGAAAACTTTGAGGTCATACAAACTGTAGATGATACTGACCCTTACCTTGCACTACTAGGATTGGATTGGGTCATTGATATGGATGGTGTTATCAATTTGAAGAGGAGGATGGAATTTGAGAGCAATGGATTTAGGGTAATCATTCCTCTGGATCCCGGAGAAGGCAAAAGGTATATTGAACCAATGCACACTAAGGACGAGATCAATCAAATATATAAGCTAACTTTGGGCGAGGAGGACTGGATTAATCCAACATCCGATGGGAACCTTAAATTGGAGAAGGATAGTTATTTATTTTTAGACTCTGATGAAGAAGTAGAGAATTGGAAAAACTGAATGCATGAAGTGTCTACACTGCGCTATAATCGTGTGACCCACGCTCTACATTGTATAACATCTGAGGTACGTGATTTACCGCACTATGATGGCTCAAATGATGTAAACATGTTTATCATAGAAATGGAAAATATTGTGCCTGAAGAACATATATTCCATGCTTTGGATCTTGGCTTATGCTCTACTCTATCAAGATGGTGGGAAAAACATAAGGAGAATATCGCAAATTGGCAGGAATGTGTGCGCATAATGAGGCTATAGTTTGAATGCCTAGTAATTAAAATGGAGGATGTCTATTCTGGCAAAGAGGATCTACACAGACATTTCGCCAAGTGGAATCAAGTATGGGGTGTAGAACCAAGACCTGAGTGAGTCCATATGTTTATTCACACGTTGGGAACAATGCCAACTGAATGGTACTTAGAAGCAGAGCTCTGTAGAGGCACTATTGAATGGCCTATGCAGATAGACAATTTTATTCTTACCTTTAGCTTTGAAAGTGGGTTTGAAATAATTGGTCAGGCTCTGCATAATATTCGAGAAGTAATCTTTAATTCCAATAAGCCTATGATTAAGTGTGCGCTACCAGCTTGGGACATGCAGATGAACGCCATTGTGAATTGAAAAAACATGACAGTAGAAGAAAATGATGAGGATCCAAGGAATATCATGATTCCTGAATCTGAAGGGCAACGCGCAGTGGTGGGGCCCTCAATTACCTCGATGGATGTGACAAAGCTGTTGAAATTAAGATAGGTAAATATTGGGACTGAAGAAAAACCTAAGTTAGCAAACATTGGAGACTACTGGGATGATGATACAATAGGCAAGGTTGTTGAGTTGTTGACAGAATATTAGGATCTGTTCCCTACGAATTTTTCAAAATTGAAGGGAATCATTGGGGACCTGGGAGTGTTGAAAAACAAATTGAAGCCTGATGTGAGCCCTGTAAAATAATGTCCATACAGGCCGAACCCCATATATAAGTAGAAAGTGAAAGAAGAGTTGGAAAAAATGGTGGCAGCAGGCATCATTGAGCCGGTGGAAGAATATGATTGGGTAAGTCCAATGGTTGTGCAAGATAAGAAGACCAAGGAAGAAATTAGAATCTGTGTTGATCTGCACAAACTGAATGATGCTTATGTGCATGATCCATTCCCAACTCCATGCTTAGATGAATTTTGGATAATGTCAGTAGTACATATGGTCAATTTTCTGACACTTTAGTTCCGACAGCTTTGACGTATTGTCGGAAAGTTCCCAACTTTTTCTCAATTTTTTTAATCCCGCCAAAAAGTGTCGGAACAACAGTGTTAGACTTGCAACAAAATGATATAAATTTTGGAATAGTGAAAAACACGCTCCCAACATTGGAATAGCGATGAAATACTCCAACGTCGGACTTGCGACACAACTGAAGGAACATCGGAATAGCGACGAACACTCTCTAACCATCGGAATAGTGATGAAACGCTCCAACATCAGAATTGCGACGAACGTGTCCAAATGTTGGAATCTTCAGAATAATAATGAAACCGTGTGAGGTTCAGGTCCGGTCGGGCCAGGTCAGGTCATGTCAGGTCAGGTCGGGTCGTGTTAGGTCAGGTCGGGTCGTGTCAGGTCAGGTCGGGTCAGGTCTAGTCATGTGAGGTTGGGTCACATGAGGGAGACAGAGGAAATGTGTTAGGGGGGGTCAGGTTAGGTTGGGTCATGCCATGCTATGTGAGGATTTCCGAGGAAACGCGTTCGGGCAGGTTGGGTCGGGTCAAGTCGTGCGAGGGTGCCCAAGGAAATGCGTTCGAGCGGGCTGTGTAGGTTCAAGTCGGGTCGCCATGTGAGGGTGCCCTGCAAGGAAACACGTTTGTGGGGGTCGTGTGAGTGAATATTATAAGGAAACACATCTGGGTAGGTTGGGGCAGGTCCAGTGGGGTCATGTGAGGGTAGCCAGGGAAACGCGTTTAGGCAGTTCGGGTTGGGTTGGGTTATGTGAGGGCGCCCAGGGAAACGCGTTCGGGCAGTTCGGGTCGGGTCGGGTCATCTGAGGGTGGCCATATCTAAAATGCTAAGTTTTGGCTGACTATCTGCCTTCTGCACGTTTGTGCGATCCATTTTTTGTTTTCTCCCTTGTGCCTTCGTTCGGGCGAGTCGGGTCGTGCTGTGTGAGGGCGCTATAGGAAACATGTTCGGTTCGTATCATGTGAGGGAGGTTGTATAAAAAATGTTAAGTTGTGAACCCCCATGTGCCTTGTGCATGTTTGTGCGACTTGTTTTCCATTTTCTCCCTGGTGCCTTCGACGTTCGGGTGGGTCGGGTCATGTGATATGCCCAAGGAAACGCGTTCAGGTCGGGTCGGGTCATGCCATACTATGAGGGTGCCCAAGGAAATGCATTTGGGTGGTTCGGATCGGGTCAGGTCATGTGAGGGCGCCCAAGGAATGCATTTGGGTCGTGTCGTGTCGGGTCGTGTGAGGGTGCCCAAGGAAATGTGTTCGGGGGGGTCAGGTCGAGTCAGGTTGGGCCGCCTAAGGAAATATGTTTGGGCAGGTCGGGGCGAATCGTGTCATGTGAGGGTGCCCAAGGAAACACTTTCAGGCGGTTCAGGTTGTGTCGTGTGAAGGCGCCTAGGAAAATGTGTTCGGGCGGGTTGGGTCGTGTTGTGTGAGGGCGCACAAGGAAACACGTTCGGGAGGGTCAGGTCGGGTCGTGTCATGTCATATGACAGCGCCTAGGAAAATGTGTTCGGGCGGGTCAGGTCAAGTTGTGCTATGTGAGGGCGCCCAAGGAAACACATTCGTATAGGTTGGGTCAGGTCGTGTCATGTGAGGGCGCCCAAGGAAACGCGGTCGGGCAGGTCAGGTCAGGTAGGGTTGTGTCGTGTGAGGGCATTGAGGAAAACGCGTTTGGGCGGGTCGAGTCGCATCATGCCATGTGAGGGTGCTTAAGGAAACTTGTTCGGGCGGGTTAGGTCGAGTCGTGTAGTGTGAGGGTGCCCAAGGAAATGCGTTTAGGCAGGTCGGTTCGGGTCGGGTCGTGTCATGTGAGGGCGCCCAGGAAAATGCGTTCGGGAGGGTTAGGTTGGGTCATGTCGTGTGAGGGCACTCGAATAAACACATTCGGGCAGGTTGGGTCAGGTCAGGTCGTGTGAGGGCGCCCAAGGAAACATGTTCGGGTGGGTTGTGTTAGTGCGGGTCGGGTTGTGTGATGGCGCCCAAGGAAACACGTTCGTTCGTGTCGGGTCGAGTCATGTGAGGGAACCTAAGGAAAGGCGTTCAGGTCGGGTCATGTCATGCCCCCATACCTCGTTTTCATGTTGGCAGGCCGTGCGATAGTGGCTAAATGACTAGCTTTATTTTTCGTCATTTTCCAAACTACGCCTTTCCAAAATTTCAAGTGTTAATGTTCACTTTATTATAACATGTTTTATGTGGAATTTAAAACATCTTCAACAATATAAAGGTGCACATAACCAATGTAGATAAAACACAATTTTACAAATGTAATGTATAAAATTGACTCGCTGTTTTTATACAAGCTGAGCACTTGTTCTACATAGAAATCCGAATTACACGACTTGACCCTTCATCGAATTTCTGCACGCTACCGAGAGTCACATGACTCGGCCTGTGTTGCCAAAACGCGTTCAACCTCTACTGCAAACCCGTGTCGAGTTCAATCACATAGCCTCACCTGTAGTACGCGATGTGACTGCAACTTGGTCGTGGGTTGGTCACATGACTCGACCGCAGACCTTCCCAACTCCGTCGCTATGTATTGTTGTGACCCTGCATTGCACGTCTGCACATGACTTGCCCGAACTGACCTGTCGCGCCTTGCCACTACACTGTCGTGACTCGCCCTGCACCTTCGCAACACTCGAACTGAGCTGACCCGAGTGACCTGCTACGTTCAGACTTGTGCTTGCCCGACTTGCGAGCTCATCCCCGCAGCTGCACTTCGCAAGATGAAGTTGCCTTGTGCTGCCGATTGGATGATCCGATGCCTTGTCCATTTCTCTGTCATGTTTATTTTTACATGACTCCGCCGAATGTTGTGGGTGTCGGGTGGATCTTGGTGGACCTGAGCCAGCCCGACCGACGTCTTACCTTTGCCCGTCATAACCGTGTTGGAACGTCAGCTATGATGCGAGGATAGCCCATGCCCTATAATGTCACAACCCTTTACTACAAAGCGACGATGCTTCATTTTTTCGCTTGCCCGCCACTTCGCCAATACGTCTGCCACTCATCCACAACTTCACACACACTTGCGATTATGAGGCAACAAAGGAGTCCATAACATCGCAAGCTTCCTGATACAACCTAAAGGCATTTTTGGGCGTTCTCATCGCCTTGGCGTGCGCCCAATCTCCTTTTTCCAATTCCACAACGAATCCTCCGGTTCCCAACTCGCTTCCTCTAGTTTGTCTGTCGAGTGAATGAGAAACTCCCTTCAGGCATTTCTCCCAAGACCTGTCATACGAAGATCGAGGAGCTTCTCCAAAATCAAGTTTGGTCTGTCAATGATCATGGCTGGACCTCTCAGTGGCGCTGCTTGCTCAGGGTGATCAATATCAAGTCTGATTTTCTTCAGTTGGCTCATATGGAAGACAGGATTCCTAGAACGCATGTGGTCTAGAATTTCCAGTTCATATGCAACTTCACCAACTCTCTTCGCTATGTGGAATGGCCCATCATTTCATCTCGTCAAATACCTAACAGTGCCCTTAGGTGGTTGAAATTGATCTTTAGTGATCCTTAGATAAACCATGTCTCCAACATCGAAGTGTGCATCCCTCCTCTCCTTGTCTGCTCATTTCTTCATCGTCCCTGCTGCATCATACATGTGAATCCGTGCTAATTCCAAGGCCTGCTCCCATGCTATCAAGAACCTCTTGGTATGAGGGCTCTTCCCAAATCCTCTAAGTAGCACTGTATGTGGTACAATTGGCATTTTTCCCTTTTTCCTTCATTCGGTCGGGAGCGTTGTGTCACGTCGTGTGAGGGTGCCCGCCCAAACGCGTTCGGGTCGGGTCGTTTCTGTTGAGGGCGTCCGTATCAAATTTTCTAAGTTGTGACCACACAGGTGCCCTGTGAATTTTTGTGTGGCCCATTTTCCAGTTTCTCCCTTGCGCCTTTGTTAAGTCGGGCGGGCGGTGTCGCGCCGTGTGAGGGCGCCTGCCCAAACACGTTCGGGTCGGGTCATTTTGGTTGAGGGCGCCCATATGAAATTTGCTAAGTTTTGACCACACGGGTGCCCTGTGCATGACGTTTGTGCAGCCCGTTTTTCGATTGCTCCCTTGTGCCTTCATTCAATCAGGCGCGCCGTGTGAGGGTGCCCGCCCAAACGCATTCAGGTCGGGGCGAAGCCACAGCAAGGAAACAGAGTCTGGGTCGAGTCAGGTAAAAACGCATTCATCGTTCACCCACAGGTGGAGTCGGGTTCCTTCCACAAGGCATGTGCAGAACAGTGTTCAGGGAAAGGTCGAGTCGGGTTCCTTCCACAGGACGCATGCATTATAGTGTTCAGGGCATGCATGTTTAGGTTCAGTCAGGTTCGTGCAGTGCGTCTATGTTCAGGACGTCATGTAGAACAATGTTTGAAGGTGCGAAGGTCGTTCATCAGGGACGAGCAGGGTCGAACGTGACCCGAATGCGTTTAGGAGATGCGTGCAGGCCGTGACCCCAGTGACCCGCGTGCAGATCGTGATCCCGGTGACCCATGTGCAGAAACGCGTTCAAGGTGTCGAGGGCGTCTGTGACCTGAGTGACCCACTTGAACTTGAATTCGTGCAAACTTCATAAACATGTTCTAAAAGGGAATTTTTGGGTTCCTTTGGATTTTTTGCACTGTTGGGGAGCTGTTAAGGCTAGACCAAGGTACAAGCACATTTGGAAAGAAGCATAAATGGTTTACACAGGCTTGGTTGTATAATTATTGTAGGTTGTACATATTTATTTAAACCCATGACCCTTATAATAGTCCTTAAAACCCATTGGGATTGGCCATTCAAAATGAGAGCAGGTCTAGTTGGGACCTACGATCGGGTGATTAATTCCCCCTTGTTGGCAAGGTGGAATTTTTTCCCTGTCAACAACCCTATAGTCCTTAATCCATCTAACATATACTTATAAAATGCTCTTTTTTTGTAAATGTGGCCCTTGACTATGCCATGAAAACCCTCCAAAAAATTCTTAAGTGATGGGAATTCCTATTCATGCGTGAAGGTAGTGGAATGTGACAATTCATCCAAGATACATCAAAATATTTGATTTGTGCCTTGGGGAATGTGAAATAACGGGTCAAGGGGACACAAGGGTTGCATGGATGAGTATAATTTAGAGGTGCAAGCATGGTTTACTATGATCTATAATCCTAGCATTAGAGAATGAGAAGGGGGCTTAGGACCTAATGTCATATAAGGGGCTAGGGGACCTAGAGGGAAGGTAGCAAGAGCAATCGATAGGGGAACCCCCAATAGTGGTGATAACCACTAAATCCTCTGACCCTAACCACTAAATACTCTGACCCTAAATCCATTGGAACTTAACCCTTTACCCTTGAAGCCCTTAACCACTAAGTATTTGAGGCTGAAAATAACGCCCCAAACCACCATATTGACCTCCTAGGAGAATCCTTCACCTCTAATTGAGCATATTGGAAACATATGATTTTTAGATAACTAGGTATTAGTTATGAGGGTATCATGTGTTTGTAGGTAATGCCATTTTTACCATGTATACCAAACATAGAAAAATTAGATAATTTTCCAATTCTTGATTTGAATCACTCACAATATCCACACCTCATGTTCAGATGGATCTTGTAGTGCTCTCTCACACAAGGAGTTGGAAATGAATAGATCACTAAAAAAGACAAGGCCTTTCTAGCGATTAAAGTTGTAACACAATTCATCAAGTGATTTACACCAGCAATATAAATGACATCATTGTATGTTTGTGTCAAGTTGTTAGAAAGGTTATTTATAGACAATACATTCAATGTACTTGGACTTCATCTAATTTTTAGGACCTCGACTATAATATGGATTTTTTATTAGGAACACTTAATGAAAATGAAAGGGGGCCTTTTTGTTTAACCACATATGCACAAGAGCATCAGATACTGCCCTTCATACCCCGCTTGTTTGATGTAAAATTCGAATTTTCTCAATTTAATCAAGGGAAAATAAAATTAAGAATTTCTTGTTGCGTTTTTCAACATAAAAGCACAATGGTTTATCAGTAGCAGCAAGCACTATGGTTTATCAATCTAAGCAAGCACTTGTATGTTCAATCACTAGTTGTTCATGCTCAAGCTTTTTTATATATGGGAAAAGAGAACTGATGAAGGTGGAGCCACTCTTTGGTGTAATTCCCCCTGTGTAATGTTCTTGCATAGGTTTACTTCTTGAGAATTCTCTTCAACACCAAAAATTTTTGACCCCCTGCTCTCCTCATCTCTTGTATTTAATGTTGTTTGGGGTTGCCTCCAAATGTTACTGAGAGGGCACTCTTACCCCTCCCTTGCATTTCATTACCCAACAAGTTACCCTTTTAGGGAACTAAACATAGATGACACCGCCATGCATTAATGGCTAACTTGCTCAGACTCTAACTTGTGTGCCTCTTCCTTGGGTTTTTAAGAGTCACTTAAATGTTTTATTATGTGTATGTTGATAAATATAACATCAAAAAATTAAGTAATTAATCAATTAACATTGTAGTCTAATTAGTAATTTTTAATTAAATTTACTAATTCATAATTAATCAATTGACATTAATTATTTTAAGGCATTATTCTTTAACTTAGCATTAATACATGATTAAACCATTGATGCACAATGAATAGTAACACATATCCATGCCTCAATATCATTATCGGAATATGAATGAACTTTTACTAGTAACAATTTTTTTAGATTAACCACGCCGAGTTTCCATGCAAGCAATCTAAAATTATGATGAGATGCCCAATTATACAAAAGTGTTTATAGAGATCATATTTAATGTAAGGGTGTTACATCGATCAGGTAGATCACCCGAGGAGGGGGATTGTCTAGACCCAAAATGGAAAACAACTGCTAAGAAAAGGAGACTAGTCACACACTCATCGAATCAAAAGTGTGGATAGGTGTGTTCGATGTAAGCATTAAACTGAACCTTTTACTTGTGGAAGCTTTATGAAGCGAAGGATACATATGCAAATAAGTATTGATTTGAAATTTCATTTGGTGAAATGTAAGTTACCTTGTGGAATTTGAGACCCCTAGCTTAGCCTAAATACCACCCTTTTTTTTAAATTCCAACAAGGGATATGTGGTAATTACCTTACTACCTTTTTTCCAAAAAATCTTACCTAGTTACCTAACTGCATTTTTTCCAACAATGCTTAGCCTAATTACACTTTTTTTCCAGTAATGCCCAACGAATGCAATCACATCTGAGACAGTAGCTGAGAAGACGTTGGTTCAGGGTTTAGCTAAGAAGACGTTGGTTCAGGGGTTTAGCTGAGAAGACGTTAGTTCAGGGGTTTAGCAGGGGACCCGTTGGTTCGGCCACCAACCACTAAGCAAAGACAACTACTGTCCCAACTAGGAAATCAGGTGCAATCAACCTTTTTCAACCCACAAAATGGTAAAGATACACAAATAGCTCATAAAATCCAGAGTGCATGTGATAGTAGTTGGAATCCATTGATAAAAAAAATTTCCAGAACTCAAAAATAATCTCTTATAAACTATGATCAGGACTGGGATTTTGTGATGGAGCCTACCAGGGTTACCTAGGTTTGTGGGGCTAATGTTGTCTTGCTTCTCAATCAATCTCATTTTTCAATCTTAAACTAGCTGTTGGAAATGGTACATATAATAGGGTTGAGCTATTTGCCACGTGGCTCCTCTTTAAAACAACTGTAGCTAAAGGCTTAAAGAATTTGAAAGTCTTCGGAGATTTGAAAATAATGGAGAACAGGGAAAAAAATTAATAAAAAAATATAGCTATTTCTGTTTTTGTTTTCTAAATAAACACGATACCTGATTTTTGTGATTGAATCTTCCCTTCTAGAGTCCTTTTTGAAATTTGGCCTATGCATCTAATTTTCTCGGATATAATTTTAATTTTGGACTTCAAAGTCTAGAGTCCTTCCTACAGTAGTAGTCCTAGGGGAGAGCCCTAATTAAGGTTTTCAAGGAGAATTCTTCTGTTTTTCTTGGAAAAAATGTTGAAGCTGACTAAAATGGTGTTAAAGAGCTTCCTCTTGCCTATTAATCGTCAGAGGTTTCCTGTTGACATATGTTTAGGCTATCCCATTTCAGATTTTTTTTAGAGCCTAGATTGGGAGGAGGCCTAGACACTAGATTTGTTGCCACCAAGACGGGTGATGAGGTTTTGGGAGAATGCTCTGGAAGGAGGATGCAAGAAGCACTTGTGCTTAGTCCCGGTGAGGGTTGTCTCCCAGGAGCTCTAGATTTTATTTTCATAAATTTATCCAGGGAATGATGTTCATGCTAGGTTCATACATCCAATTTTTGTCCAGGTTTAATTTACTTTTCAAATATGTTTTGTTTGAAATGGTGTTGCAAACATCTTGATAACATCCCGATTTTATCTCAAAATCATGATTTTTTGGCCTATCCGATTTTTACTGATGTTCTGAAGGTATCTGCATTTCGCCGATGTTTGTCGATATTTATTACGCATGAGAGTCAAAATCCAAATTAGGAGATCAGGGAATTTTCATAGGTCTTAGTTTCTCAGAGAGTCCTGTATTGATGCAAGGCCACTTTTCCAGTTTAAGTTCATTAAAAAAACTCTAGTTTTGTTTATTGTTAATGTATTGGACCCTTTTTGAAAACAACAGGATGAATGAGTCCTTTTACTAAATGCTACCTTCTAGGAGCCTATGATTAATGTAATAAGTAGTAATAGGAAAAATGCATATATTTTTACTTTTCTAATACACAACTACTAATTTGAACTGTGTTCTGAGATGCAAGAATTAGAAAACTGAACTGCGAAATTCACTAATCAAATTTACTGAGTATTCTAATGAATTTGTAGCAGAAAATAAATTCAGAAAGACACAAGCATACAATTAACAAAACACTAGATAAAAATGCCTCGCGCAAGGTATCTCAACCTCCTTAAGTGATGCGCTCTCCTTGACCTCACACGCTGATCTGGAAATATTTTCCCGAACTCAAAACACAAATTCCTTCTAGTGCATAATGATTTATTCACCAAGTCTACACTCTTCTCTTTATAGGATCAAACTTCCCTTCAACTCAAGAAAACTATATCCTTGAACTGAAGTCGAATTGCCTCGCCGAAATCAAGCCTAACTGACATCTAGAACTCAAGTGAATTGACCTCTTAAACTCGAGTCGAATTGTCTCACTGAAGTGAAGTCATAGTGAGATAAAATATCCATGCATGCTCAATTAAATTTGCTAGATTTTATATTTTGACTATAATAAAATTAGATAATTTTCTTAAGTCAACACTAAGAGAAAGTGAGATTTCCCCTTTGCTTCACATGTGGATTTTTTTGCCAAACTACTAAATTTAGCAGAACCCTTGCATCTCTAACTTCAATTAACTAATATTTCTATGGTTAAGCCTTAGGACTAATTATATTTTGATCATCTATGGGTGGTTCAATGTATATGTTGATTTCACACTTGAAATATTGAGTATAAAGCCTTTTTCTTGGAAAAGAAATGCCTTGTTTGGCTCTTCCAGAAGACTAGTCACTCTGCTTCTTCCAATAATAACTAAAGTGAAAAAAGAGTATGCCTATAAAATTATGTCTTTATAGTCATCCAAAGAACCATTGTGAAAGGATCTAGGTTTGTAAATGAAAAAAAATATGTTTGAAAATGGAAAGTAATAGAAAATTTCATATCTTCTTCCACATAATATTTTCCTCATTTTCGTGTCTTTTTTCTTCCAAGAAAACAAATGTGTTTTTGGCATCTGTTATTTAAAGTAGAAATTAAAGTATACATTGATTGTGCCTAACACAAGAGCTCCTTTCAGACAATTTCCAGATTATCATCAAATTCTACAAAACATATTTCCAATAAACGTTGAACATCAAAATAAGATTTCCACCTACAGTGCTAACATTGTGGACAACCCAAAATAATATCTTAAAACTTCCTGTAAAATGATTTTAAAACAATATTTCTGGGAAAGCTGAAACCAAAACCTTCCCTCTGATTCTCCATGCGTAATCCATTTTCTGATGGCAATGGGATCCTTTGAAAGATGATCTACTTGAGAATTAAATTCTCTATGAACATGTTGAATAGAAACTGAATGAAAAGCTTCCTGGAGTTCCTTAACTTAGTGCTACCTGTGAGAGAGAACCAAACTGTCCAATGTCACATATACTTTAAAACTCTAATTACCACTTTTGAGTCTCCAACAACCTGAAGATTTTGAACACCTTTAACCATAGAAAATTTTAATAGGGCCCAAAGGGCTACGTACCTTGCACGAATATTAGTACCACTACTAGTTCCAATATTGAGTTAGAATTAATGATCATAACTGTAATGAAGGAAAATACCAGCAACATAATCACCCAACATTTGACATGCACCATAGAAATAACTCCAAGTAATATTAGGATTGAAAGAGGGAACATGCCTAAGGTTGAACCTTGAAGCCCCTACTTTACGCACTTAGTTACACTTTTTATCATCATCTTATTTTCGTAAGTCTTCTCATATTTGTTTGTAAGAACATATAAGATATTGGGAAAAATCTTTCCATCCTCTAGCAACATTCTAATCTATTGTCAAGTGATTAGCACAATATAATGTGCATTTATGACCAATCCAAGCTAATTGGAGTTGGGATGAGTTGAAGCTGGTAACTTTTGTTCCTTTTCCAATTGAAGCAAGGGAAGGTTATTTTGGTTTCCATTATCAATGACCATATATGCTAATTTGTGCTTGATTTGACAATTCTATGTACAAAGAGATTCCTTGTTGCTGGAAAGGCTATCGTTGGGCATTAGCATCAAGTGTGGATCAATGTAGCTAGGATTTTCGACATCAACTTCTAAGGATCCAACCTCTCAATAATTCTTAGAAAGGAAGTGAACATTGCATTTAGGGTTGAGTTCATTCTTATTCATTGTTGGTCAAGTTCTTCACAAGGAAGAACAAGTTTAGTATTGTGAAAGAGGTTGAAATCCTTTGTTCCATTGGTCAAGTTAAGTTTTTCCAAGGGGTCGAGTTATCCACTCAAGAGGTCCATATTCACTCTTACACTCAGCTGGTCGAATTTTGTAACAAAGGAAGTACAATAACCAGTCACAAGGGAGCTCAAATTTTGTCTTTGTCTTGTGAGTGTGTTTTTGGAAGGCAAGATTGATATTCTTCTCATTTGCTAAAGTTTGTACCTCCTAAGAGCAACATTGTGTTTAAGGATGAGTTGCTAGACAAATTTCCTTGTTGGATGTAGCATTATTGTGGGTTGATTTAACCTCTTCTGGATGCTATCACAATATCTGTGTGTGGGTTATGGAGATGCCTTAATTAAATGTGTGCAGAGGGTGTCATTTAGGAGAAAAAGGGAGCCATAAATGCTGTTGGGTTTGTAAAATGAGTAAGACTTGGTCGTACTCTAGAAATTAAGCTCATAATTCAAGGGGTCAACGCTGGTCCATTTCAGCCTTAAGAACTGATATTTTTCACTTATTCATAAGCCTGCAAAGCAAGTTCAATTACCCTTATTCACACATTGTATATGTTGATTTCAATCTAAGAAATTGACTGTTTATGACTTGGAACTATCTTCTTATTTCCTTAAATCAACAATGTATAAAACTCATGGGTTTAATATTAGTTTTTGTATTGAGAAATAAATTTCTATGGATGATTAATTTCCATGGCTCTCTTATCAGTCCATAAATTTTGTAACATGGTGTTGTATAATTCTAAATTGATTTCATGAGTGGAAAGGAGTTAGTTTTGTATTGTATAGTGTATATCATTGGTGTATTCCTTACTGAGTTTAATTTGAAAGGTATAATGTTGTTTGGAAGTGTTTTTCAGTGTATTTCTTGTTGAGTTTAATTTGAATGGTATAATGTTGTCTGAAAGTGTTTTTAGGCATTTTTCTAGCACTGTGTTGTTCATCTAAAACTAAACAAATGGAAAATTTTAGTTGATAGGCTTCATAATTGAAAAAGCTCTGACTATAAAAAGGTAAAGCAACAGTCCATGTAAAGTAAAAGGGATAACTTAGGGATTAAATGACCTGACATTAAACAAATTGGACAATATTTTCCTTTTATAAAAATCCTACCACAAGCATCACATGAAGTATATCCCAAAAGCCACCTGCAAATTTGAATAGATACAAGTTTAGAGCCACTGGATTATTGTCTATAGTTTGAAGTAATAAAACTCCAAACTATAACAAGTAGACCGAATTTTCATTGCATGTGACAATGCATATTCATTTATAAAAAAATAGGTGATATATAAGATGAGGTAGCCTTGCATATAGATACCATATATTATAAAAGGAACTAAAAAAATGATAAAAAATTCTTGGCATCATGCTATAACATATCATGGCCGGCTCGCTGTCTCCTTTCTCATACCATAAAATATCTGAATGTAAGAAAGACCATCTTAGGAAAATTCAAACAACATCAAATAATACTTCACTAGTCAAGACTGTTGCCTTCAAAAAATGGCTTTGGCCTTCCTCATTGAACCTTGATCCACCTCCTATGATACTATGAAGATCCAAACCATCATGGATATTATAATTGGTTGTTATCCAAAATGTACAAGCATTGTAAACATACATGGATTTCAAGAATTATTTGTGGTTATAGACTCATACACATAATTGGAATCTTCACTGTGCCAAATTCACCAACCAATATTACTAAAACAACATGATGTCCCAAATTTTAACATGATCTTTACCATAAGCACCTCCAAAAATACAAACACATCAAAAAGGCAGTGAGCATTACTAACATCAATCAGTTATCAAGATTATTATGGTTTTTTTCTAATGACAGCATCATGTTGTTATAATTTGTGGTTGAACTAATCCCATGATGGCAGAAACTGGCAAGGAGATACCTGTCACTAGCACCAGTGAGTTAATCTTAAATATCCTCATCTTCGCCCTCAAAATCATAAACCAAACTAATCAGGTTGAAAATTTTATTTGCAACACATAATCACTTGCATGCTAGCAGGCGATTATCGTTGCATTTGAAGCAGAACAACTTGCTTTGGTACTTCGCTAATTCAATAGGTTTAATTTTAATTTGATTTCTAATGCTCTCTCTCCCTGTATTTGATCAATGTATTAAATCAAATTAAATCAATGTAGTAACCAAGTCATATTCTACTATCACTTCTGTTATATGCTTGTTATAATGTTTTAGACCAGGTTTGGTATGTGGATTGGTCCTAGTGATCGAGTTGAATTGGTCTATGTACACTTGTTCTTAGAAACATTGTATGAATTGACCTTGCAGAGTGTAAACACTGTAGCAGTTAAGAGAATGATGATTGGTCTTTATGATAGTTGTGGCAGTTGGCTAGTATTGGCATGTGTAACTGTTGCGTCTGTCCTTAGTGAGATTCAAGGGTGAAAAATAGAGTTGTAACAACACCCCCTAATGTGTGGGGTAAGAAGAGGAACTAGTGAGTACTTGCAATCGATTGTCAACAAATAGATAGGCATACCAATGATTAGAAGAGAAACAAAGCATGGTTGCCAACATAATACACTATGGATCCATGTAATAATATGCAAGACCATGGCCATGAAAAAAGTACACAGCAGGTCTATGTCATGAAAATGATCATAGCCATGAGAAAATGCAATGTGGATATGTCATAATATACATCAAGAAGACAACTAATACCAATGGGAAGACGTAGTAATCATAAGACAGTCATATAATCCATCACAACTTAGGAGGGGTAGCATGAGTGACGTGCCTCCAAAGCCCAAGGTCTTTGTTCCAACCCTGATGGTATGATTCTACATCATGTGAATGGATAAAATATTGGCATACAACAATGTATCAAGTATCAACACTTAGTGCTATTCTTGCCTCTCCAAAATGGGAACTAAACATTTGTTGATCCACACTTAGAAGCTGAGAAAGCTCAGCTAGAGATCCTAAATATTGAATATAAAAAAACTTGAATGGAATCGCCATCAAAATCTACACCAAGTGGCGACCATATTAGAGGGTTAATAATCATTGTAGAGCCCAGATGTACGTATGATTATAATCCATGTAATGAATGTTTGTGGACACTTGGAGGACCATTAATCAAAACAAAATCCTTATCATGCAAATCTATTTAAGCTAATCTCTAGGAAAATTTTTCCTCCCTTGAAACATTTCAAGCCCTAAGAAGGCAAGCTGTTGAACCACTTTCTTAGCAGATCTTGCATTTCCACTATCATTTCCTAGCTCATTCATAAGCATATTTCTTTAAGAATCACAATGAGCAAGAACCAAATCATCCAAACATGCACTAAAAGCATCTAAGGATAAAAATTCAATCAAAAAAAGTTCAACTGAATTCAAGCACTTCACTGCCACTCCTCAACCTTTGCACTTAACAATTGCATTACAAATTTGAGTAAGAAAACTCAAAAATTGTGTTTTATCACCATTGAATAATATAATTTCACTATTTCTTATGAGAATCCCATTCTCCTCACAGTTCAAATCAAGAGGTAAGTCCTTCTGAAGAATTTGCCTAGCTGTCCAAAATGGTCCTCCATCATGCACTTTAGTGACTGTTGGTTCATGCAAGTTTCCATAAGTCCACATTGATAGCTAATTCAGTGTAGTTTTATCCAACATAGATTTGATATATTATGATGTAATCAAATTTTGGAGGCCCAGATGTAACCATAGTTTTAAAAACACACAACCCAAGATCACCTTGAGCCGACTACTGACTGGGAAAGTTAGTTGTCCCACAAGTAATACAACCACTCGTTATAAGGATCTAGCAAGGGCACCGCAGATAAGAAAGCGTTGTCTTCATATATAATTCATAGCCCTTGTCTGCCATTTGATCATGCAAATTCAAAGCCTCTAAGATCTTGTTCTCTTTTATTAGCCCATAAATTATGGTACTATATGTAATTATGTCAGGCATGCAGTCACTCTCATTCATTTCTTCGAGGAGAAGTAAATCTTCATCCAATTTCCCTCCCTTGCAATATCCATTGACCAATGGATTATAGGTCACTACAGTTAGCTTTATTCTCCTCATTAAAGCTTCAGTGAAAATCTCTTTAGCCTCATCTAATCTACCTACTTTGCAAAAATTGTCTACTAGCAAGGTGTAAGTATAAAAATTTGGCTTACAGCCCTTACTTTTAATTATACTCAACCACTCCAGGGCCTCTTTAATGCAAAAATTTTATGTATTAGAAAGGTAAATTTAGAAATTATTTCAGTTATTGTAATGTGGCGGACTGATCGTGGCAGTACAGGAACAGCCCCAAGACAGGATGATCGCGGAAAGCGGCCAGCCGAAGAACATGTAAAGTGCCAGCCTTGCTCTATCTTTAGGTATTTTAGTTATTTACATAATTGAAATATTGTTAATTTGTTCAAATATGCGACACCTGGCCATGGTGCGCCTGATGATTCCCTCAACGAGGAATAATTTTCTTCATCCCCATATCCATTGCTATTGCTGCAAAAAAAGGTGTGAAAAGCAAAGTTGGAACTTAAGCGTTTGGTAGAAATTACACCTCAAACACCTAAATTAGGAATGAGGATAAGACAACTTATGACCCAGCTAGAAACATATACAATAATAATAAAAAATCAAAAGGATATTTTTTTTGTTCTACATGAGATCAATTGTGATAGTTTGATTTTTAATTTTTACATTAACTAAATTAACAAAAAAATTCTTTTGTATGTAGCATTATCTGACACCTGCTACCCTTGGTGTTGGTGGTAGTTGGACACAAAGGCAAGAGATTTCCGAGGAACCCTCTCGTACACCTTCTACGCCTTTAGGTGGCACCTAAGAAACGCACACTACTGCCCAAGAAGACACCCTGATGAGGCTGGTATGGCCAACTATATTATTGCATTTCCTAGAGCTACACATGTCACCTCCACGGGGACCATTGATGGCACGTTTTTGGTGAACGATGAAGGTGTTCCTATAAAGCACGTACAACTCCCATGTAAGTTTTAATATTTTAACTATTTCATGTACTCTATCTAAAACATATTTTATCATGATTTTTATTTTTAAATTAATGATGATATATTTTTTTTGTGTAGGAAACAATGAGTTCTACAGGTTTTTGGAGAGCAAGGCGTTGGTAATTTTTGGCCCAACCATACGCACAAGATGGAAATCCTAGAATTCCAACCTGGAAAAAGAACTTCTAGATTATCTAGAAGCCCTTTTTGGAGTGGGCACATTTGATAGAACAACAGTCGTCGGGAAGTTGACAGATATATGAAATATACTAGGGACACCTATAGGACGCAATTGCAAATTAACTCTAGATACGAGTGTCCTCTCACAATTCTAGAGAGGGAGTGGAGAGCACTCATCGATGACAGGAAAGAGAAAAAGGCCAAGAAAGAAGGAAAAATGCTAACTGGACCCGCAAAGTAAATTACAAATTGAATTCAATAGCTTTAATTTTCTCTATGTCTAAAATAAAAGTGTTCTACGTCATATCTGACTTCAAGCTTTTGATGATAAGTTTCCTGACACCTCGAAGGAAACCAAAGCTAGGATTGAAAAAAAAGGCCATGACAAGCTAGGCCAGGGCAGCTAATTGAAATTAGCCGCAAGAATTGTAAGTAGCTAAACATCTTATAATTAATTATATCACTTTCCAACATTTTTGTAATCCCATCAAATAACATTAAAAATACACAATCATATGTAATGTAGGGTGATGACTTTGGAACGTAAGCCATAGAGAAATACATAGAGATCTCTTTCCATTCAAGCTATCAAGTTGTAGTTGAACATTGTAGAAGCTTGGGATAGGTCCCAAGATCCAGAATGTCTGATAAGGTAAAACGTTAACCTTTCAATATGTTTGTTTTCATCCATAAATTTAATGTCTAACAACTTTGTTTAAATAGGGGGAGAAAAACTTTCAACGAGCCAAATAACCCAGTTGGATAGCAGTGCGTTGAGAGTGAAATATTTCCAGAAGTACATGGTCCTCACATGCAACCTGATCATTGTAGTGGGGACTAAGCCGAAAATGCTACTATCAGTGAGGGCCATGACAGTAATTAATTTCCACTTATAATTTTTTCTAATTATACCTTGATGGTTGTGTCCTTATAACGTTTTTTGTTTAAATGACAGAGAATGTTGTACTTGAGCATCCTACCACCAGAGAGGAACACAAGGCAACGGTTCCAACAGTGACAGCTAGTGCACTAGGTATATAATCTCATTGGATTTTTTTTTATTAATATTACCGAACTAATTCAATGATATTTAAAAACTGACAGGTTAAATTTAATATTATCTGTTTTTGTAGGCGATGCCCCGTCACTACATGAGACCAGACATCATGAGTATGCAACTAGGTCAGCTCTGTGGGAAAGGCACGAAACAAAAGTAGAGCACAATGATGTTGATGATGTGGTTAGGAGTTTTAGAAGTAGGAATAAGAAAATGAAAATTTGATAATGTAAAATATTGTATTATTATAAGATAAATGTTACCAATATACTTGGAACCTTTTTTGCGTTATATTAAAAACTTATTTATCATACTATTTTTATGTCAAGCACTTTCAATGTTTTCTTGTGTACTTTTTGTTGCATTGCTTTTTTATTAGTTATTGAATTTTTTTATTTGTTTTCTGCTGATGAAAGTAAAAAATAAAATATAGATTGGGTATTGGGGAATTGAGAGTGATGTGAGGGGGGTGGGAGGGGAGGGGCCATAAGAGCTTCCACCTTCACGTGGTTGGCCTTGTTTAGTAGATAATAATTTATTGGAGCGATTTAATCTTGGAGCAAACCTCCCTCGATCCAACGGAGCAACAAAAAAATCACTATTGACTTATTTGTTACTCTTTCAGATCGTGGGAGGCTTGTTCTAAGTTCAGGTGACTCCAATAAATTGTTCTTGAAATGAAAAGGAGCTTATTCAGGTATGTTTTGAAATTCTCAACATATGTTCTAACATTATCATAAGAATGCATCTTAGATTAAAAAATACTACATCAATTACTTGTATTTATTGTATAGATAATTATGGATTTTGAATGACTTAGCAGTGCAGGTACAAATCCTCTTGCATCATGAGCAATACAACTTGTCAACTAGGGTCATGTCCAGGATCTTTTTGCTTGTGCATTTGACCAGGTTCGTAGCATCACATTTTTTAAGTTCCTTTACAGTTCATAATTCAATATGAAGCTTGTTCATGATTATTATTTGGTTTTTGTATGTGTTTTTTCATCTATTTGATTGTAAGTTTGAACATGATTTTAAACATTGATTTTTTTTTTTTATACTATTTTTATACTTACTTGTTCTAGTTATGGTGATATAACCACCATTGTATCATATCCATCTTATCACATTCCCTTGGGTTGTAGTTAGGTACAAACGAACTCCAACCAGTTCCAATTCCCTCACATTCCTCTTCGCCAACAACATAAATTTAATATATGTGGGTTCCCCAGCCCAATGATCCCTTTTGTAGTAGAATGAGCGCCCCTGTTCTGGTAATTGTATATCTGTTATATTAGCCTAGGATTGGACCTAGAGTATTTGCAGCCACAATTTCTCCCTACCACCATCTTCTGGAAGTCTATTATGTTAGGTCATAAACTAATCCCTTGGGTCATTTATTTCCAAAAACATGCTAATTATTTGGAGTTGAAATCTTATATCTCATACGGAAAAAAAAGAAAGAAAGATTAAATACAAGTTTATTTAAAAATGCTTAAAATTGCAGCAAATTTACTTAGTATGGTGGTGTTATAATATGTGTCAAGTTTCTAACCTTCATTTGTAGGTCTAGGTGCAAGTTAGAAAGTTGGACCTAGATCTAACAAATTACATTTATTCCTTGAGTTTTTTCTAGTGGTTACTCCATGTACATAAAATGATTTCCACCCAGGATTCAAATCTCCCCACTCAGCCCAGTCTTGTAGGGTTGAAGGGTTCACCCAACACAAGTTTTATCGTACTAAGTGAACACAATGAGATCTACAGATAACCTCCTCCTCATTCAGATGATGATAATTTTTCTTGAAGATCACAATCTCGATTTTAGCTAGGTTAACCTAGTTTTGTGGTCAATTAGACACTAATAAAATTATCTTATTGCATCTTATATTATCTCCTCACGCTCATCATCCTAGAAGGGGATAAGCCACTGACCAATAGAATGATGGATAGGACACTTGTCACCCCCAACTAGGGGGGATGCCAATGAAGGCTAGGGGACAAACCCCAAAAATAAGGATGGATTTATGATGGAAAATTGGCCTGGACACTTCCTACAAACATCAATATATCATAACTAACTATTTATTCTACGAAGGTATCTAAAGTCACTCTACCGATTCATTTTAACGCTAAGAATTCACTACATGAAACAAAATAATTGTTATTTTTTTTCGAGTTAGGATACAATTTATAACGTTAAAAAGTTGGTATTGGTTATCGGTCCATAGTGTTGCATATTTTCTATTTGAATTACATCAATATTTATAATAATTATGTTTATGTCTGTGTGTGTATGTGTGTTGGCTCACACACAGACACAACGTTTAGATGTCAAAGATGAATCTCAAAGGTGTTTTTCAAAATATAAGCACACATGGGCATTATTGAGCCAACAATGCCTGCATATTTCCTTCTCATGAACAAGTCTCAATGTGGAAAATCCATGAAATATAATTATGTCAACTTTTTCACATAATTATTCCACATTTTTCCCAAAAAACACATTGCCACGTGCTCTTTTTTTACGTAATACTAATAGAACCTAAACTTTTTCAGTTATATTAATTGTAGCTACAAATCCAAAAGAAACCTAAGACAATATGAAATACTTGTAGCTTCCTAATTATGTAGCCATCTTGTCATATTGTTATGCATTACGTTGTTAGAAGCATTTATACAAACTGATAATAAATGAAAATAGGCTATTCCAGTTGGGCATGATGTCAAGGTGTTGCCATGGTGTATTCATGCTTGGGCATGATGTCAAGTATTAGTCCAAGTTTAACATTAAACACAGTGTATTTTTTAATGGACATAAATATTTGGTGGATACCATAGATTCTTCTTGAATGAGAGGAATTACAACCCAAAAAATTAATCCTGATCTCTTATTCTTGATATGATGAAGAAGCGAGGTTCCCAAGAATGCTTCAATTGTAGAATGATTCAAGAGAGATTCTCAAGGTGACTAACTGTAGCTTGTTTTGAATATGAATTTAGATGTCGCTACAATGTTTCAAGCTATTAGCTTCAAAATTTCCTTCTTCTTAAATCAACAGGTCTGGAGCCTATTTCTTTAGATATTTGAAGCCCTCTTAGAGATGTCATACTCTGTAGGACTTCTTCTTCCATTTGTTAACTTTTTAAGTAGATCCAGCTCAACCTTGAACCTTTTAATAAGGCTTAACATAGTCACTAGAGACAAGGAATTGAAGGCTTCCAATATGAACTTTTGGAATAGGCATATTTGAGATATCTTCCCTCAAACTAGTCCTTCACATTATTCACTGTATAAGCCTTCACATTATTCAAACTAGGATAGTATTTTTTTCCCTCCTTCTTTTCACCTGTTCCATTCATCACAAATGGCAGACATTTGGACGAAGAGAGTAGCATGCCAATTTATAGTTCACTGGGTTTTTCCCTTCTTGTCATTTGTTCTTTGTGTACATAATTCTCCCAATGGTTCCTTGTGTTCACAATCCCACAGGTGTACATCCAAAAAAGGAGAAATGGAAGGAAATTTCTTATCAATTTAAGGTATAGATGGGTGCCACTTTATTTGTTTTTCTTAGAACTGACCATATTCCACTTCTTTGGCTTTCTTATCAATGTATCTATGTTAAATGTGGACAGGTGAAAAATCATTATCCCTTATTTGACATGGCTTATCAAGGTTTTGCATGTGGTGACACTGTATTTTCCACTGATTCTTTCAAGTATATGATTGCCACCAACCTTGGATTGATGTCCTTATAGCTTCACAGGTCCTTAGGCAAAACTGATAGCTATAAAAATGTCACTATTTCTTTCTAGCTTCAACATTTGATTGATGACTATATTGCTTCAGGTTTGTTTTCCTTGGATCTTTCAAACTTCATGACAGTGATCAAATATATATGAGATTGGTGACTACCACATGTACTCGGTCACCATAGGATTTTAAATTTGTAAGAAGAGTCCGGTACCAATGTCACAAGGACACATATTTGAAGAAGAGATTTATTCTATCACAAAGATAGAAATATCTATGCTTCAGACTTTTGACAAGTTTAGGATTCTTGACAAGGATCAACCATATGCCCATAAGAGGACCTTAATTAATTTGGATTGTTGCTTCTTTTTGGAGTTTCCCTTTATTTAGATTGGTGCTTCTTTTAGTCATGTTTTATTGTTGGGAAGTTTGTCTTGCTACAATAGAAAGCAAATGGAGTCATGTTTTAATGACTGGGTAGTTTCCCTTGCTACAACAGCAAAGAAATGGGGTTGTGTTTTAATTATTGGGCAGTGTGTCTTGCTACAGTAGCAAGGAAATGGAGCCAAGTTTTAATTACTAGGAAGTATATATTGCTACAGTAGCAAGGAAATGGCCATCACTAAAATTCACATCTAGTGGCTCAACACTATTACCATCACTAACTTATTTCCCATTGACCACCAAACTAGTGGACTTATCCAACTTTGGTGTTTGTGTTAACCAACTGAAATTAGTTGTGGAATTTTCCTTTAAGATTTTGCAAAAGATAGTTGAGTCATGGATTCTTTTACATTGTAATGGTAGCATAAGACTAATTGGTATAATTTGTGTGATTATCATATATAGTTGGTCTTTATATGAGATATTTCCATCACTTAAGTGTGTAACCATGCTAAGCACTAGTACAAAGACATTCCATTCTTGATATGGTAAGATTCTTGGACATGTTAATTCCTTTGTGACTTGGCATTTCCATGGTGCTTTTGATGTTTATTTCACAAGGAAAGCTTCATGGATGGTAGATCATAATAGGAATGTCAATTATGTGTACACTCGGATATGAGATTAAGATTGTCATGTTATTGTTTTTGTTCTATCATAATACCTCTCTTGTATGTACTACAAGAGTAATCACCCTATTTAATGGTTTATAATTGGGTATACACTTGATGACCCTTCCCACATGCACCATGTATTAAATGAATGCAGGTATAGCAACGTATAGAGGCCTCCCTTTGAGGAAAAAAATAGGACTTCTTTAGAGGTAGTAGTATGAAATGATAGTTGTAGGTTTCATTTCCCTCTTTACAATCCTCTTGTGTTGACTCCCTTGGAGGAATTTCAAGCATAGCCTTCTAGTCTTGTAAATGCAACCAACGAGTTTCATACCTATAGAACACATCTAATAGAGGTCCTTTTCATTGGGTTGAAAAATAAGTATAAGGACTAGTCTTATTCATGCATGCATAAATCCTAGATCCTTATGTTATCACTGAGTAGGGTGCCATTGTAGGTAAATCAAATTTGAGGTGATAAAATAATTTCTTTGACATATGAAAAAGTATCTAGCACCCATCAAGCACAACTGAATATCACAACCATCAAGTACTACCAAGTGACATAACACTGATGTTTGATACTCTGTTGAGTATCAGTTATTACCCTGGAGCAATGCCACATCGGACTATAGAAGGATTGCATTTATCCAACATTCTTTAGTCCAATATCCTTTCCATAACCATCTATTAGATTTGCAAAGTCTTCTTTAGCAATATGATCTATATCAATAGAGAAAGGTACATCACATCGCTATGATTTAACTTATAGGATCAACTTAACTGGTAAATAATTTCTTTGGCATAAATAATTATCTGAAATTACTACTCTCGTCCTTGTGGTGGAATATTAAATAAAACGAGAGATATTTTAGAATGATTTACATCTGTTTTGGCTCGTTAAACTTTCTTTCGTTAATCTTTCTTCTATCCAAAACACTCTTCAACCTCTTTGGTGAATGATATTCCTTTATTCGCAAACTGTGTGGCAAGGTATGCCGCCTTCTTTGGCATGCTTGCAAGCTATCATCTCCCAAAAATCTAAAGGTATCTTCAAAACGAAGTTTTTCCTACTCCTATTTTTTTTTGTAGACAGTTGTCATCAGTCGATCTTCTACTATAATCATTTGGTTAATAGTGATAATGTGAGGGCCTTGTAGTTATTCCATGATCCACAAAGGTTATTAATCTCTTTTTCCATGATTCTTTTGATTTATTCTACCATGGTCTCTTCACGAGTCATCCAGGAGGCTAAAGAAATAAATTTCACATCACCTAGCTAAGGGTTGGGGTCCCACACATTCATAGCAAGCAATATTAAATTATCCATATAAAAGTCTGCCATCTTATCCCTATCTTGAATGTTACACCTAAGGGAAAAATCAATGAATGTTTTGATGTTTTGGAAAGGAGGGGATCCTTGTTGGGCTAATACTCTAGTCTAAAATTGGCACCATTAGTATTTGACGAATAGAGAGTATGTTTTTAATAGATGTCTAGAGTGTGTCTACTAATTTTTCCAACCTTTCTTTTGATCATCCAAACACATTTCTTGAAAATTTTTTAGTCGCCTTATTGATGCCTGTGAAGTTTCCCCCAACAAGCCAATTTGTGAAGAAGGTAATGATCCCATCTCTGTTGATCCAGACCTCAGAAACTTGATGGAAAGTGTCCTTCCTCACAGGATGAGCATTGATATGTAAATTCACTGGGTTGCGTCATAGTCCGATTGCAGTAGATATATGGATCTCAGATTGTTGGGCTCCAAATATGTAGGGACAACTCTCCGTTTTTACACTTTGAAGAAGATTAGGATTTAATATTTTGACCTTCAGAGATTTTTCATGACTTTAATTTCTTCGAGGATTGTGACTATCCTCCTTATGCAAGGAATCTTGGTAACCCAAATAGCTTATAGATCTCCCTGCAAAAAAAATTCATGTTACCAAATTTCATTATAGAATAAAAGATAATTACTTGACAAGTGAAGAGTCTTCAACTTGATTTATTTAATGGTGGTTCAGAAAATATGTATTGGTGCTCTCCTTTTGGATGATATTCTTCAGGGATAAAGAACTGGTTCTCGTTTCAATGAGAGGAAACTTGTCTTATAATATTTGAAGATAATAAAAGTATCTTTAGTTGTAATAGCACTGAGAGTGAATGGATTTTTACCTAACTGTGGTCTTCATCATATCACCGAATTGTATCTTGATGTATCTTTTGTTTGAACTGTGTGTGCACTTAAAAACAATAGAGATACCATCGAGACATAGAGACTTTTGTTTCAAAGCTTCAGTTACTGCAATTGCACCAAATCTGAAATGATGTTTGAGCTGTATGTAAGTGATCCGAGTATGTATCCTCGAGAATGCAATTTATGAACTATGTTCTTAGGATTGTAATTGATCTCTGAAAATTTTAGGGAATTCAATATGTATTAAGCCATCCGAACTATACCAAGAAAACTTCACTGTGTTATAGTGCTGAAACAGTGAGGATATTTCAATGTGATGTCGAAACTTTGCCCAGGTTCTAAGCTTCAATTGGCACTGAGATCTAAAGTAGATAATGGCACCATACATTCTATTTGAAGATATCTGAAAGGTAGTCAAACTCAGTGATCAGAAAATTTGATGCTTGTTGCTTTGACACCCTTTGACTTGCTTAAATGCCATTCTTGAAAATTGATCCTTGAGTGTCTATTTGATTAGATGCCCTTATTTAGCACCATAGCTCCGAAACCATGTTGATAATTTGAAGGGGTTATAAATTCTCTTCTTGATAATTACTTGTGAGCTTGCTTATGTCTTCTTAGTTAATTCTTCATCAAATCAATTATCAAAGCACTTATACAAATGTAAAGACAAAGTTGATTTTACTTATAACTAAATATTTTGTCATGAAGTTAGGAAGGTAGATCTTTGATTTACCTTCCTTTCTTTCTATTACCTTTAGATCACATACTTGACCTTAACAAATTCTTACAATAGAGACTTTAGAACTCAATGATATCTGCACTTGTATCCTCCTACACCCATCTGCAAAATGTTCTTTGCTAATCCGTAAATCTGTTCTCTTGCTGTACCTATCCTTCCTGTTTCTTCTGCAATGTTGTGCCCTTCAATCTGTATTAGCCCCTGTCCTTAGATCTGCACTTTATATGCTACCAAAAACCTTAGATGGATCCACAATAATTGCTCCCTATTCCATGTTGTCTAACCTCAGTCTTGTCCAAAAAAACTTGTATGTATACCACAACATATGTTGGGGTATTTATAGTTATTCCAACCATATATTAAGCCGACCTTTTGGCAATCATGTAGGTCAATCTTAATATTTTTTTTAGGCCGACTTCATAACAAAAAATAGGCTTATCTTCAACGATGAATAAGGGAAGTCTTGAAGGCCATTCTTCTGCAATGTCTTGGAGGATATTCTTCACACCATTTACATGACTCTTAATTACACGTATGTTCCTAACAGACATCAAGAAGAAGTCTATAGACTTGTACTAAGAATATTGCTCATGAAACCCATGAAGCAAGTAAACCAAAAATACATTTTATTACTTTTGACTTCTTCTTTACATAAGTACATAATTACATGGTCATCATGAAGACCGATCTAGTTACACTTTTCAACATTGATCCCTTCATTTTCTATCCAAGATCCCCTTAATTTTATCTACCCCTCTGTTATCAATGATCTAGAAACTACTTGCAATGGAAAACGATTGATTTACCCAAGGGTTAAAACCTAGAAATTTATTTCAGCAATAAAATATACTTTATAATAGTTGAAAAATGTCTATTTTTACCCCATAAAACTAACGATAAAGAATCCTGAAGATGCTTATAAAATATCACGATTAATTGTTGGCATGAGTTTGCCTATTATAAATGCCAAAAAAAATTTTGTTTCTACATATTCAAATTATTGCAGCTTTAGCTGCAATATGATTATTTATTCTTTGCTACTCTTGCGCATATTATTGTGTGTGTAATATAAACAGAATTTTCTTAAAAATAAATGTGGCATAAATTTTTCTTGACCTTGGCATGCAGGAACATCAAGATGCAGGCAATCCAATCCTAGAAGTTGAATGCAATGGTGTGGCGTTCAAAATACCCAAGGATAGTAGAGTCTCAAAAAATTTGAAAGTTGCTGAGGTGTGATATTTTCCATTATAGCAGTTAGTCTGAGGTCTGAAAACTCACTGAATTTGTAGATAAGTGAATGTAGCATTGTTCTCAATTTTCAACCTTGAAAGCTGCAGGATTCTTGCAATTTTGTGAGTCCAAAGTTCTCTTTCGGTGGTAATAACAAAGATTTCTAGAAACAGAAGCAGATTAAAGTTACAAATAATCCAAATATGAAGGTCATTTACATGTTCCAGTGATGGAGACATCGTTTATGTATCTTTGTTTGTTGAGAAAGTATTGAAGCATATATTAACATGTAAGTACGATGGACAAATTTGATCAAATCCTTCTCAACAATGGCAGGGACCTTCACATGCAGCTAATCCCTTCCCATCATTAGTAGATAAATATGAGACTTTCGACAAAAAAAGCAGGGGTGAAACTTCAAAATTATCGAAACTATTAGCCTTCTCAATGCTAATAGTTAAGATTCTTTAAAAGTTAGACCACAAATATCAATTGCATCATAGGCTGATAGAATATGTTTCCCTTAAGAGGCATTAAGGAAAATCAAACAAATACCACCATCTACCTACAATTCTCTCTGTGTTTTTTCTACTCTTTTCCTTCCAACATGAATATAAGGTGCTTTGTGCACCAACTAGTGGACAGGTAAAATCATAGACTAGTTTTTCTATTACTTGAGATGTTTGCATTAGAATGTCATTTTGATAGAGGGATATCTGATAGGATTGGTTCATCCTCCCCACTGAGGATAAATATCCTTGTCTTGTAGTTCAGTTTATGTTTCAGATTATTGTATAATAATAGTGTCCAGTCTTTTTCCTTATGCTTCAAACTTGAGTCTTGACAAATAAATAGGATGGGCCAATGGGATTTCTCCCTTCTCAATATGATGACAATCCTAAGAAAACAAATAATTTTGTCTCCCTCTTCCACAAGTGATGCAATACTTTTTCACACGTAAATTCAGCCTTAGGATATGAGCTCTTTCTCACAAATTTTTTCTCTACTTTCTCAAAGATAATCCACAGAGTCTTGGCCCCTTAGAGATACCTTTACCTCCATGCAAAAAATTGTTTCGCTTAATTTTCACAGAAATTACTTCATACTTTTGGTCTTATGCCTCAGAGATGAATCACAAAGACTTCGATTTTTTTAGTACAGAGACGAATCACAGATAATTTTGATCCTTTAGGAGATATGCCACAAAATAATCTTGTTTCTAATTTTATTCCTTATTCATGGTCTTCTTTTCACTTTATTTTCTTATCTTCTACTTAATTTTTGGATGAGTGAAGGCTGAAATGGAGGAAAGTTCAACCTCTATCTATAATCATTCGAACCTATTGAACTATCATGTCCTTTTGAGGAGGCGAATATATATTTAGTGGAGGAGCCAACCTGTCTATGTTGGAGCTAACCTATACATGTCTAAAATAGGCTTCAAATTTGGTTCTTTGATTTGGCTTATTCCATCCTTAACAAATTGTAAAGAGAAAGTAAACCATTAGGTGGAAAAAAGTACCCAATGAATTCATTTGCCATCACATTCCACATTTTTTATTTGTTGACATATGTGAGCCCCAAGCAATGTGTTAGTATTTATAACAAACACTTTGATAAAATATGGTTATAGTGCATCCAAAATATACTTTTATGTTTCAACAACGTCTCTTTAAGTCTTTGTACAAATTTTCATTCAAAACAAGTTACAAATTTCCTTAATTTTTCTTGATAATCCTTTTGTTTGGCATGTCAGGGATGTTATGGTTCCATGCATAATGTTGGATTCAGGTGGAAACCTCACTGCAGGTAAGATTTACTTCAAAAAATTCTTCTATAGGTGGAATAGATTGCCTCCAAGATACTTCAAATAAGCTTCAATGGATTTATTCAGAAGTATTCAATGGTATGTTTGGCATATCTTCCAATGTAACCTTGGTTCCAGTAGAAGCAAGGAGGAGACAAAATAACATTGGAAGAATATCTGATCCAAGAATATATTTTGATGTTGCAAGTAGCAATGAATATCGTCAAAAATCCTCAAGGCATAATAACTTCAGAGGTGCATTAAGATAATCCTCATCTTCTAGGTATCAAACTATATTTTCTGATCTTTGTTACTCTTGTACAAATCTGGGCACGTCGTGGAAAAATATTGTAGATCATATGACATAGACATATGTAAGGGTCCCTATCAATTCCCTAGAAAGTAAAGTTGCAGAAAGATACTCCAATGTGTTCATCAACAAAAATCATGCTCCCTTATTCAAGTCTAGAACTGAAATATGCTTTAAATGCCATAATGTTGGGCATATAGCTCGAGATTGTAGCTTCAATTGGGTTCATAGAAAATCCAAAAAGTTTTCAACCAGGCATGGAGAAAGAATCACACAATTTTGGAGAAGGAAGCATGTTGAACAAGAAAAGGAAAATTTTGAGTGTGACTTGAATGTTCAAGGCATTAATCCTTGCTTCTAATCAAATATGGGCATCATTGGTAGAAACCATGTTCCTCTAAGTTTTTGATGCTGAAGTTCTGCCTATTAGAGAGAGGGAGATCATTGACAGGGGCAACACAGGTCAAGGAATATTTGGTTAAATATTGTCTCAAAAAATGACTAGATTGTGCAAAAAGTTCAAATGCAAGCAAAACTCCTATGAGGATCACTGAAGTCTAAATTCAACTACAAGAAAGAATATTATCTGACTCTCAAAGAGAATCATTAGATTATCTCCAACCTCATCCCTACTTTTATGATTCTCAAGGGAATTTGTGTCATCAAATGTGATAATTGGAGGATTTGGGCACATAAGGAAATTTGATGAGGCTTTGAGGCTCCTTCACTAATTGCAAGTTACAGGTGTGTAATTGGATCTAGACACTCCTTCCATATTTTTTCTAGCATGTGCTAATTTGGTAGCTCTAGCACAAGGAAAAGAGATCCTTAAAGATGTATTTAATAAGAATATTTAGTTGGATTTTTTTGTGGGAAGTGGATTGGTAGATATTTATGCCAAATGTGGAGAAAGTGAGGATAAACACTAGGTCTTTGATGAAATGTGTAATCCAGATGTGGTCTCCTGGAATGCGATGAGCGTAGATGCATGGGTGTGGCAAGAAGGCCATCAATCTCTTCAAACAAATACAACTCTCCCACACAAAAGTAGACAATATCACCTTCATTGGTTTTCTTTCTTCTTCTTGTAATGCAGGCCTAGTGGATGATGGGTGGCGTTAATTTGATTAAATCAGGAAATATTATGGTATGAAACATGTAGTGGAGCACTATTGTTCCATTATTGATCTTCTTGGCCATGTTGGGCGCTTGGACGAGGCACGATATTTTATTGATAAAATTCCTATAAAATCTGATATTGTTATGTGAGGATCCTTGTTGGGTTCCTGTAGAATGCACGAAAAAAGAGAAGACTAAACCCGTTTTTTTTTCCATATACGTTTTTTTTCATCAGTATTCTGACGCTTGCTATCCAATTACAATCGTAAGAGTTGCAACAATTTCTGTCAGATGTTGGACTTCTGACAACATCTCCAAGACGTCGGTAGAGTGACGACAAATCAAAAATGCTAGAATAGCGATGAATTTTTAACGTCGGAATAGCGACGGCCGTTGGACGAATTCTGAACCGTCAAACTTGCGACAAAGTCTAAAAGACGTCGGTAGAGTGACTAAACGTCACAAACGCCAGACTTATGACATTATTTTCAAAACCTGAGAAACGTTGAACTAGCGACGGTTATGGCATGTCGGACTAGTGACGGTTATGGCACGTCAGAATAGCGATAGTGATGGAACGTAGGTATAGCGACAGTTATGGAACGTCGGAATAACGATGGTTCTAAAATGTCAGAATAGTGACAGTAATGGAACGTCGAACTAGCGATAATCTGGCTAGCGTCAGAAGAGCAACGACCTTCTGGAAACTTCAGAAAAGGTGTCACTCTTCCAACACTTAACTAAAGTGTTGGAATTGTGACTCTAAGGCAAACCAAATTTTTCCCTGCCTCAAGCTGTCCCTCTTAGGACGCCTATGGGTAGCAAGAGCGACATTTTGGCCGTCAGAAATTGGGCCAAATGTACTAGTGTCACATCCTCTTACTCAATCTACATCTTCTTATTCTTCCATTTCCTCTACTCAAAAAATCAGTACTATCACAAGTAGTACTGTTCCAGTTGTAAGTTCTTCATCCATTCCCCCTACTTCTAGATCTACTTTTGTATCTTCACAAACTTCAAATCCAAGTATGGCTAATCAGCTTTAGACGAATCCTGGTGCTGTATTGATAGAAAATCCAAATCCTCTTCCAGATCATCCAGAAAAATGGTTACCTAAAGATGATGGTCTTGCTGCGGAAGAACATATCAATAATTTTATGTTAGCCATGAATTTGAATGGAGTTTCTCATGAAGATATCGTAGTCAGATTGTTTCCTTATACTTTACAAGGATCTGCAGGATCCTGGTACTTTTCACTTCCATTAGGATCAATTGCCGATTGGGAAAATTTTGAGCAAGTTTTCGTTGCAAAATTTGGAGATGATAGAACAATTGCATCTTTAATCAATGCCCTTTCCAATCTAAAGACAAATTTAGGAGAAAGGATCAAATATTTCAACTCTAGATTTAACAAGTTATTAAACAAGATCCCAACTGCTTCCAAGCCTGCTGTTGATGTACAAATATAATGGTATATTTCTTCCTTACCTTCTAATATAGATATTTTTGTAGATAGATCTGGTAAAGCTATCCTTTAACAGGACATGAAAGAAGCCCTCACTGTAGAGAAAAGAATCTTGGCATTAGAAAAATGATCAGAAATAGAAGACAAGAAATCAAAGAAAGTCACATTTAATCAAGATGCTAAAAATAAAGTCTCGAAAGATCCATTTGATCTTGAAGGTATTCAAAAAGTATTAAAGACTATGTCAAATGACATGATTGAAATAAAGAAATAGGTTGTTGAAACGTCAACTCCTAAGAAATCATTTCGCCCATTTAAGAAAAACCCTTCTTCAACATCTCACCCTCCAAATGTGATTTCAAATGCTGAATCCGATCAAGATATTGAAGATCCCTCACCATTTGAACAAGAACCAGAGTCTGAGGAAGAATTTGAACTGAATGGGTTATGGGATTTCATTCTTCCCTTAGAAGAAGAAAGAGAAGCTATGCCTGTGTCTACTAGAAGAAAATATTCTCCTGATTTAACTATATCAAGTCAGAAACAGAAATCCCCCCCTACAAAGGAGAAAAAGACAGTCAAAAAATATAAAACTATCCAAACAGATCCTATCTCATCTGATCATATTACTACTTCTAAAACCTTGATAGTTTCAGATATAGTGGAATACAATATAGTTGAAGATATGAAAAAGACCAAAGCAAATATTTCACTACATGAAATGACCAAACTCAAACAACAACAGAAAATTTTACTTAGAGAACTCAAGGTAATCCCTGTAGATCCTATACAACCACCAGTTATAGCCCAAGCTTCTAAAGATATGGGAAAACCTCCATCATCTCCAAATAAAGTATATCCCAATGATTTGGTCTTAATTGATGATAGATCTATTTCTCACACTCCTCCTTTACTTTTGACTTATGAAATTTTCAACAAAAATATTCATAATTGTCTTATTGATTCAGCAGCTTCTTCAAATATCATGCCAAGAACAGTGTGTACAAAATTGAACATCACTCCTAAAAAATATGATGTACATATAGTTCAATTGGATAGAACAAGAGTCAAAGTTATTGGAGAAATGATGTCAGTATCCATTAGATTATCATCCAATCCAAATGTGCTGCAAGTAATTGATATTTTGGTCACAGACATCCCTGAATTTTATGGTCTTATTCTAAGCAGGGATTGGTTTGAAAAGTTACATGGATATTTTGCTACCGATTGGTCGCACATGTGGTTACAATACAATGGTAAACCAAATCAAATCCGAGTTGAACGCAAAAAATTTATGAAACGTACAGTCACCGAACTAGAAGAAGAAAATGAACCTGTAGCTTTTACCAATATTATTATTGGAAATTATTCATCTGAATCATTTCTTGGATCATTGAATGCCCAGATTTCACATTTTGCAACAAACACTGCTATTTCTCAAATTGAAAACTTTTCTCAAACAGACACTTCTAGATGCGTTAATTTTAGAAATCAAAATCCAAAACAGTCTTTATTTTGGACTCTATACTTTTATGGTTCAAAATCAGAAGATGGTGCAGGAGCAGGTTGCGTTTTAATCAATCCACAAGGAGAGAAAACAATGTTAGCTTGCAGAGTTGAATTTCAACGCACAAATAATACTGCTAAATATGAAGCATTGATACAAGGTCTGTATAAAGCTATTGGACTGAATGTTAAATATTTGCAAGTATATGGAGATTCTGAAATAATTGTTAGGCAAGTTAGAAATACAATTCATTGTATTTCTAGACATTTGAAACATTACCAAACTTTAGCTCAGAATATTACTTCTCATTTTACTGCATTTAATGTCTCCATAGTTCCTAGATTACAAAATGCAAGTGTTGATTTACTTGCTAATGTAGTATCTAGACTTATATCATCCGAAGAATTTAGCCCAGACAGTTTTCAATTGAGTTAATTTTTAAGCCTTCCATTCCTGACAATGTAACAAATTGGAGAGTATTCAACAATGATGCAGATATAGTAGACTTTCTTACATCAAAAAAAGCTTACGAAGGTCAAATCATAGATGAACATGAACATGATTTATAGTTTAAGGATAAAAAAAATACAAATCCAATTCCTAAATCTGTAGTCAAAATGGAAGATCTCTATGATTTGAAAGATAGGTTTAAGAAGACTACCAATTCAAAAACACAGAGTTATAATCTAAAATTTAATTGATCAATATCAGTACACCATAAAAACCTCAAAACATCAACTTAGGTCTCGGTTTAAAACCTGAAGAAAGGATGTCATTTATTAAGTTGTTAAAAACATATAAAGATATATTTGCATGGGATTATTCAGATCTTAAGACATATGACACTTACATAATTCAACACACCATACCTATGACCTCAGATGATAAGCTTGTTCAACAAAAAATTAGAAAAATCCATCCAAATTTAGAAAGTCAAATTAAATCTGAATTAAATAAAATGCTCAAAGCCAAAGTCATTTTCCCTGTTAGACATTCGAAATGGGTGTCAAACATGGTCCCAGTTAGAAAAAAGAATGGAGACATTAGGATTTGCATAGACTTTATAAATTTGAATAAAGCTTGCCAAAAAGATAATTTTCCCTTGCCTACCATGGAATAGATATTGCAGTCAGTTGCAGGATCTGAATTGATGTCTTTTCTCGACGGATTTTCAGGATATAATCAGATTATGGTACATACGGATTATAGATTAAAGACAACATTTAGAACAAAGTGGGGAACATACGCATACCAAAAAATTCCTTTTGGGTTGATTAATGTTGGTGCTACATTTCAGCGTGCTATGGATATAGCTTTTAGAGGACTAATCAATAGCTCAGTTGTTATATACTTAGATGACATTATTGTTTACTCTAAGCATAGAAGAAATCATGTTAATCACCTAAAACACATTTTTGAAAGATGTAGAAAATTTGGCATTTCCTTGAATCCAAAAAAATGTTATTTCGCCTTATCAGAAGGTAAATTATTAGGGTTCATTGTTTCTAAAAAAGGAATTTATTAACCCTGATAGGATTTAGGAAATTGAAAACATCCGTTTAACACATAATAAAAAAATGATGCAATCATTTTTAGGACAAATTAATTTTGTAAAAATATTTGTTCCCGATTTTTCCCAAATCATCTTACCCCTACAATCAATGATCAAGAAAAATTCAAATTTTAAATGGGGAAAAAAAGAGAGAAATTATTTTGAGTTGATTAAGAAAGCCATTATTGAAGCTTCCTCTTTCACAACTCTTGAATTTCTTAAATCGTTTGTATTATATAAATTTTCTTCTGATACATCATACGCAACAGTTTTGACACAGCTAAATGATCAAAACATTGAAGCAGCAATTGTGTTTTTTAGTTCTAACATACAAGGTGCTGAGTTGAATTATTTAGCTGTGGAAAAATAAGCTTATGCTGTATTTAAAGCTTTGAAACATTTTAGACCTTTTCTCCTAAAAACACATACTAAAATAATAGTACCTTACTCAGCAGTAAGGCAATTATTAATCCAATGAGAAGTAAGAGAGAAGAGAGAAAATTGGGTTACCGCACTTCAAGAATATGATGTAGAGATACATCCTGCTAAGATTGTTAAAGGACAAGGTCTTTGCAGGATGTTAACTGGAGCCTCTCATTTACCAATAGAAGAAGATCAATTAAATGAAATACAACTATCCAAGGTAAGCCTAAACGATTCTCAGTCACAATATGTTGATATGAAATTTTTCTTAAAAAATGGATATGCTCCATTATTTCTCAAGTATAGAGCAAAGCATTCTCTGAGGCTTAAAGAAAATCAATATCAACTTATAGATGATGTGTTATTTAGGAAGAATTATGATTTTGTATTATTAAGATGTTTAGAAAAAACTGAAGCTGAAAAACTAATGCAGGAATTACATGATGGACCAGCTGGAGGTCATTTCGGAGGAAACACCATAGCTCATAAAATACTGCATGTTGGCTACTATTGGCCAACTCTATTTAAAGATTCACATGAATACACAAGAAAATGTAAAGTGTGTCAAACTGCAACGGGAAGAGAAAGAAAAGCAGCATTTCCACTACAACCAGTAAATATCCAACAACCATTTGAACAATGGGGGTTAGATATTATAGGTGAAATAACTCCAAACTCTTCTAAACATCATAAGTATATTATAATTGCAACAGATTATTTCACAAAATGGGTAGAAGCTATCCCATTAAAGGTGGTTACTACACAAAGTATTACATATTTTATTGATCAGTTCGTAATCACCAGGTTTGGTCTCCCATAAGCTTTGATATTTGATAATGCATCTTACTTTTCCGGGAATGCCATGATACAATTTGCTTTGAAAATAGGTTTTAAATTAAAATATTAGGCTAATTATTATCCACAAGGTAATGGATTAACTGAATCTACAAATAAAAATCTCATCAGAATCATCAAACAAACTATAGAACAAAATCATAAAAATTGGCACAAAGCATTATTATTTTCTCTTTGGGCAGATAGAATCACCCATAAAGCCTCAATAGGTACTTCTCCATTCATGTTAGTTTATGGGAAAGAAGCAATTCTATCCACAAACGTAACAATACCATCATTTGTTTTAGTGCAGTTTATTGATGAAAATCCTTTGTCTTCCCTTCAACTTAGACAAGATCAAAATTTTAAAATGGAAGAATAGAGAGAAAAAGCTAAAGATATACATGCTCATCATCAACAAATAGTGAAAACCTCATTTGACACATCATCCACTAGTTCAAAATTTTTTGAAATAGGAGATCTTGTTTTGAAATGGGATAAGGCACATGAGGAAAAAGGTAAGCATACCAAATTCCAAATATTATGGCTTGGTCCATTTCAAATCATTGAGAAAATAGGCTTATCCACCTTTTTGCTGCAAGACTTATCAGGTAAGGAAGATTCCTTGCCTGTAAATGGTCAAATTCTCAAAAAGTATTTCTCTTAGGAAATCAAGTTTTTTCAAATTTTATAAAAGTTGAAAATAGCATCATTTTTGGTTGATTCAAATTTTCAAAAATTTCTGATAAATTATTTTGATCTTTTGCTTTTATAAATAAGTGAAGTAACAATATAACTATAACTATGAGAATTGAATACACTTTATTTTTTTTAAATAATTTGAAATTTACTAAGGACATTTACTTTCTGAAAAGACTCATGATATCATAAAATATAGTTGCTATGTATCAATCAAAAAAGGAAATTTTTAACTTAGCAAGGATTCTCTACAAAAAGTTATCTACCAACGCTATAATTATCATCCATAACTCTTAAATGAGCTAATGATTCATCCCATCTGATAAAATTTCTTCTTTAAAGTATAATTCAAAAAAGAAAAGAAATATATACAATGAACAAGTTCAAAAGAAAAATAAGTCTCATCACGAGCTTGTTTATCATGATCATAGAGAAATAATATAGACTGATATTACCAAAACTGCATGCTATAACAGGGTAATAGCTACATGACTAGTTCAACCCTATCTAGTAAAACTGTAAATTGAACATCTCTCCCGCTCGTGCTTTGTAT